>JACEFZ010010520.1:170000-597500 GCA_014155875.1 Cepaea nemoralis | reverse complement strand
TAGTTTTGTGCAGTTGTAATCTCATATTATATCTACAATTACTACCCCCCGTGCATGCCAATCCTATATATGTCCAACGCATATTCAAATATGGTACCACAGTGAGATACCAAAACAGCAACAATAATAATAATAATAAAATGCCATCGCATCGAAGGCCCGTTGCAATCCCTCCAACATTCTGTCATGCGTCTTTTCTGTACATTCATATAGGTTTCTTCCAGCCCCTCTTTTCTGTTAACAGTTTCGCTCCACTTTTTACTTCATAACATAACTAACAAGGAAATATCTCTTCGGGTTGTCGAAGTACCTTAATTGACTGACAATCATATTCTGTAGTGGTTTCTTCAGTCAGAGTTCTTGGAATAGCTCTTTGTTGTTTTCTTTTCCTCTCATTCATTACGAATTTAAAGAGTATGCTTAGTAAGGTAGAGAAAGGAATGTTTCGTGTGGAATGGCTCTCGTCGCTTCAGAAATCACAGATTGTGAGAATTGTTTGGATATTTTGCCCTGGCCATGCGGGGGAATGAACAGGCTGATAGGTTGGCAGAGAATGCACCTCTTGGTGGTAGATTGCCTATGGACAAGGGGGAGTTGGTCGTGCGCTTGTGGGACCAGGTGGAGAAGGCGGAGGAACAGATTGAGAACCCGTATGTGGAAAGAATGAGATTGCGGCACATCAGCAGGGGTTCTGGAAGAATCTCAAAACAGAGGGAAAACCAGGAGAACTTTTAATCGGATAGAGGTGGGAACGATTAGTAGTATGTCTCTTCGCTGGCTGTTGAACGAGGCGACGGAGCACGCGTGGGAATGTCCTGAGTGCAGTGATGTCGGTTCTTAACTCAACTCAACAATTCAATTCTTTTCCTCTTCGTCTACGTAAACATTTCAAAAGCTTCAGTTCTACCCTCATATTTTGTTTCCATTATTCATGTTTCTGATCCATACAATATTTGTATAGAAGTTTTAAGACTTGATGATCACTCTTTGGTTTCTTTCATAACTTAACTGGCTCAATGTGAGAAGCTGTTTCATGCTGTTTCCTGTTACTTTGACAATTCCTTTCTCGTTCTTATTTCTGCCTCGTGCTTACCGTCGGCTATGTTTAATTGTCCAATATACATCAAAAGCCCAGTGCGCCATAAGGTGTGTAAAGGGGTCATTTACTTTTGTTTACTTATTTTGAAATCAGATTTCTAAAAGTGTACCTAACCAGCTAGTAGCAGCAATAGCATCAATTCTCTCCACACCCCTCCCCCACCCCACCCCCACCCCCACCCTCGGGACATCGCTGGAAGAGACCGAGCGCTTACAGACTGTTCTCGGGTGCAGTCACCTCGAGCCTTCGTTGTGAATCATACGTCACTTTCATGTCTAGACGCATATCTTTCGACTTTGTGGTAGTCGACAGCTGATCGCCAGCTTTGCTGGCAGAGCATATCCGCTATACCACCGAGTCGCAATGCGGTTTACAGTGGAGCACTTCAAGCCACAAGTATCAGTCAATACCTGCCGACAAATATTCATTGCTGAGGAAATTGAAAGAAAAACGCAGCTCCATCAGCGTTCACGCCGGAAACGACACACCGAAGCGACACAACAACAAGCGACTAACGACGACTACTGCTACATTTCGACATACTTCAAATAGAAAGGAGATTTGTGCAACTTGGAATGTTACAGGTCTAGGATATAAGGAACCAGCTCTCGTAGAGTTCATGAAACAATCAAATATTCAATTAGTAGGACTCGCAGACACTAGGAAAAAGGGGCAGAACACGAAAAGAACACACGAAGGTTACGTTATTATATGGAGTGGCGTCGATCAGCGAGCTACAGCTAAACATGGAGTGGGTTTTTTGTTGCATCCAGACAAAGCGAAAGCTATTATCAACACTAAATTTATATCAGAAAGGATAATACTAGTACAGATCAAAGAAGGAAATAGAACAACAACTTTTATACAAACATACGCCCCATGTAATGACACTTGCAGCGACGAAGACAAAGACGAATATTTTGATAAACTTGCAGACACGTTAAATAATGTCAAGGAGACAGATGAACTAGTTGTGATGGGTGATTTTAACGGACGAATAGGCACACGAAGAACACCGTGGGAGGATTGTATGGGGCCATTCAGCGACACAGAGACTGATTGTAACAGCAATGGTCAACATCTACTCAACATATGTTCGGAACATGGACTAATAATAGCAAATAGTTTTTTTTTCAACATCGTCGTAGCCACACCAAAACCTGGTATAAATGGAATGACATAGACCAAGCATCTCAAATTGACTTTATTCTAATTAGGAAATCAGACAGAAGGCTACTATTAGATTCAAGAGTACTCCCAAATACAGATGTTGATACTGATCACAAACCAGTCATAATTAAAAAGATTTCACCACACAGGAAAATAAGAAACAAAAAGGTAACAACACATGTCATCAATTATAGGAGACTGCAGGAAAATACTGTTAAAGACGAATTCAATCAAGAAATCCAAAACCTACATAAGAACATCCCTGATGACCACTCAAGCGTAGATAAGGAATGGACATGTTTCAAGGCTGCCATGCTTGACACACTGAAAAATAAATGTGGAACAAAGAAAGTAGGGCAGGACAAAAGATTAAGAACAGCCTGGTGGAACAACGAAGTTAAAGATAGCATACTCAAAAAGAAGGTAGCATTCAAAAAGTGGATCACAACTAAATCTGAACAGGACTATATTACTTATAGAATAGCACGACGTAATGCCAAACGAACAATTAGAGCATCTAGAGATGAATCCTGGAGAATATACGGTGAACAGATGGCGACCCTTAGCAAAGACTGTCCAAGAGAATTTTATAAACGTGTCACCACAATGAGAAACAGAGATGCATCTTACAACCCAACCACCATCATAAATAGCAAAAGAGGTATACCGATATTTAATCCACAACAAAGACTAGCAAGGTAGGCAGAATACTTTCAAAATCTACTTAACCCCACACATAACATAGAAAACCTCACTTTTGTGCCTAAATTCCAGGGACAGCAAGAACCAAATTTCATACCTGCAGAAGTCAAAGCAGTTATACAGAAAAGTCCTAAAAACAAATCACCAGGTCCAGATGGAATAACCACAGAAGCTATTCAGGCCTGTGGGGAAACAGGAGTTAAATGGCTAACAAGAGTTTTTAACATAGCATGGGAAGAAAGAAAAGTCCCAGATGATTGGCAACAGGCAATAATAGTACCAATATGGAAAAAGAAAGGCAATATGAGAGAGTGCGAAACATACAGAGGTATATCACTCCTGAGCCATATAGGGAAAATGTATGCAAAACATTTGGAACAAAGAGCTAGACCAATAGTTGAACAACATTTAAGCAAAGCACAATTCGGTTTTCGGAAAGGTAAAAGTTGCACTGATGCATTATTTACACTTAGACAAATTTGTGGAAAAAACTATCGAATGTAGTGACCAGCTGAATATTGTGTTTGTGGATCAGGAAAAGGCTTTCGATAGAGTGGACAGATACAAATTATGGACCATTCTTGAAGACTATGGGATAGAAGGGCAACTGCTAAAAAACATCATAGCCATGAACCACTCGAGCCAAAGTGCAGTAAAAACACAAGAAGGTATAGCAGATATGTTCACAGTCAATACAGGAGTGAGACAGGGATGTGTGCTCTCTCCCCTGCTATTCAATATCTACATGGACAGAATTTCCAAAGAAGCAAGTCTCGACAGAACAGATTCAGAAAATTTAGAACTCTTTACTCCAGATGAAACAACTGACCCACAAGGAATAAATGAACTATTTGCAGACGATCAGTGCCTGTTTTACAGCGATGAGGGCAGACTACAAAATCATATTACTAATCTGAGTTAAACCTGCAGCAGATACAATATGAGTATAAACACAGCCAAAACCGAAGTAATGCAAGTTAGCAGATCGCCAGGCCCACTAGGTATACAGATAAATAACACACCTCTGAAATAAGTTAAAGAATTCAAATACCATGGAAGTATGATCACAGAAGATGGCAGATTGGACAAAGAAATTGAAATCAGATGTCAAAAAGCTAGTGAACTTACATATCAACTATCACCCTTACTGAAGCATCCAAACAAACCCATGTCCGCAAAACGACAGATAATAAACAGTCACAGCATATTCACACCAACCCTATGCTATCAATCTCAAACCTGGACTTTATCCAAATTACACCTTCGCAAAATCAACACCTGCGAAATGAGATGCCTGAGGAGAGCTGCCAACTTAACAATCCGAGACCGAGTAAGAAATGCTACTATCAGACAGACTGTGGGATCAACACCTTGTGCCACATTTATTGAAAGACAGAAGATCAAGTGGTTTGGCCATGTCGTTAGAATGCAACATCAGCAACTACCATCACTGGCCTTACATCAAAGATCATCTGCGACGAGACCACGAGGACGTCCAAGAAGAAAATGGATTGACGACATCAGAGATATTGTACAACCACAGGAATGACACTATCCAGTGCCGTCCACCGGGCGCTGGAACGCAAATTATTCCTCCCCACGACGCTTGACGGCAGAAGTGGAAGATGATGATGATGATGAGGAACCCTTGAACTGTTTAAAATTTGGAAGATATTAACATTGACGGGAAAGATCTCGGAATGATAAAGAATATTTACTGGAATCAATTAGCAGCAATTAAAATGAGAAATGAAGAGGGCAATTATGAACAAATAAAGCTAGGATTACGACAAGAGTGTGTTTTGTCACCGGATCTCTTCCCTCTCTAAGACGAAGTAATAATGAGAGAGATCAAAGAAACGCTAATAAGACTAATCGGAGGTTACAATATAAACATGAATACTAATCGGAGGTTATAATAAAAACAATCTACGCTATGCAGATGACCCAGTATTGGTGGCGGATAATGCAAACGATCTATAATTGTTGGACAATATAGTAACAGAGAGTGCAGTGAAAGGACTCTCCTTGCATATCAAGAAAACAGAAACAATTATGACATCACAGAAAAATAGATACACCAAAATGTGAAATGGGAATATAAGGGAAAATTCTTAACCAAGTCGCTTAAAAGTCGACAGGGTCGACTTCATTGCACCGGGTTTTATCCCATATGGCTCGGTCTCTTTCCGCAGCGCGGAAATCGTCGCACAAAGCACGAACTCCGTAGCTCTAGCGACGATCCACAGGAGTCTCCGAAAATTTTCACTCGTGAACCGAAGGACACGGCCCGGCATCGAACCCACAACCTTCGGATCCCGAGTCAAACGGTTTGACTACTTCGCCACGGAGCTCCCGTCTTAACCAAATTGATAATTTTAAATATCCAGGGTCAATCATAACATCAGATGGAAGATGCACAACAGAGATTAAGAGCAGAATAGGCAAGTAAAA
Source organism: Cepaea nemoralis (assembly GCA_014155875.1). Lineage (NCBI taxonomy): Eukaryota > Metazoa > Mollusca > Gastropoda > Stylommatophora > Helicidae > Cepaea > Cepaea nemoralis. The sequence continues at coordinate 592,075 of JACEFZ010010520.1, read as the reverse complement.
GCTGCATTTAAGAAAATGAAATGTATCTTATGCAATAAGTCACTGCCATTGAATATAAGAAAAAGTGCTGAGGTGCTATATGGAATCTGTTTTGCTGTATGGCAGTGAATCTTGAAATGTAAATGGACAAATTAGGAAGAACTTGGAAGCAAAAGAGATGTGGTTCCTGAAACGAATGTTGCAAATTCCTTGGACTGCCAGTGTAACTAACAACGACTGCCTGACAGATGCTAATGAAACTAGAACATTATATACAACAATAAGAATGAGACAAACATCTTTCTTTAGTCATGTGATGAGGAGAGGCATTGGAGAATATCGTGACTACTGGAAAGATCAAGTGGAAGAGAGGCAGAGGCAGACCAATAGAAAGTGTGCTGGATGGATTGAGACAGTGGCATTGAGGAGTACATCATCGGTAGAGTTGATCCGAACATCAAAGACCGAGATATGAGGAGAGACATGACTTGATGATGAGAGGAGAACGGGGAACCATTGAGATAACTAAAAACAGCAGAAAAACTCTAGGAACTGATCGGCATTTGTAGGATTTCAAAAACGTGGTAGAGATACTACACAATAAACAATATACACAATGAAAGCTATTCCCGTGACCCGCCCTATGCCCTACAATTGTTATGATGTCTATTGCGAAGAACATATTATACAATAAGTCCTTGGCTTTGGACGTTTACAAATAATGTTTGCATGTTTTTCATATAGTCTATGTCGTGTGGCATTGGTGATTGTGTATTTCCACAGCCTTCTGTTTTGTGTACTGCCAGTCATTTCTGTTTTGTTTATTGCCAGTCATTTCTTTTAGTGATGTTCCTCCATGTCATGATGCCATACTGTCTACTATATTTCTCTCTTGGTCTTGTCCGCCCTCTCTTTCCTTCCAACTTCCCCGTTGTCGGAATGTCGTGAGGCTTTCCACTTCTAGTGTTGCGCCCAAAGCGTGCGAGGTTGTTTTTTTCCTGATGATTAACCAGTTTTTGTGAGCTGACTTTTGTCAAGATATCTTCAATGCGTTTTTTTTTATTTAAATCTGTTGGTCAGTTAATTACTCGCGGTTCCAACTTCGAGGCAAAGAATCGCGCCATTATGCTCCGTTTCTGTGCCAGTGAATATTACACAAAATGCCCGATATGAAAACTGGAACGGACAGGATTCTTGACAAACTAACAGCCAGCACAGGTATACTATGCATAGTGCCGCTGCCAGAATGCCAACGCAAAGCTCCGCCACGTACAGTTCATCGTGTTTTTTGTTTTTTGGTTCGTGGTGTTATTCTTCTATACAACCACATCTCTGCAGTTTCCACCTTCCTCAATAATCTGCTGCTTGCCCATGATTCACTTCCGTACAGCAGGACTGGCTCGGTATAGCTATCAAGAACTCTTTCTCACCTAGAGTTAAAATATATATTGCACTGAATATTCTTCTTCTTGTGAAATGCTGCTCTCCCTTGAGCTGTCCTACTGGTAACGGTACAGTGAGTGAGAGGCGCTATTTCATAATTCCTCCCCATACTGAGTAGAAATAATTTACGGGCGACTTGGATTTGCATTCATTTCGATGGTACGAGGCGTCAGCAGACTACTGAACGATCATTGTCTGGTAAATCACAAACAGCCATTAAATATTGGCATTGCTTGCAATGTCCTGCAAAGGACATGCAATTAATTCTAGTTTTACTTGTTCTAATATATCTTCCAACTGCTGTTAAAGTACCAAAATACTTTGATAATGATGATGCATGTTACATAGACCCAATTTCTACATATGGCTGTGAGCAATAGACAATTGGTAAACAAGGAAATCCCTTGAAGCTACAGAAATGTGGCTTCACAAAAGAATGCCGACATTATCTTACACGACCCAGACTAGTAATCTAAGTTTTTCGAATGAGGTTACGACACAAGGTCAACCTATCACCTATCACACTCAGCAGAAAGGGACAAACACAAGGTCAACCTATCACACTCAGCAGAAAGGGACAGACACAAGGTCAACCTATCACCTATCATACTCAGCAGAAAGGGACAGACACAAGGTCAACCTATCACCTATCATACTCAGCAGAAAGGGACAGGTTTTGTCCACGTCATGGGGAGAGAAATACGGGAACATATTGTAACAACTTGGGGGGGGGGGGGGGAATAGAGGAAAACTGGAAGTGAATATTCTTAATAGACGGTCGGCAAGGAGAAATAAACGGTTTGATATATTCTGTTGAAGATCACGAGATATAGAGAAGCGGGATTTCCCACGTCAGCTGGCAAGACACTTGATGGGGATGTATGGATATGTTGTCCTGGCCATGCGGGGGAATGAACAGGCTGATAGGCTAGCAGGGAATGTACCTCTTGGTGGTAGATTTCCTATGGACAAGGGGGAGGCGGTCGTGCGCTTGTGGGACCAGATGGAGAAGGCGGAGGAACAGATTGAGTGTGTTTTCTTATATCTACGTCTGCCCCTTAACCTCTTTGAGTGCCGATTAGTGAATTTACTTCTCTTGCTGCTAATAGTAATATCTTCAAATAGCAGACTTTTGAGGAATTATGTGCAGTCTGCAGACATGTGGATTTGTAGAAACATGAGAACAGTATGAACGGATCAAACGTGTACTGAAGTTAGCTTTTTAAACAGTGAAAGATAACTTGTAACTGGCATCAGAAGGAGGCAGCCCACATTTAACAGTTTCAGCACAACATGAGAAGGGGAAAGCTGGAGTACGTTGTCACAATTGGTAAAATGAAGGGGAATAGAGACAGGGGGAGACCAAGAGAAAATATGCCAGACAGTTTGACATGATAGCATGAAGGAATGTCGGTATCAAAAATGATTCGCAGTACACGAGACAGGAGGCTGCGGAGAGACATGATAACCATCAGAACATGACATTGATAATAATAAGAAAAGGGGGCTGCGTGGTCTCGAGGTATGGTGTCCGCCTCGAGTGCTGGAGGTCCCAGGTTCAGGCCCCGGTGAGGACCAGGATTTATTTAAAGAATCCACCGGGACTTCCAGTAATTTCCCCTGGTCTCTGGGTAGTGAGATCGGACGCCCGTGTGTATTGTTGCGCACGTAAAAAATCCCTTGGCAGTTGGAAATCGAAAAAGAGTAGCCTAACGGCGCTGCCCGGGCAAAATTTCGAGTTAAAAATCTACCCAAGTATTTCAGGATCCTCGGCGGTGCTACGGAGTTCGTGCACTGAGCTGAGTTTCTCCAGACTCAGGTTTGAGTTAGGAGGAGAACGGAGCACTTATGGGTTGCACCCGTGTGCCGTGATGTTGATCCATAAACTAAACTAAACTAACTAAACTAAGAAAACTCTGCTAATTAATGTATTATTTACCTTTCCTGAGTCTAACTAGTGATAATACTTATAGCATGTATCATTATGGGAATGTCCCGAATGCTGTGATGTCGGTTCCTAAATCAATCAATCAATCAATCATAGCATGTATCATTAACTCACATACACTACATTGGTGTAATTCTAAATGAAATGTCACAGACATCTCAAAGCTTACCCATTTCGATGAGACAGATGGTGAAGAAGATCAACGAGGAGAGAATGGTGCCGGTTGCTGCCCAGTTAGTTAAGGATGTATTCCGATCGGGTGGGGTTTGGCATGATCCCTGGATGATAGAATCATCCGTAAGGAGGCCGTTTTTGTGTCATTTGGTGGCCGCTAACTGGTCAGACCTTGGTGACGTCAAAACGGTTGTCTTGCGACGTAATATGGTATTTGTTTTCAATTCAATTTCGTGCACGCTGTTTATTTGTCTTTTCTTGAACATGAGATTTTTTTAATGTTTTAATGTGCGCAATTTTATACTTTCAAAGTATTTTAGAGATGGAAGCTATCCTCGCTTCAGAGGTCAAAGATTGTGAGGATTGTATTGATTTTCTGCCCTGGCCAAGCGGGAGTGCGGGGGAATGAACAGGCTGATAGGCTGGCAGGGAATGCACCTCATGGTGGTAGATTACCTATGAACAAGGGAGAGGTAGTTGAGCGCCTGTTGGACCAGATGGAGGATGAGTGGGAACAAATGAGGACCTGTATGTCGAAAGAATGATATTGCGCGGGATCGGCGGGGGTTCTAGGAAAATCTCAAAACTGAGAAGGAAGACCAGGAAAAGTTTCAATCAAATAACGGTGAGAACGATTAGTAGTGTGACTCTTCGCTGGCTGTTTAACGAGGGGACGGAGCGCGTATAGGAATGTCCTGAGTGCAGTGATGTCGGTTCTTAGCTCAACTCAACTCAACTCCACTTTAGAGATGAAAACGATGCCTTAAATTTGATCAGCACAAAATAAAAGTATTTTCACGCATGCAAACTGAGCACAACAGCATTGGTCAAGCTACCTTTCGTGTCTACCGAAGCAAGCAGGGGTGAAAGGAGGCAAGCGAGCCTGTCGGTTGACGGTGATCGAGGTGGGTATAGGGGTGGGTAAACCAGACGTCAATGTCGTGGTGGGAGAGGCTAGACCAGTGTTTCCCAACCTTTTTTGTGCCATGCCCCACTTAAGCCTTTCTAAAATTCATATTGCCCCCCTCCCCCGCCCCACGCCCCCCCCCCCCTTCAACATATACATTATTTTTAATATTCAAAAATTGAAATGTTCACTAAAGAAACTTGAATGATAGGTTTTAGGAAGAAATCACTAGGTAATTATTGAGCAAACACAGTAAGTAAATTTTCAAAACATATAATGGAGAACTGAAATTCAAGTACAAAATAATTTTAATGAAAGATTTTTCTATATTATTTTAATTATTAGTAATTATTTATTATTTAAATTTAGTGAGATCCTTGCGCTTGATGCTTGCTGCAAAGAGATCTTATGTCAGGTTCCAATTTAGTTATCTTCAGTCTCAAGTCTCCCCGTTTTGTTATATTCAGCCGATTTCTTCCATTTTCGAATTGCCCCCCCCCCCCCCCTTAACAGTCAAATTGCCCCCCTGTGGGGCGTGGGCCCCACGTTGGGAAACACTGGGCTAGACGAACATAGGTCTTTGGGGGAACTTGGGGGTCTGCTTCCTTGTCCGGGGTGGAAAGGATGGAAGTATGGCAGTGAGCCACCAGACACGAACATGTTGTCAGGAGCACAAGACATGTGATTAACAAGCGCATAATTGGTACTCATCTCATCTCATCATGTTCCTCTTGTACCTTGCGGTGTCGAGGTGAAGTATAAACTTCGTGAGAGTGCCCGAGTATGGGCTTCATATATCGATATTCCCATGGACTCTGCTATTCCCTTCGTCCAACGTTTACATGGTCGGCCTCTTCCTCTGTTTCCATCTGGTCTGTACGTCATTGCTTTTTGTGGTATGCTGTTGACTGGTAACCTACTTGCATGGCCAAACCATTTGACTTGCTGCTTTCTAATAAAATCTAGTGCTGCTATAACCCCCACTTTAGTCCTGATTTCTTCATTTCTGATCTTATCTCTTCTTGATACGTTGAGTATTCTTCTCAGGAACCCCATTTTTGTTGTTGTGATTTTTCTTTTCTCTTTTTCTGTCGTTGTCCAGGTTTGGCATTGGTAACATAGAGTTGGTAGGAAGATTGTGTTGTAAAGTGCTTTCTTAGTAGTTATTGATACATGTTTGTTCTTTAGTATTGGTGCCATTTGTCCAATGAGTTGATTTGCCTTATTACACCTATTTTCGATCTCGTCTTCTGATCTGCCATTTGATGATATTATACTTCCTAGGTACTTGAAACTCTTTACTTGTTTCAAGGGATGTTTGTTTAGGTGAATTGTTGTTGTTTGTTCTTCTTTAGTTATAGTCATTACCTCTGTTTTGCTTGTGCTAATTTTCGTGTTATGTTCCCTACACATTTCGTTTAGACTATTCATGTGGTCTTGTAATTCAGCTTCTGATTTTGCTATTAGTGCTTGGTCGTCCGCAAACAGGAGCTCTCTAATGGTTAGACTTGCAGATGGTTCTTCTTCTGTGTTCTCGTCATGCGGTATTCTTGCTGACTCTGCTTGGCTGGTTTCTTTACATATGTTGTCTATGTATGTTATGAACAAGAGAGGGGGCAGGACACAACCTTGTCGTACTCCAGATCTTATGGTGAAGGGTTCTGAGTGTCCTCCAGTTGCTCTCACAATGCATTCACTGTTGTTGTATAAACTTCTACATAGGTTTGTTATATGTGTACTCACTCCATATTGTTTAAGGATTTCCCACAGCTTGTTTCTATCTACTCTATCTAATGCTTTTTCTCGGTCGACAAAGGCTAAGTAGAGTGTTTCATTGAATTCAATTGATTTTTCTATAAGTTGTCTAAGAGTAAAAATGGCATCTGTGCATCCTTTGTTTTTCCTAAATCCAAGTTGTGTTTCGCTTAGCTGGGGTTCTAAAGTAGTTCGTAATCTTTTTTCAAGAATTTTGCTAAATATTTTCCCAGTATGACTCAACAGTGAAATGCCTCTGTATTGTGTGCAGTCTCTTTTGCTGCCTTTGTTTTTCCAAACTGGGATAATTATGGCGTTTCCCCAGTCTCGTAGTGTCTGTTGTTCTACCCAAACATGGTTGAATAGTCTATGTAGCCAAGCTGTTCCTACTGCTCTTGCTGCTTTAATTAGTTCATTTGGTATTTCATCCTTTACCGGTGATTTGTTCAATGGGGCTAATCTGATGGAGTCTATAATTTCTTCTTTTAGTATGTCTGGTTCTAGTTCTTCGGTGACATCTGTATAGGTCTCTTGAATTCATGTGACATCTGATGGGCTGTTGAGGTGTTGTTCGAAATACTACTTTCATCTTTCTTTTTTTTTTTTTTTTTTTTTCGCGTTTCCATCCTGTTTCAGGATATTGCGGTCAACACCAGTATCTTTCAGCTGTATGTTGATTCCTAGGCTAGATTACGCTCATCAGGACGCCACGACTTTCTGAGCGACCGGCTCCATACTCTCATAAGTCACTTTTGCGATTCGAACCACTGCTAATTCTCGTCGCGTCACGTGACGAGAGTATTCAGGGTTAGCGGAGAAAGCTACTAACCCCTCGGCCATGGAGCAGAAAATATGATTTGTTTTTGTTCACTTATTGGTTCTCCATTTTCGCTGTTAATTATTTCAGTTGGGTCAAACGGTTCTCCTCTGGTTCTCATTGCACCTATCTTTTTGTAGAAGTTTCTAGTTGCCTCCTTGTAGTTTTTATTTAGGGTTTCTCCATACTCTTCCCAGTCTTTTTGTTTTTCCCTCTTTACTATTCTATTCACATGTCTTCTTGCTATTCTATATTCTATGTAATCACATTCCTGTTTGCTCTTCAACCACTTTTTATATTTTTCCTTTTTATCTTTTACCGCTTTCTTTACTTTTGCGTTCCACCAATTTGTTATTTTCTTTATCCGTGTTTTGCGTTTTTGTCGTGGTTCCACATATTATTTTTTGCAGTATTTAAAATGCTTGATTTGAACATCTCCCATTATTCTTCCAGTGTTTTTCTTTCTGTAGGTAATTTTACAAAGAGTTCAGTTAGTTCTTTCTCATAATTTTCCCTTACTGCTTCGTCTTTAAGGTTTTTTAAGTTTACTGATTCGCATGGCATGTATTTTCCTGCTCTTTGTTTTCTTCTTCTGATGGTTCTTATTGTGGCAACGACTGCTTTATGATCTGTGTATATACTGAAATTGGGCACTGCCCTTGCATCTAATATATTTCTCTTTTTGTTATTTCTTGTTAATATAAAATCAGTTTGGCTTTTAGTATCTAGATCGTTCCATTTATACCAGGTGTATACTTGTGAATCTTTACGTTTATAGAATGTGTTTGTTATATAGAGGTCGTGTTGGCTGCAAAGCCAACTGCTGGCCGACATGAAAGAAATCCAGCTCGACATCAAACAAGAGATTCAGCGCATGGCTGAGATGAAGAAGGAGAACGAAGAAATCCTACAAATGATCAAGACCGAAAGAGAATTGCATAGAGCTGAAATGGGACTCTTTCAAAACAAATTAACAGAAGCCACACAAGAACTCACAGAGAAACAGCAAGAAGAAAACCAAGAGACCGAGCCTGAACCGCAAGCTGAAGCCAGCAGCCCAACCACAACGCCCAAGAGGGAACTACTATACCGTCGGATCTCTGAAGGAGGCACAGAATACCCAGTCGACAAGGAGGAACTCAAGCGCGAGGAATTCAGAAGGCGCTGGGAAGAAAAAGAAAAGAAGAAGCCTAAGAAACTCCGGGGGAAACCGATGGTATACCCAGTAGTACTCTACGACCGTGAGAACGACTTCGAGTACTATATAGATGACGGTAAAATCGTCCCATGGCTGACCACGGAGGAAGAAAACTTTAGGCAGCAGTATCGCAAACGCAACAGTGAAAACAGGCACAAGGAGGAAAATGAAAACGTCGATAAGCTCCTACAGAAAATACACAATAAAGGAGAAAAAAAGACCAAATAAAAAGTCCTTTTAAGGACTGCAACCAATAAAGCCAGGAGCCTGCACCACCAAAGAAAACAAGATGAAACATGCACAAAGGACAGCCACGGACCGATCCCCCAGCTGGAGTGGGATTACGAAAAGTCCTTATAAGGACTGCAGCCAGACGAGCCAGGAGCCTACACCAACAAAGAAAACCATAACAACAGAAGAGCACAAAGGATAGCCGCCGACCACTGCTGACGTCACAGACACAAACGCTACATAACCAGTCCGAGATAGGACTCACAAGACAAGAATTAGGGTGAATAAACCCACAAAAACCACGATCCTCAATTATAACCACAGCTGATGAAGCAGGTTAGACGAGGACGAATTTGGAATTTTTGTTTTTGAAATTTGGAATTGGAATTGGCAAAGCTCTATCAGTCTACTTCCGTTATTATTCCTTTTATTTTGCTGATCTCCAAATGCTCCCAGATGTTTTTCTATGCCCGCTCTGTTATGTCCTAGTCTTGCATTGAAGTCTCCCATAACTATGATACTGCCCTGCTTATCTATTTTATTTAGCACGTCATGTATGTCTTAGTAGAAGTCCTCGCATTCTTGCTCATTATTGTTTGCATTACATGGTGCGTATATCTGTACATATGTTGTAATTGTTTGTTCTTTTATTCTCACTGTTATGATTCTTTCTGATATATATTTTATTTTTAATATTCCTCTTGGGTAGCGGGGTAGGGGTATCCCTATCAAAGGAGAAGTAAGGCGCCTCCTTCCCTCCGCTAGCCTACGGGACACCCTTGGGCAAGGTGGAGCACCCGTTTAGCCCCCCGATCAGGGTTACGTGAAGCCATGGGTGCAGGTGGTGGATGAAGATGGAGAGCAGCCAACAGATAGTTGTAGGTTATGGTCTCCACCTTCACGACGGTAGGCAGAGGATCTCTATTTTGAGGAGACAATGGCTACGGTCACTGACATGTATGGTCACTGCTAGGAAGGAAAGCAATGGCAAACTACCTTCTTTACAGACGGTAGGGATAGTCATGCGCACCAGGTGACTCCAGGCCGTCAACAGGCTACTAGGTGCAACAGATTAATATCATTGAAAGTAGGAACTTGGAACGTTAGAACAATGAATGCAGATGGAAAATTAGAAAACATCAAAAAAGAAATGGAGAGAGAGAAGATTAACATATTAGGAGTATCGGAAACGAGATGGAAAGGAGCAGGGATAAGGACAGGAGAGGATTGTAAGATTATTTACTCTGGGGGAGAAGAACAGCAAAGAGGTGTAGCCATTATATTAGATAAGCAAACATCAAATTCTGTCAAAGGATATCATGCTGTGTCAGACAGAGTCCTATTAGTAAAATTAAACGGAAGACCTTTTAAAATAAATGTCATTCAAGTATATGCCCCAACAAGTGAAAGCAGTGAAGAAAGCATAGAGGAATTTTATAATGACGTGGAGTCTGCTTTGAAGAACTGCAAAAAATCAGAAATAAATATCATAATGGGTGATTTCAACGCAAAAATAGGACAGCAAGGCGATGGATGCAGTGTAGGCAACCATGGTTTGGGAGAGAGAAATGAAAGAGGATACAGACTTGTAGAATGGGCAAAAGAACAAGAAATGGTTGTAGGAAACACCTGGTTTAAACAGCATCCTAGAAGATTATGGACATGGAGGAGTCCAGACAGCAGGATTAAAAACCAGATAGATTACATCCTGATTAGCAAAAGGTTTCGAAATGCGTTAACAGTCGTAAAAACAGTTCCAAATGCAGACTGTTACAGTGATCACAGATTAATTACAGGCACATTGAGGGTAAAGTTAAAGAAAGTCAAGTATACAGCAGGAAACCCTAAATATGACTTGTGCAAATTGAAAACTGACAAAGAAATACAAGATAATTTTAACATAGAAGTAAAGAACAAATTTGATATATTGTCTGATCTAGAGATCCTGTTTCAAGATGTAGATGATCAATGGGAAACGATGAAGAATTCAATCAGTTGCGCAGCAGAAAAAACTATTCCAAAAATAAAGAAAGTGGGCCGTAAGACATGGATGACTGAAGAAATTTTACAACTAATGGAAACAAGAAGACAGAACAAAAATAATCCTGCCAAATATGAAGAAATTCACAGAAAAGTGAGAACCTTATGTAAGGAGGCAAAAGAAACATGGCTTGAGAAAAATTGCAGAGAAATTGAAAAACAACACAACAGTAACAATGCGAAACTAATGCACAAAAGAATTCAGGAGCTTACTAATCAAAGAACACGTACATCAGCAGGCTGCCTAAAGACAAAAGATGGAAGAATCATAATAGAAAAAGATCAGATCTTACATGAATGGTCAGATTATGTGAAAAACCTTTATGACGATAACAGAGACGAACAGTATGATGTCCAAAATAATAATGAAGTACCAGCAATTTTAAAGATGGAGGTTCAGAATGCGCTTAACCATATGAAATCTGGCAAGACCCCCGGTTCAGACAGCGTCACAACAGAAATGATTAATGCTTTAGAAGAATATGGAATAGATAAAGTTACCAGTCTGCTTAATACAATATATGATACTGGAAATATACCTCAGGAGTTATGTAATTCTGTATTTATTGCAATCCCAAAGAAATCAGGAGCCTTGGAATGTGATCAACATCGAACAATTAGTATAATGAGTCACATCACGAAGATTTTGCTAAGAATTATCATGCAAAGAGTTAGGAGGAAAATACAACCTGAAATAGGAGAAGAACAATGTGGGTTTGTGGAAGGCAAGGGTACAGTAAATGCTGTGTATATACTGAGAAACATAATCGAACGTTCTATAGAAGTAAACAAAGATCTACACCTTTGCTTTATTGACTACACAAAGGCTTTTGATAAAGTGAGACATGTCAACATGATAAGGATGCTTGAAGATCTACAAATTGATGGAAAAGATCTTAGACTTGTAAAAAACATATATTGGAAACAACAAGCTGCCATAAGAGTTGATAATGAAGTAAGCCAATATCAGCCTATTAAAAGGGGTGTGAGACAGGGATGTGTAATGTCTCCAGATCTGTTTTCCCTGTACAGTGAAAGTATTTTCAGAAATATTGAAGATATGGAAGGAATCAACATTGGGGGACGATGCATCAATAACATTAGATATGCAGATGATACAGTCTTGATTGCAGACAATGAACAGGACCTGCAAAATTTAGTAGATGCGATTGTTACACACAGTGAACAACTAGGGTTAGAATTAAATTGTAAAAAGACACAGATTATGGTCGTCACTAGGAAGGACGAAATACCACAATGTAATATACACGTAAATGGGAATATTCTTCAACAAGTGAGCAGGTACAATTATCTCGGAACAGTAATAACATCTGATGGGAGATGCCTTGAAGAAATTAGAACAAGAATCGCCATGGCAAAAGTAGCCTTTAGCAAGATGAAAAACATATTGACCAATAAAAAGATGTCAATTGAAACGAGAAAAAAAGTGTTGAGATGCAACATTGAACCTGTACTTTTATATGGATGTGAAGCGTGGACAATGAGCAGTCAGGCTGAAAAACATCTGATGGCTGTAGAGATGTGGTTTCTGAGGAAAATGCAAAGAATACCATGGACAGCCAGAAAGACCAATGAACAAGTCCTTCAAGAAACAAATGAAGATCGTAAATTGATTAGAGAAATTAGACGTAGACAGTCAAAATTTTTTGGGCATGTTATGAGAAGAAATGGATTGGAGAATTTGGTGACAACTGGTAAGATCGAGGGGAACAGACCAAGGGGACGACCTAGAAGCAAGTACCTGGATGGCTTGGCCTTGTGGCATGGTCGAGACAGAAACACGGAGCTGATCCACGACTCTGGTGATCGAGTGAGATGGCAGAACATGACCGCCCACGCTTACCGGCATGGCACATGATGGATGGATGGATTCCTCTTGCTAGCCGTGGTTCGATGACTATTCCCACACCGTGTCTTGCCCTTTCTTGCTGTTCTACTCCAGAGTAAACAAACGTGTAACTGCGGTGGAGCTCCTTGCATCTTTTCCCCTTTGTTCTGGTGTCCGCTATTCCCATCAGTCCAATTTTCCTCTCTTCCATTGTTTCTATAAGCTCTTCTTCTTTACTATTGAAACCACAGACGTTCATTGTGCCTACTTTTTGAGTCGCTGATCTATCTCGTAGTCCATTAACATTGCCGGGTCGATATCCGTTTGGGTCAGTCCGTTTATACTTCTTAGATTTCTACGAGCAGTATGAAGATCCCCTGCCGGCTTGCTAGGCCAGTCACAGGTTTAGGACACTAATCTGACCACAGGGAGTCCATCCCCTATGGCAAGCCATAGCCCCGTTAGCCCATGACCTCGAGGTCATGGTTGCCCGGTCTGCACCACGTGGAGGTGGGTGTTGACTTGTGTAGTCTGCGGGTCATCGGCAGGCTACTAATTTTCGCTCTTCACCCCTCCTGGGAGAGGTTAGTCGATCCTAACCCTGCTGGCTGCAGGGACAGGCGCATTCCACACCTTGCAGACCATAATTGGTACGATCAGTCGATATAGGCTCAAGGAGATGTTAAGGGGGAGATCGGAGCACCTATGGGCCTGGCCAGAGTGCGATGATGACGATTTTCACTAATCACTATAGGATAGAGATCTATTAGTCAGTCAGTCGGCTGGTTGGTTGGTTGCTTGACTGATTAGTAAACAGATCATCCTCACTGCTCTTAGAGCTATTAGTCAATAAGTGCGCAGATAATCTTCTCAATATCTATGTTCCCGGTGATGACACCAGTTTTTGTTGGTTGACTACTCTACTTTGGCTCTAGTCTAGTGTCATGTCGGTTGACTTGATGTTCTTGCAGCCTGGTCAAAGTTGCAGATTCACATCCATCCCTTGAGTCATATGCTCGTCCTGCCTCGTTGATGGCGTTCAGGCTATCAACCAAGTTCATTACTCGTCCGCTCCTAACAGCTACTGCTCAATCGTTTCCTCTTACACACTTAGTTCACTTACACCCTGGTACAAAAATGACACAGTCAGTCTTGACAGAAATGCACGCCATTTCCTTATCGTCCGGCCCATCTCGATTTTTCTTGGCATGCTCATAGAAATTAGAATGGCAACGACAGTATGCATGGATAATTAGAACATTGGAATACTACCTCCACCCATTCTAAGACTTGATGTCGTGGTATCATATGTCAGGCTCTCCTGCACTTAAGCACAATCCGTCAACATTCGCTATGAACTCCCTTGCACTCATTTTAGCCTCTTAGTAAAGAGCCACTCGCATAGATGATTACATCATCTGGGCATGAATTATCGTGGATCAATAGTTGCACCTCCCATTCAGCGCTGCCTGCTGGCCAATCCCTGCTCTCCTGTTCCAGTGGGATTATGACCCTGGACAGATCTGACTTTTCTTCTGGCATTCTGAACCACACCTTTCCTCTCCCAATATTCTCAAGCATGCACTCTTCTCTGATTGTATCCTCTGCCTGGGCCATCCATGAATTATTCTCTTATCAGCCTGTGGCCCTTAACCGTGTCCAGTATTTCACATAGGGGTTATCGCTTGACTACGGCCACTTCAAATCAAATCAAATCAAATCAAATCAACTTTATTAGGGTCACAAATTGGGCGCGCAGGCCCGTCTTACATTCGGCCCTTCCAATCACTCGTCTTTCGTTCATCAAGAGCATTATACATTTACATAGGAAGAAAAATAAACATTGTGAAATGAATGTTGTAAACATAAACAAGGCTAATTACCATGTTGTGAGGCCCATCTCCCACCTATCCATACATCACCCCACCCACACAACACCCCCACCTACCCACACACACGCGCACCAAGGGACACATACACACCCCCACCTACCCACACACACGCACACCAAGGGACAAATACATACCCCACCAACCGACCCATCCCCCTCCCGCACATCCCCCACCCGCACTCACTGCCCTCACCTGATCCCCCAACCAAAACACACTCGCCACCCACAAACATTCCCTCACCAACCCACACATCCCACTCCCATCCATATACACATCCTAACCCACACATCCTCTCCCCACCCACACCTCAAACCACCCATCCCCCAGCCACATCTCTATCGACAACATATTCCCCACCCATGCACACAATCCCCCACCAACCCACACATCGCACATCCACTCACACATCCCCAAACCATACACACACATCCCCACCAACTAACATGTCCCCCCCCCCCCCACACATACACATCTCCCTAACCACCCATACATCCCCAATCCACTCACACACACCCCACCACCCACACATACAACTTCCACCCACCCACACATGCCATAACCTAATCCCCCACCACACAATCCCCCACCCGCACATCACATACACCCCCTACCACGCACTATTCCCAACCCACGCACCACACACACACATCCCTCACCAACACATCCCCACTTACACACCACACACATATCCCCCACCCAGATACCACACAATATTCCCACCCACACCCACACAGATACCCTTACCCATCCACCCCACATACCCCCACTCACACACCACAAAAATCCCCCACCCACACACACATACCTCACCCACACAATATCCCCAACCAACACACCACACACCTCTCTCCACCTACACACGCATTCCCTACCCGTCCACCAACAGACACTCACTCACGCAAACATCCTCCACTACGCACCCACACACCCACCCCCAACCAATCTCTCGATCACAATACCACTACCCACACACACCCTCCACCCACTCACACATCCCACCCCAACACATACAACTCTCTCACCCACCTACACATCCCTAAGCCACTCACACACCCCCACCCACACATTCCCCATCCACACACACACACACATCTCCCACCCACACACCCCACATACTTCCCCCAACCACCACAATCCCCTACTCACCCACACATATACCCCACCCATACGCACATTCCCCGCACCCATCACACACATCCCCCACACTACACACTATCCTCCACCCATACCACCACAAACATACCCTCCACCCACACATCATTCACACATCCCCCACCAACACACCGCACGCATATCTCAAACCCACACACCCATACACTTCTCCCCACCCGCCCTTGCATCCCCAATCCACCCAACACAATCCCCTACCCACACAACCCCGCCTCCCACATATACTTCCTCAAACCATCCACACATCTCCACCCACATAAACACACATCCCCCGCATCCGTCCCATACACATATCCTCCACCCATACACACATCCCCCACACCCATTCCAACACCCCTACTTTCACCCCCTACCACGCACTATTCCCAACCCACGCACCACACACACACATCCCTCACCAACACATCCCCACTTACACACCACACACATATCCCCCACCCAGATACCACACAATATTCCCACCCACACCCACACAGATACCCTTACCCATCCACCCCACATACCCCCACTCACACACCACAAAAATCCCCCACCCACACACACATACCTCACCCACACAATATCCCCAACCAACACACCACACACCTCTCTCCACCTACACACGCATTCCCTACCCGTCCACCAACAGACACTCACTCACGCAAACATCCTCCACTACGCACCCACACACCCACCCCCAACCAATCTCTCGATCACAATACCACTACCCACACACACCCTCCACCCACTCACACATCCCACCCCAACACATACAACTCTCTCACCCACCTACACATCCCTAAGCCACTCACACACCCCCACCCACACATTCCCCATCCACACACACACACACATCTCCCACCCACACACCCCACATACTTCCCCCAACCACCACAATCCCCTACTCACCCACACATATACCCCACCCATACGCACATTCCCCGCACCCATCACACACATCCCCCACACTACACACTATCCTCCACCCATACCACCACAAACATACCCTCCACCCACACATCATTCACACATCCCCCACCAACACACCGCACGCATATCTCAAACCCACACACCCATACACTTCTCCCCACCCGCCCTTGCATCCCCAATCCACCCAACACAATCCCCTACCCACACAACCCCGCCTCCCACATATACTTCCTCAAACCATCCACACATCTCCACCCACATAAACACACATCCCCCGCATCCGTCCCATACACATATCCTCCACCCATACACACATCCCCCACACCCATTCCAACACCCCTACTTTCACCCCCACACATCCATCCACACATCCCACCAACACCCACAAATACCACTACCCACCAAAACCCACACACCCCAACCCATCCAAACGCATACCCACACCCACACAACTCCCACCCACACACATCCTCCACATACACTCACACTTCCTCACATCTAGACACATACAAAATGTCTCACGTTAGTATTGAAACTAGTATGAACAAACTCCCACACTTTACTCACACACATACACTGACACTTGTCATGAGCAGTCTCATAAAAATGTTAAACATGGAGAAAAATGTGTACATAAAATGTATGTGACGTAAAAAATAGTGATGCTCTCTCTCTCTCTCTCTCTCTCTCTCTCTCTCTCTCTCTCTCTCTCTCTCTCTCTCTCTCTCTCTCTCTCTCTCTCTCTCTCTCTCTCTCTCACACACACACACACACACACACATTCACTCTCACACATTCACTCTTCCGCTCATTCACTCTCACGCTCACTCATTCACTCTCCTGCTCACTCATTCACTCTCCTGCTCACTCATGCACTCTCCCGCTCACTCATTCACTCTCCCGCTCACTCATTCACTCTCACGCTCACTCGTTCTGTCTCTCATTCACACTTACTGACTCTCTCACTCAAACTACAGTAATGAACATGAGTTTATATTATGCATGATAAAATCAAATGATATTTAACTGATAATATGACAGATGAGAATACACAAACATATGGATTCACGTGTTACATAACATGCGTGTTACACGACATGCATCAGCTCAGCTCTCTCTCTCTCTCTCTCTCTCTCTCTCTCTCTCTCTCTCTCTCTCTCTCTCTCTCTCTGTCTGTATTCTTTCATATACACACACTCACACGCATGTGCACGCTCACACACACACTAACACATCAACTCTCCCACTGTCTCACTCTCTAACACACAATCCTTCACACACACACACTCTCTCTCAATCACACTCTCTCACACATACACATGCACATGAACGCATGCACGCATGCACACACTCCCTCACTCACTCTCACACATACACGTACGAATGCATGCACTGACACATTCCCCCACCATTTCTAGCTCAATCACTCTCTCCACACACGCACGCACGTGCGCACATACTCTTTTTCTCTCTCTCTCTCTCTCTTTCCCTCTCTCTCTCTCTCTCTCTCTCCCACACGCACACACATATATAGTGAACAATTATAGTTAAACAATTATAATGAACAATTATACTGAACAATTATACCAGTAAATGAATTATGGTGGCATATAGTCGGTATGGATTAAGTATTGAAAGAGTTTTCGGTTAAATGTGTAGGGACTCATTGGAGTTTTCAGATCTGGAGGCAGATCATTCCATAAGTGAGCACCAGAATAGGCGAAACATGTTTTGTATAGGTCCAATCTAGGCTTTGAGACATGTAACAAATTTAGGCGCTTGCTGTTCATTGCATTAGATTGAATCAGCGGCAGAAGATACTCTGGGGTATTTTGAGATATAATTTTATTCACTAATTTGGCTTTGTTGAAAAGGAAGCGCTTTTGTAGTGGTAAAAGTCTTAGATGACTGTACAAAATATTACTTTCAACGTGCTTTATGCCAGAAACCAGACGAATAGCGCGGTTTTGTAGAGAACATAGTCGTTTTAAATTAGATTTAGGGCAACCATCCCAAACTGTGGAACAGCAATCGAGATGTGATTGGATATAGCATGTATAGAATATTTTTCGTGTGCTTTCGTCCAGGAAGTGCTGAATTTTAGCAAGTTGGTAAACTTTTTGTACTATTTTCTTGGTAAGAGCGTGAACATGAGAGCTCCAGTTCATATGGCTGTCTATTAAAAGCCCTAGTGTTTTATGTTCAGTCACATTAACTATAGGTAACGTGCCCATGCGGAGTTCGAGCGGTGATCCAGTTATGGCTAGTGTCTGTAGTTTTTGTCTGGTCGTTATTAGCATGGATTTGGTTTTGTCGATGTTAATTTGCATGCGGTTTTCATTGCTCCATCTAGTAAGATTATCAAGTTCCTTTTGTAAAGAATTCTCTAATTCACTACGGTTTTCTTGACTAGTATATATAGTACTAGAACAATCTGTTCACTAGGGCTTTTAATAGACAGCCATTCAAGTTATAACTTAGCCTCTAGCACTATGAACCTGTCCGCAATCGTTGGCAAATATATTGGGGTATCATTCTTGCACGGACTCGTGCTCAGACTCCACCCCCCCCCCCCCCCCCAAAAAAAACAGCATTAGCGTCAGGCGGCTAATGGTTGACGTGGCTCCTCAATCTCCCGATGTCCCTTTCGTGTCTGATTGTGTTAATTCTTACTCCCGAGTCTCTCATTCTGAACAACGACGTGAATTCACTAATGTCAAAGTCCTCCGCTCTCGACGTCTCTATAAGGACGTTAATAACATCAGCACGATCTATGGGCAGACCATCTTTAGGGAACGCAAAACCAGCAAGTTTATAAGCTCGTTCATTTCCCTCAACAAGCTAGGATGTATCGAATGAATGAATACACACTAACACCTGCTCTCTAAAACTTTGAACAGTCTCAATCCACACTCAATTACTGAGATAATCAGATGTTGATAGAGTGTGAATCACATTCTTTGCTCCATGTCCCTTGCTGCCATATTCTTCAGCTCAAGAAAAGTGCTATGAAAATTCCTCTTTTGCTTTTTGTGTTCTTATTTTAATATCTCAATCTGTTCACTCAATTTTGTCTATACTGCAACCTAAATATGTCCCTGATTCCATCTCTTGAAGTGAGGTTTTCCCTAGGAAAATTGGGTTACTTTTTGCTTCATTCATTTTCATCATCTTTGTCTTTTCCGTATGGATTTTCATCTCTCACTGCTGTGACCTCTCATCAAGTGTATTTATCTTGCATCTGATTTTATCTATGTGACAATAACGCAGCATCATCAGCGAAGTCTAGATCATGAAGCTGTAATTTTTAATGTTAGCTTGATACTATCTTTGTTGATGATCACAGTTTTTGTCTTACATAGAAAACCTCATTCGAATACAACCGTACAAAATTATTCTACGGGACACCCTTGGGCAAGGTGGAGTATCCGTTTAGCCCCCCCCCCCCCCCCCCCCCCCACACACACACACACACACACACACATGAAACCATGGAAGCAGGTGGCGGATGGAGTGTGAGAGCAGCCGACAGATTGTTGTTGGTTATGGTCTGCACCCTGCGGCGATAGGCAGATGATCTCATCAGTAGAGACAATGGCTATAGACACAGGTTACTGCCCAGAAGGAAAGCAACGGCAAACTACCTTCTGCAAAACTTGCCAAGAAACTAGGGTTTTCCACAAGGTTGCTATGGGAGCTAGGTTCTGCAAAGGACATGCTATTGAATGACTGAATGAATGAATGAATGACCAGTTTTAAACCGTCTTCCTCTAATTTCCCCATGTCTAAGTATATCTTTCACAGTTACTCCTGCAGCTTTTCTAAGACATCTCATCTCTGTTGTTATGATTTTGCATTCATTAGTAGCAGTGAGCGTCCATGTCTCACATTGGTAGCATGTCAGCCACAAAATAGTTATTTTTGGTTTTGTTCGCTCGCTTTTAACTCAAACGTAGTCCACACAAGTGCTATTATTTCTAGTCCACAGGACTGATTTTATTAAAATACAACAGTACAAATTATTCCACTTTGTTTTCCAGAATCAGCATTTATATACAGTTTATGGATAGCACCGTATTAAGAATTTTCCACAAGACAAAAACCAACAACAGTTACAACAAGTGATTAGTGTTTACAAAATGGCAAGCAAATTAACATCAAGTTACACATTTATACTAAGCAAGATAGTTCAGAAATAAGTAAATTAAATATAAAGTTCAAACATAATTAATTTATTCAACTCCAGAAGGTCATAGAAGCTGAAAATGAAATCACATCAAAGTCTAAAACAGTATTTTAAAAAATGGGAATTGCCAACAAACAGAGATGCAAATGCACATGTAACATACCAACGATACCTTTGGGAAAGAGTTCCATCTTTTGCGTCTGACTTAAAGACTTCAGTCCAGTGATAGAATTTCATAAGCTATAAACTCAGCTCTCTTAGGAGCCATGGAAGTCAACAACCCACTCACATAAGGGAAAGGCTGATCCTCGTAAAAGGACCAATTTGGAATCCTTTAAGCTGAAAGTGCAACACATCTCACCGCGGAGCATAACCTGTGTCCTATTTCAGTTATGTACCTATTATTTATAAATGGAGTAATTACCATTTGATCAACCTCATCCTTTCAATGTATTGCATACCAACAGCTGATCTCAACAAAATGAATCATTATAATCATCATGAATAATAAACAAACACAGTGGTAGTTTGTTAAACCTAATAATAGTTCTTCCAGATTTATAACTGTATGTAAATGTATGTGTAGCTCAAGTGAGTGCACACATTCATGAAACAGTTTGGGGGCTCTAACATATATCTTAACAGGAGGGGACCAATCAGGTATCTTGGCTATGCAGCTCTTAAGCACCAAGCTTATCCTACATATTTTAATTCCTCTTTCTCACTCCTGTGGGTACCCAGAGCAGCTACATCAGTCTTTTCAATGAGTCACTTCTTGGCTGTTTTCTTGAGTACCCAGGGACAGTTTCTTAAATCAGCATAACAGAGACATTTGTCCCGAGTTTTCTCTCTGGGATCTGTAGCGTAAGGGATCTGAGCTAGCACATAGAACTAAACAGGAGTAGTAGAAAATATGACTTTTGACAACTTATTCCTATACTATTTCAGTACTTTGAAACTGTGATGCACTTATTCCTACACTATTTCAATACCTTCAGTAGCTAAGATCCACTAATTAATACACTGTTGCAATACTTTAACCATATGGGATAAAATAAAAACACGTTGCAATGAAGTTGACCGTGCCGACTTTCAAGCGACTTTTTGAATACTTTAAGAAACTAACATGCACTTACTGCTACAGTATTGCAATACTTTCAGAAGCTAAGATGCACTTATTCCTACACTATTTCAGTACTTTCAGTAGCTAAGATACACTTATTCCTATACTATTTCAATATTTTCAGAACTTAAAATGCATTTATTCCTGCATTGTTCCAATATTTTATGAAGCTTAGAGGCACATTAATACATGCATGCCAGTTACAGAGCATATTCCTATGCTGTAACAATAATTTCAGAGTCTACGCATAATCATTCAACACTTTTGCAAAGCCTTCTCAGCTTAAGAGGTACATATTCTTACATTATTTCAATATTTTAAAACACTCAAATGCACATATTCCCTATATGGTTTTAGTACTTTCAGAAACTAAGATGCACTTATTCCAACACCGTTTAAATACTTTCAGAAGCTAAAATGAACTTATTCCTACACTGACTTAATATTTTCTGAAAATAAAATGCACACATCCCCTATATGATATCAAACTGCACTTATTTCTAAACTGTTAAAACAATATTATAAGATAAGGTATACTTATTCTTACACTGTTCCAACATGTTATGTAACTTAGATTCACATATTTCCACATTGTTCTAAAATGTTATGATTCGCACGTTTCTACACTATTTCATCCCTTTCAGACACATTTTACTAAGGCTATCAGAAATTAACTGATTCACTGCCATGCACCATTCTATTGACAGAATGTTGACAGTTCATTATCTGTTTCATTTCGCTTAACTTCTGCAATTTTAATGTCCAGTAAATGAAAATTTACACACAGGAAACATGCCCTTCGGACAGTATCAGACTTGACTCGTGGTTTCGTTTTTTAAAGACAAAACGCTTGTTTAAGTTTTTTATTTTTATTATTTTAGAAATGACAATGCCTTCTGATGCATGACCGCATAGATTGAGCGTTTTAAACAATTTTAGATTATAGTTATTCTGATTTAAACGACTTTGTGAAAGATTCTAAAACTAATACCACGTGCAGTATTCAGTTAAATTATTTAGCAGATGGTCATAATGGAAAACAAAACTAACAGCGAAAGTTTGTCATCATATGATGGTACATGTCGAATTAGGTTTGCTCTAATGGGCCACACTTGTGCCCCTAAGTTTGTTTTGCCTATCACAAATAAGCTGAAGAGTATTTAAATAATTAAATTCCAAAGAATAATAATTATAACTAAATAGAAAATAGTGTAATTATTGTTTCTCAGTACAACTCTGCCTCGTGTGCGCCCGACATTTTCCATTTTATGTGAAAATGATGTGCTTCAAAATATATTTTACTTGTGTTTTATTGGTGTTATGGATCAGTACTAGTGATATTGGTGAAGAAAAGTGGTGTATTTATCATTATTCAGTAAACTTGATTGGATTATCATCAGTGCTTGAGAAGTAGCACCTTGGTAAGTGAAAATTTTAAATAATTGCCACCCCTGAATATAACAATGGCAAATTGAACAACACAATATAAAATATAATTGTTGGTCTATGAGAAAGGGTCTTAAAATATATATTTTGTAATCAGCCTCTGCTTTCAAGCGGGTCCAGTAGACAGTTCTATTGAGGCGTCTGGTTGATCTGTACTCGCGGGGTTGTATATTGAGGTAGAAGATCGAGCCAAACATGATTGTCCAAATCTTCCACATACTCTCTGAGCCACTGAAAGAGATAGCAAAGGACTTATCACTGAAAGAGATAGCAATGACCTATATGCTGAAAAGTACAATTGTTTAAAATAAATATAATTCTACAATAAGAAAGACAAGGTGATCATTTGAAATGGAAAACAACAAATGAATATGTGCATGTTTAGATAGTTGTGTGTGAAAAAAATATGACGGTGGTTATGTGTACATGCATGTGTGCAAGAATAATAGGAGGATTGTTATTAAAAGCCACATTCTGGAAAAGATTTCATTTATATATATATATATATATATACATATATATATTATATATATATATCATCAGCACACCAGAAGTTTAAGAGCAAGCGCTCTTGTGCATTCGACCATGCTGACTTACATTAGGAAATCTTATCAGGGTCCTCTTCCTGCAATCTTTGAGCTTTCATTTTCATCATGTCTTGAATTTATTTGTAAATCATTGATGCCTGGGCTATTTGTGATGTCCTCCAACTACAGTGATGTTATTTCTCATCTCCTCTGAGGTTGAAAATTTCTTGCAGGTGTTTTATACTTCATCTTGTATTTCATTTTGTGAATTTGTGTTTAATATTGTTTTTTTCTCTCACTGTCTTCTGCTGCCTTCCTCTCTTTGATTGCTTGGCTGGGTTGTATCACTTTTCCATTTCATAATTGTTGTATCAGCTAGCTTACTGCTTTTATTTCATTAAGAATTATGGTTTTCTTCTGTCATCTTTGTTAGTTCCCCATCTTTCTGCATCCTGATTTGCACCATCTTTATTTCATCTCGCAACTGGTATTTGGCTTTATGTTGGTGATTCTTCTTTCCATTGTTTAAACTCAGCAGATCATTTTGGCATTTTTGTGTTCAGTTCCACGGTTTTGCTGCTGGATTTCATGAAAACCAACGGATGTGTATGTAGCTGCATCAGCTTTCTGTCTGTAATTACTGATGCAAACCTTCATTGTTTTTCAAAGTACTGCACATTGGTAGAATTACTTGTCTATTATTTATGACTGATACAATATATTCATTATTCTATGTTGCAAACACGCTGGTTTTTTTATCTATGCCCAATGGTAACAACTTTGGCCAAGGTGGTTAGATATTATAATAATTTCCATGTATCAACTAATTCTAATTTAATGTTTACTTATTTATTTTTCCACAGCAAACAATGCAAATATTTATAACATAAAAACAATTTACAGTGATATTAGCACAAATTAGTTGCATATCCTTTACAGGACACCGCAGCCAACTCCAGCATTTTCTGGCTATTTGTGATATCTTGGCAAGTTTATGTTCAGTAGTTTGCCATTGCTTTCTGAACAACCGGCACTCCTACCTTTGTATGAAAATTAGCGCTAGACAGTCTGCTTCCAAATCGCCAACATCTGTGTTTCGAATGGGAATACAAATTGTGCTAATAATCCCTATGTCCCAGAGCCGATGTGAAAAACAAAAGTTTATAACAACTAAATTAGTACTACATGTTTTAAATAAATCATGAGAAATACAAGCATGAAAGACATAAAAGAAAGCAGATACACACCATTAACTTATTTCAAGCCACACTACCCTTCATTTGAAAACAATTATTATTGTTGTTACTATAATTATTTATGCATTATTTATTATCAACACCGCTTTGATTTTGATTATACCACAACTCCTACCCCATTCAAAGAGAAGTCCATCCCTGGCTCAGATTAATAACCCTGTGACTGAATCAGCCACAACAAGCAACTGACCACGTTTTCACCCACACAAGATATTAATTTGAAGGTAATTAGTGTCCAAAGAGGGTTTATCACCTCAACCTTATGGTGCATGTTTGTTTTCCACAGATTATAAATTTTGGTAAAAATTATTAGCTGTTTTGCTATGATTTCACCAAGCTACTAATTACATTAAATGTGGAGAGTACAAGGTTTTCCTTCATACTTCTTTCAACATAAGAGATATTGTATGTGCATTAGTCCACTTTACTGAATCACTCTATCATGAAAAATGAGCAGCTGTCAGTGTAACCAGTGAAACATCATATTGGTTTGAGGTGCAAAGGGAAGTAAGACAGGGCTACATTCTCTCTCCATACCTGTTTAACATCTATGCAGAAAATGTAATAAGAAGCAAAGAATGATGAGGTCAGAGAAAATCCAATTCCAGAACTCAGATATGCAGATGATATGGTCCTCCTTTACAACAGTGTTAAGGGGTTGGAAGAGTGATACTGTCTGTCAAAAGACACAGTGAAGATCAAAATCTTTTCCGGAACTTAAAAACAATATAATTTCCAGACAAAACTACATGTCAAGAAAAATTATCACAATTAACAATGAAGAAATTAAAAATGTCACAAACTTTGACAATCTTGGCTCTACAATCAACTACTGTGGGGCATGTACAAAAGTCAGATTTATATACTGGCGACAGCAATGCAGAGGTTAATCAGTACTAAGAACCTATGGCACAATACCAGCCAACACAGTAAAAATAACATTGTTGAGAACATGCATCTGAATTACAACACCACATGAATAGTATAAATGAATTGTGTAGGGAACATAACATGAAAATTAGCACAAGCAAAACAGAGTTAATGACTATAACTAAAGAAGAAAAAAACAACAACAATTCACCTAAACGAACATCCCTTGAAACAAGTAAAGAGCTTCAAGTACTAGGAAGTATATCATCAAACGGCAGATCAGAAGACAAGATCGAAAATAGTTGCAATAAGGCAAACCAACTCATTAGACAAATGGCACTAATACTAAAGAACATGTATCAATAATTACTAAGAAAGCACTTTACAACACAATCTTCCTACCAACTATATGCTACCAATGCCAAACCTGGACAACGACAGAAAAAGAGAAAAGAAAAATCACAACAACAGAAATGAGATTACTGAGAAGAATACTCAATGTATCAAGAAGAGATAAGATCAGAAATGAAGAAATCAGGACTAAAGTAGGGGTTATAGCAACACTATTTTATTAGAAAGCAGCAAGACAAATTGTTTGGCCATGCAAGTAGGTTACCAGTCAACAGCATGCCACAACAAGCAATGATGTACAGACCAGATGGAAACAGAGGAAGAGGCTGACCACATAAACGTTGGACGGAGGGAATAGCAGAGTCCATGGGAATATCAATACATGAAGCCTATAATCGGGCACTCTCACGATGTTTATACTTCACCTCGACACCGCAAGGTACAAGAGAAACATGATGAGATGAGATGAGATGAGATGAGATGAGATGAGATGCATCTTTCCAGTAGTATATCTATGTGACTCATGAACCATTTTACAATCACTAAAGAAGAAAATCAGAGCTTTATAACTAAAATGTTACAGAAAAATTCTTAGAAGTTCACTGTCAAACTGTCTGTCATTTACTGCCTATAGTACCTTGCGTTGTAGGACAGGGGGGAGGTCTTGAGCCTGGGGAATTAAGACTGCCTGGTTAGTGCAGCTGCCGTGAACTGTGCAGGTTAGGGTTTTATTTTTGCCTCCAACAGAAAAAAAAAATCCATACCTTACCGAGGATCCGAACCCAGGTCACATGAAGGTGACCCCGGTATTCTTAGCCACAAGGCCAGCCATTCTACTTAGAAGTCAACAACAACAAAAAAGACAAATACTGACATTCCACAAGATCTGAACATCAAGGAAGATTGCCTCATAAACAGTGTGTCTCAGAAACTGAAAATCTTGGGTCATATTCAACATGACAGAAAGTGGGTCATATTAAACATCACAGCAGTTTAGACAGAAAGTGGGTCATATTCAACATCACAAGTGGGTCATATTCAACATCACAGCAGTTTAGACAGAAAGTGGGTCATATTCAACATCACAGCAGTTTAGACAGAAAGTGGGTCATATTCAACATCACAGCAGTTTAGACAGAAAGTGGGTCATATTCAACATCACAGCAGTTTAGACAGAAAGTGGGTCATATTCAACATCACAGCAGTTTAGACAGAAAGTGGGTCATATTCAACATCACAGCAGTTTAGACAGAAAGTGGGTCATATTCAACATCACAGCAGTTTAGACAGAAAGTGGGACATATTCAACATCATAGCAGTTTAGACAGAAAGTGTTGGAAAAAGCGGTAGGGGTTGATCAGTACAAGGAAGGACACAGGACACTGAAAACAGCTTGGGTGTGCAAGAAGCAGGGAAACTGGCAAAGGATCAAAGGTATCTTCAGCAGACCATAATGAGAACTGTGTTCTGCAAACAACCTACTGCATGTTGACTAATTGCATTTAATGTTCATCTGCTTCTGTGTGTACAGCACACAATATATAGAACAATATGGTAAAAGCATGCAAGTGTTAAACATCATAGGAGTTATGGAAGCATGCACAGAGTTTTGCACATATTAACCATAAACAACGCTGCGCTGCATATTAACATGCACAACAGTGTGCAGCATATTAACATACACAACAGTGTGCAGCATATTAACATACACAACAGTATCAGCATATTAACATACACAACAGTATCAGCATATTAATATACACAACATTGTGCAGCATATTAATATACACAACTTTGTACACCATATTAACATACATAACATTGTGCAGCATATTAACATGGATAGAATTGTGTATCCCGTCTCTGTGGCAAAGGGCTTACGGATGCGATTCGTAAGCCCGCTTACCTGTGTTCAAAACACAGCAGTAACCGATTTGCCAGCAGACCCGTGTTGCATTGGGTTTTAACAAGTTGGTATGGGAAATGGTGGATCAGAAAGCAACAGCAAACTACTGAGCGTAAACTTGCCAAGGCATCAACAACAGCAGTAAAATGCTGGTGTTGACAGCAATGTCCTGTAAAAAAGGATATGCCAAAAATAAATTGTGTAGCATATTTAAAAGTAGCAAATTGCACACAAAATAACATTTTAAATGACTAGGTCAGAAGAAATCAAATTACTGTATTGCATTGTTATATTGAGTTCTGAGAGCATTCCTCTTTAAACAGTTGAAATAACAACGTGAAAGCACTGATAACCACTAAAAAATTAATTAGTGGTCAGATTTTTCTCAGTGGACATCGAACCATTCAGTCCATAAGTGCTCAGGTTCCCTACTCAGTATCCCCCTCAGCGTGTAGCGGTCAACGACACCTGTTCTATGTTGGTTGATTAATTTTCTTTGTCAGCCTGGAATGCCCTCTTCTCTGGCTTCACCCCTTTTGACTTATGTTTTTATAGTCTGCACAAGGTTGCAGATTCAGTCATCAGTTGACTCAGTTAATTAACCGGCCTCTCTCAGGATATTAACTATATTAGCCCATTCCACTGCTCGTCCATTTTCCCTGGTAGCCCAACTTGCAAGTCTATCAGTATGTAGATAGGAACAATTCTGTTTTATTGAGCTAAGGATTAATTTAATTCATTGTGACTGAAACTGATGAGAATTGTTCCTATACATACATTATGGAGCCGGCACAAACATTTCATAATGAAGATAAACAGAACATACACTTACTTTTCGAGTTTAACAATAGATATTTGATATATATGTACACCATACTGGAACCAAAAACTGGAACATGTTGTGACAACTGGAAAGATTTGCGGAAAGAGAAATAGAGGAAGACAGTGTGAGAAGATTTTTGACAGTCTTGTGTCATGGCACAAAAGGGAGTCAACACACGAACTGATTGATCCATGCAATTAGAGATCACAATTTATGGAGAGGCATGATTGCCCACGCCAGCCGGCAAGGCACTGGATGATGATGATGATGATGATGATGATGATGATGATGATGATGATGATGATGAATCCATACTGGTGTCTGTACACTCTAGCAAGCCACCAGATACTCACTCTTATTCAACAGGAATACGTGACAGCATTGCCTATAGCCTATTGGTTGTGTACAAGCTTGCGACATCCATGCACTCCTCTTCTTCGTTTGTCCTATTATTTTTTGCCGGGAAGCATCACTGTATCCATTTCCCTATCAGTTCAATAGCACGATCAATTCTAATTGTCAGCAGCTTTAGGGTTTGATATATCAGTTGTTGTCCTTATTCAGGAGTCAGTCATCTACAGTTGTTGCCTTTATTCGGGAGTCCATCATCTACAGTTCTATCACTTGTTGCCCTTATTCAGGAGTCAGTCATCAGCAGTTATGTAAATAGGAAAGATACAGGAGCCTTTTACCTTGAGGCTTACCGAGTATATGGGGTTAATCCCATATTTCTGAATGTCAACTAGCACTTGGTGGTTGATGTGGTCAATATCAGGCCTTCCACCCTTACTTCCTGGGACATATGGAACCCATTTTCCAGCTGGGTCCAAAATCCCTCAGCAATTGGAAATGTTAATTGTCATAATAAAAAAATATCCACAGAATACTGATAAAATGTATGGTTCTCATATAATATATTTGGATTACTGCTAGTACTATGGAGTTTATGGGCTGTGCTGAGATTCTCTTTGTGTGATTTCCTTGCATGTTCTATGAGAAAGACTGGAACATTTAAGAAGTTATTTGAGTGTGCAATGAAAATGATCATTCACAAACCAAATTGTGCTAATTTAAACCATGGCAAATAAGGCTGTGTGATCTATGGGAAAGACTGGAACACTTAAAGAGTTATTCACGTGTGCCATGAAAATGATCCTTTAAAAACCAAACCGTGCTAATTTAATCCATGGCAAATAAGGGAGGCTAAGATGCTGTAGAAGTACAATCAATACACACACTTAAGGTCTATATCTCAAAAAGCAAGCGCCTTCACATCCATTATGGTCTCTCACCTGTATCTATGTTCAGTATGTCCACACTAGAATTGCCTTCAAGAGCACGTTGGCTCACTCTCGTCTGCTGTTAACAGGACTAAGGAAGCAAAAGAGATAAATGCAGTCAGAAACTCATAACTTGACTGCTTGCAACAGGGTCAGAAAGACCTGACTAGGTCTCTATTCTGCCCTGGAAACAGGCTGTTTAACTACAGTATGGTCCAGAGAGTGAAGACTGAAGAGAGAGCATAAATCTGTCTCAAGCAAACACCATTATAAAATGTGTCTAGCAAAAGGCACAGGTATCGCAACAAGAACGTAATACTGATGAAAACTGGTTACTGAGACAAATACAACTGACACAAATGAAATATTTTGGGAATGTAAAGAACTAGAGGAATATTGTTTGGCAAGAAAGTTTTAAAAAGTGAAGAATGGGTGGCTGGGTTGTCATGATGGAGCTGCTAAGTTCCCATTTCCCAAAGGTCTGTGCTTCACAGCATCATAATGGTGACAGATGATCTCCTAGTGGTACTCTTTAGTTCATCAAGTTCCCTATCTCCCGACATGGCTCCTTATGATTTTTTGGATGATCAACAAGTTGAAAATGCCACTGGAACAGACCTACTTAAAGCCAACAAAAGACATGCAGTAAGCCAATCCAAAATAAGCCTTCATGAAGGGCTTCCAACAATGGCAGAACCGCCAAGAGAGTGTGTAGTCTCAAGGATAGTACTTTAACCAGGAAATTTGGGTTTCAGATCTCCTGGTGAGTAATTATAATTTTCCCGGCCAAAAGTCAGATACTTTTTGAATAAATCTATAAATCTCATATATATATATATATATATATATATATATATATATATATATATATATATATATATATATATATATACTTATATATATACACTTATGAAGTTATTTGAGTGTGCAATGAAAATGATCATTCACAAACCAAATTGCGCTAATGTAAACTATGGCAAATAAGGTTGTGTGATATATGGGAAAGACTGGAACACTTAATGAGTTATTCAAGTGTGCCATGAAAATGATCCTTTAAAAACCAAACCATGCTAATTTAAACCATGGCAAATAAGGGAGGCTAAGATTCTGTAGAAGTAAAATCAATACACACACTATATATATATAACATTTACTTTTATTACATGATCAAGCTCCAGGAGAACTAAAAATTAGGACATCAAAAACAACAACTATGTCGCACAGATATACAAGCAGAATGACTTTCAGACTTATGATGAGCTGAACAGAGTTGGTGAGAACAGAGGACAGTGAGGGTTGTGATAAGATGACTTCCACACAGGTCTTTAGAATATTTTGATGATGATGATGATGATGATGATAATGATGATGATGATGATGATGATGATGATGATGATGATGATAACAGGAGAAAGTAGAGAGACATGATCAAATGACTTCAACACCAGTCTACAGACTATTTTGTTGGTGGTGGTGGTGGTGGTGGTGATGGTGGTGGTGGTGGTAGTGGTGATACTGATGATGATGATGATGATGATAATAGGAGGCAGTAGAGAGGCATGATCAAATTACTTCAACACCAGTCAACAGACTATCTTGATGATGATGATGATGATGATGATGATGATGATGATGATGATGATGATGATGATGATGATGATGGTGATGATGATACCAGGAGGCAGTAGAGAGGCATGATTAAATTACTTCAACACCAGTCTACAGGCTATCTTGATGGTGGTGGTGGTGGTGATTATGATGATGATGATGATGATGATGATGATGATGATGATGGTGATGATGGTAACAGGAGACAATAGAGAGGCATGATCAAATTATTTCAACACCAGTCTACAGACTAACTTGATGATGATGATGATGATGATGATGATGATGATAACAGGAGACAGTAGAGAGACATTATCAAATGACTTTAACACACTATCTTGATGATGATGATGATGATGATGATGATGATGATGATGATGATGATGATGATGATGATGATGATGATGACAATGATGACAGGAGACAGTAGAGAGACATGATCAAATTACTTCAAAACACTGACTATCTTGATAATAACACATGATGACTGAGCAGGCCAGATTTTCCAAAATACTACAACTGAAATGTCATGCACCTTTCACATATCAACTTTGTGCTCACTATGACCTTCAGGCAAATGAACGTGCACAAGAGCAGTCCCGCACATAAAATACGTTTTAAAATATCATCATCATGTGCCATGCAGACAAGCGTGAGTGGTCATGTTTCGCCATCTCACACAATCACCAGAGTCGTTGATCAGCTCTGTGTTCTTATCTCAACCATACCATGTGGCCAATCCATCCAGGTATTTACTTCTCTGCCTTCCTCTTGTTCTTTTCCTCCCAATCTTGCCAGTTGTCACCAAGTTCTTCAATTTACTTCTTCTCATAACGTGTCCACACAATTAAATATATATATATACTACTACCAATGGCCAAGCCATCCAGGTATTTACTTCTCTGCCTTCCTCGTGTTCTTTTCCCCTCAATTTTGCCAGATGTCACCAAGTTCTCCAACTTACTTCTTCTCATAATGTGTCCGAAAAATTAAAAATATATACTACTTTATAACTACAAGATAAAACATAAAACAGATAGTCTCATGGCAGACTTTGCCATGGGGGTGTGAATAGTTAGGCCTTCACATATTTTAAGCCATGGCATAATAATGCTGGGTGACAATTCCCATCCACGCCTCCTTTCCTTTCCAGATAATTCTCAAAATTATTCAGTGCCCATTTTATGAGGTTGGCCAGAGCTGTAATGGCAAGAAAAACAAAGTATCCTGCTGCTACTGGGGTCTGAACCTGCACCCCAGTCATGGCAAGCAAGCAAATTTACCATTATAGTGAAGTGGTCAAGCCATATCCTTCCACCCTGAAAGCCATGAGTTTGTATTCAGACTACATTGTTTAGACCAGTGGTTCTCAACCTTTTTTGTCCCATACACCCCTTCACCATATGTTCAGAATGTCATTCCCCCTTTCTTATTTCCTCCCTATAAATCTCTCTCCCCTCCCACCCCCCCCTTTTTACACAGTATATGTAAAAATGGAAGCTAAATTTAATAACACATACTAGAACAAGAGTTAGCAGCTTTCTCCGCTAACCCCGAATACTCTCGTCATGTGACGTGACGAGAATTAGCAGTGGTTCGAATAGCAATAGTGACTTATGAGAGTATGGAGCCGGTCGCTCAGAAAGTCGTGGCGTGCTGATGAGCGTAATCTAGCCTAGGAATAAACATACAGCTGAAAGATGCTGGTGTTGACCGCAATATCCTGAAACAGGATGGAAACGCGGGAAAAAAAAAAAAAAATAAAATAAAATACTAGAACAAGTCTAGATGTCTACATAAAACATGATTTGCTTACGTTATAAAATGAATTTCAGAAGGGCGAGAAGTACAGAAACCTAAAGCATGGAGGCAAAAACAATATCAAGTAACCAGTTCTTGTATTAACACAATCTTGAAATAATCTTAATTGGCGGGGGGGGGGGGGGGGGGGGGGGGGAGAATTCCCCACAGGTTGAGAACCACTGCTTTAGACCATGAGTGCAATTTTTCTTGAGGCCTGTTGGGGAAACTGCTGAAACTACAGAGTTTGTACTCAGAGCGATGCCAGCTGTGTGATGAAGGGATTACGGACACAGTTCGTAATCCCGCATATCGTGTTCAGTCTGGGATTACAGGTAAATTTGTACAAATCCCAAGATTGATCAGGATTCGAACACATGACCACCAGGCCAGAAAGCAAGTCTACTGTGATACTTTTTTTTCGCATATCCTTTACAGGACATCGCTGTCAACATCAGCATCTTTCAGCTGATTGTTGATTTCTTGGCAAGATTACGCTCAATAGTTTGCCATTGCTTTCTGAGTGACCGGCTCAATACCCCGTAAGTTACCAACGCGGAGAGAACCGCTACCAATTCTTGCGCAACATCATGTTACTTACGAGAGTATACGAGATTATGGAGAAAGTCGTGTAACCTCTAGACCAGGGAGACTGGCACTGTGATACTGCAGGTTCCTAATCTCTCACATACAATTTAACATGTTGCATGTCCTTTGCAAGAGACTGCGATCAATCCCAGGTTAATTTTCCAGGCGATTTTGTGTTTAGTAGTTTGCCATTGCTTTCTGAATGAGAAGTATTTCAGTCCAACTGACCAGTGTGTGGAGTGAACCCACTACCCCAACATGTGCACAGGACGTTTAAGTGTGAGTGTGTTAAACCCATCGGCCCCGCTGACCTCTAACCCCTCACACACTGAGCTATAAATTTTCAGTTATCGTTTCCATATCTTCTTGCAATAACTATCAGAGGTCCCTATGGTGAAGGGGTCAAGCTGTCTGCCTGGGGCTCTGAATGTTGTGGGTTTGTTTTTGGGCTGCGTCATTCAAACTAGTACAATTTTGTCCAGAGACCCAGAGGAGTCTTCGCTGGAACTATAGAGTTCTGGAGTCTCCGTGGCGATGTGGTCAAGCAATCTACCTTGTGCACCAAAGGTTGTGGGTTTGATTCCGGGCTACGTCTTTCAGTTCATGGGTGCATTTTTCTCAGAGACTCATGGGGGTGGTCATCACTGGAGTTACGGAATTCATGCTTTGTGCGACGCTTTCGGCAGGCTGCCTGGAAGAAAGAGACCAAGTCATATGGGATAAAACCCAGTGCAATGAAGTTGATCCTCTCGACTTTTAAGACTTTTTTAAAGACTATGGAGTTCATGCTAAAAGCATACTGAAATGACCAGTGGGAACTTACAGATGGAAATCAAGTTTTATTACAAACATAACATGTGCAACAGTAGTATGGTGGCCGAATGGTTGCCAGCACTCCCAGCAGTCATGGGTTTGGATTAATATCGAGGCAGATTTCTTAAAACTGACCTGGGCAGCCAGGTCAACCCAGCCTAAAATGTGTACCAGGAAATGTCTAGGGAAGTGAAGGCTACCAAAATGATACTGACCACATCACGTAAACGATGGATAGAGGGAATTACAGAGACCATGCAGCTCAAGCTCAATGGTCTCGAGACTGCACTTGAAACCATCGACCTTGTCTGTATCAACAGTGGCTGTGTCACCAGGACAGCAAGTCGTCCAGGTGATGAGGACAGTGCTATTGATCTGGCGCTGATATCTCCTTCACTCACTACAGTGTGTAGATGGGGTGTCCTAGGGTACCACCACCCTTGCAACATATTGGTGGAGAAATGCAAAACCAGGCAGCACATGTCAATGTCCAAAACTTTCAAGTATGACAGTACAGGGCAAGATGTGGTGAGTAGAATAAGGGGCGACAAGCGCAGAAATCATCATGGCAGGAAAAAAAAAGCTGGCAGCAGCCACCTTGGTGGAATTGTGAGGAAATGGCAAAACACCAAGAGGAACAGAGTTGCCCATCCTAGCCTTATTTTGTACTTGGGAAGAGAGATGGACACTAGAGTTAGCAATTTTAGAAAACTAGTTAATGTGGCTAAAAGTGAAAAGTAGGCAGAGTTGTGTCAAAGGATAAGCACAGACAAGTCACTGAAATTGTTCTGGTGACTACATAAAAGTATAAATGAGGTAGTCAAGAATAAGAGTATTCCTGACTTCCAAGGTGCTGACCTCATCTGGCAGAGGACTTATGAGAATAAGGGCAAAGCCCTTTTCAAACACTATCTAGAGCAGAGCAACCAGACAGACATGAGAGGCCGAAATCTTGCCAAGGTAGTTACCTCAGATAGGTGCAAGGCCCAGAACATTTCAGTTGAAGACACAGTGACAGTGAAAGAGATCAGGACTGTGCCTCAATGAACGAAAAACAGCGCTACAGGGCCAAATGGTATAAGGTATGATGACATTAGTATGTGTACCACCAACGAGTTAATGGAACTAGCAGACATGTACAACAACAGTATAGGTAATGCTAGCATCAAGGAGGAGTGGTTACACAGCTATCTGATTCCCTTGCAAAAGCCTGGCAAAGACCACACAAAAATTCAGGGATATCGGGTAATAACCATGCAGAATACAATAGGCAAGTTGCTGGAGAAGTTAATTGCCAGGAAAATATCAAGCCAGCTAGAGAGGCAAGGTGTTTTCCCACCTACCCTGGGAGTGTACCTTCCAAAAAGAGAAACCTGGACCAATGCAGCAGTTTTTGCCCATGATGTCTGTCTATGAAGGTTTCCACTCAGAAACATTTGCGGCAGCGATTGATCTTGAGGATGCGTACAACAGAGTACCGCTGGATTTTTTTAATGTTTTAGCTTCTTGAACTCAAGATAAGTCCTTTCCTCTTGAGTTGGATCGCTGCAGCCCTCATCCAATGGAAAGTAGTTTTTAGATGTGGCAGTTGGACTTTGAACAACAATATATCCTGGCCTGCCACAGGGATCACCATTATCTCCGGTGCTGTTCAACGCGTACACTGTGAGAATCACCTGCAAGCAGATCATAGGACCGGGGAGGACATTGTAGTATGCAGACGATGTGTTAATGTATTGTCAGGGTAAGGATAGAGATTAGGTTGCTGTGGAACTACAAACAGAACTAAATCGCATAAGCACTTGGTGTGTTGAAGCTGGGGCAATGGTCATCCCAACAAAGGCAGCAGTGACTTGGTTTTCTTTGAATTACCATATTGTCAACACCCCAACACCAAATGTAAATATGGGTTCAGAGACTGTGGAAAGAACGCAGGCAATGAATTACCTGGAGATACGATTTGATCGAAGCCTCGCTTATACTAAGCACATAGACCAGGTGATAACAGAGGCCAAACAGGGTTTGGCTGCAATGCGGGTGATAGAGGCGGCAAACTGTGAGCAGCGCCATCTGTCTTCTTTACAAGGGTCTGGTCCTTTCTATTTTGGAGTATGTGATGGCGATCCTGACTCTCAGTCATAAGCAGATGGAAAGGATGGAAAGGATACAGAATGAAGCTATGCATATTATTCTTGGATGTACAAGAGATACAGCATGCAGGGCGATGCGCTATCTTCTTGATTTTTTAACCATGGGGGACAGAATACAAATTTGCCGAGCATGTGCCTACCTCAGAGTCAACGCAAACACACAACATCCACTGCACAGCGAAATTAAGAAGGTAAAGGGCAGCAGGTTAAAAAGAGGAAAGTCGTGGATGGGTCAAGCCGAAGACATTCTTCAACAGGTGTGTTCACTTGAGGACTTAGAACCTGGCGAGGAGTGGGTACAAGTGCCAACAGAGTTCTGTATGTCCTTTTCAGTTTGCATCCAACTAGACAGAAAATGCAGACAAGAAAATCCGGCTGCTGTGGAGGCGGAAGTACAGGCTTTGATCTTCGAGAATTCTTTAGAGGGTGATGCTGTCATTTACACAGATGGGTCGGTCGTTCGACAAGTGAGAAGTTCATGGGCCTTTAGGCTCAGGTCGGAGGGAGAGTTGTGAAGGAAGATTCTGGTGCTTTTGCTTTGACCACAAGTAGCCTGACTATGGAAGTCATGGCAGTAAGTAAAGCAATAACATGGCTCGAGACACAGACATTCACTCGGGCGTGTTTCCTTAGTGACTGAATGAGTATGCTCAGGAAGATAGATATGGGGTGGGTCCGGAGAGAGTGGTTGCTGTCTCTGGAGCGGTCTCGGCTGGCAAAGATTAGTTTCAGTTGTGTGCCAGGGCATATGAGTGTACAAGGAAATGAGCAGGCTGACAGGCTTGCAGATAAGGCTACTGTGGAAGACGGTTGAGCCATGGACCAGGCTGATATTCTGAATGCGCTACAAGAAGCAAGTCGTTTGCAAAAACCAAGTGATGACTGTAAATCTACAACCATGGTCAGGCTGCGAGAACAGCAAGTTAAAAGAGGGGTAGCCAAACAAGGACACTACGCAGGAAACCAAAGAAGATTAACAAACCAACACAGAACTGGTGTCGTTGGCCGCTACACACTGTAGGATTTACTGAGGAGGGGATCCGAGCACTTATGGACTGAATGTTTCGATGTGCAATGAGGATGATCTGTCGACTAACTAACAGAGACCATGGGAACCTCGATATATGAAGCCCATACACTGGCACTCTCCCGCTGTTTATGCTTCACCTCAACACCGCAAAGATACAAAAGGAACCTGATGAGATGAGATGAGATTCTTCCAGTGATAACTGGTCTATAAAAATATGGGTCATCATATACCCAATATGCCTTGTGGAGTGTAAAAGTGTCTTATTTTATTTTATTTTGTATATTACCATTTATTTACAAACACAAAGATAAACAAACACAATCTTCTTTAATGCAAAAACTTGTGCATAGTAACACAGATCTGCAAATGTGCCTTTAAAAATAATAAGCACAAAAGAACAAAAGAATTGTTTCAACAGTTAAAGATTTCAAATACTAAATTAACATCAAAACAACACCCAACAGAACCAACAAAAGCTTCAATGGGTCAGATTGAAAGCACAAGAAATATTAAAGCATAAATTTAAAAAACATATACAATGATTATTCATCATTTTATTGTATGTACAATGATCTGAATCCACCTCAGAACAAGAAACAAACAACAATATAAGTTGAGGAAAGCAATTTATACTATGTCCAAACATGTAGCAAGAAAACTAACATAGTGTGTTCACTCATGCATCAAAGAAATAAACAAACATGACATGACAGCACAGAACATGGACAACTAGCAACAGTTACATCTATTGTTAATTCTGGTTAAAGGCACCTCACCATCATCTTGATTCATGTTCACATTCAGTTGTTCTGCTGCTTCACATGAAATGAGGCCCAATTTCCTCAAATTTAAAATGGAATCTGAAACCACTTTTGCCGACTCAGGCAAGTAACCTCCGCTGGTCAACATAAACACAGGGACTTTTCGTGACCGGCACTTCTGAAAAACGATTCTGTCTCGTTCCATAACTCCCTGGAGAGAAGTGCAAACAAGATTTTATTCTTTGTGTGTGTGTGTGCGTGCGTGTGTGTGTGTAATATATATATATATATATATATATATATATATATATATATATATATATATATATATATATATATATATATATATATATATATATATATATATATATATATATATATAGGGGCGTTCATTTGAAATCCGTTCATGCCGCACCGCACGTAATTGCGTACGTTGAACATGATCATGTCATAGTCATGTGATAAGTACTGACCAATGAATAAAAGAGCACGTGCTTATCATCCTATGATGCATAGGTTCTGTTTCTGACCATTGAGAAAATTGCCAGGTTGATCCAAAATATGTCCAAAGAAACTCAAAGAGCGGTGATTCAGTTTCTTTCATTTGAAGGATATCGACCAGTGACATTTATTGAAGAATGCAGGCAGCGTATGGTAACAAATGTGTGTTGAAGACAACAGTGACAGACTGGGCACGAATGTTTTGGAAAGGACGTCAGTTCATGACAGGTCTTCAACGGCCAGGTCAAGCACAACAGAAAAATACCATCGCCAAAATTGATGCAGCAGTACAGATGAACCGTTGTTGAAGCATATGTTCGCTAGTGAAAGAATTTGATGTGTCAATTTGGACAATTCGGAAGGTCGTTCGTAAGAAACTGCAATATCGGAAGGTATGTTCACAGTGGGTACCACGGATGTTGACCGACCACCAAAAAGAGGAACGCATGGAATGGTGTTTGAACCACTTGCTGCGATACAGAGTGGAGGGTGATGCATTTCTCTTCTGCATAGTGGCAGGCGATGATTCA
Source organism: Cepaea nemoralis (assembly GCA_014155875.1). Lineage (NCBI taxonomy): Eukaryota > Metazoa > Mollusca > Gastropoda > Stylommatophora > Helicidae > Cepaea > Cepaea nemoralis. The sequence goes on along the minus strand of JACEFZ010010520.1, from coordinate 552,214 downwards.
TGGTGTCACCACTTTGAGCCAAGCAGCAAAGGAGACAGCATGCAATAGAAGCATGCTGGATCACCAAAAGCAAAAAAATTCAAGTTACAGATTTCCGCTGGTAAGGTTATGCTGAGCGCATTTTTTTTTTACCATGAAGGGCTATTGTTGACCGACTTTAAAGAACCTGGTGTCAACATCAACTCTACCCACTACTTGTAAACACTAGACAAGCTGCAAAAAGCCATTAAGAATAAACGACCAGGCATGCTTTCTCACAGTGTGATTTTGTTGCATGATAATGCTCGTGCGCATGTCGCAAAGATTGTTCAGGAAGCTTTATCAAGGAAGAAGTGAGAAATTCTGCAACATCCAGCTATAATCCTGATTTGTCACCATGTGATTTTAATTTGTTTGGACATCTAAATAAAGTTCTCAAGATGCAACGATTTCACACAGATGCAGACTTAATGAACGTGGTAAACACTTGGTTCAGTGAGCAACCACAATCCTTTTTCGTGGACGGCATTTGCCACCTACCTAAGCAATGGGATGCTTGCCTGAATGCCTACGGCGACTTCTTCTGACCAACCCATGGTGCATAATTCATTGAAAATGAATGTTTTGTTTAATTCTAACACGCCTGTTAATGTTTCTTTCAATGCTTTTGTAATAAAGCCATTGTAACGGGTTTCAAATGAGCGTCCCTAATATATGTATATATAGGCATGGTTTAACCTGGAAGCAACACATTAAAGATTTCAATATATAAATATATAAAGTTAAAGTAAATGAACTGGCATGCATAGGTAAATCTGGAAGTAACATATTGACATATTTATATATATAAATTTAATGTAAATGGACTGGCATGGTTTTTCAGCCAACTGTAACCACTTGGACAGATTTCTATACACAAAGTTAATGTAAATGAGGTGGCATGGTTTAACCTGAAAACAACAGTTGGACATATTTCTATATATAAGGTTAATGTAAATGGCATGGTTAAACAGCCAACTGTAATCACATGACAAACTTATATATATATATATATATATATATATATATATATATATATATATATATATATATATATATATATATATATATATATATATATACATACATATATATATATACATACATATATATATATATATATATATATATATATATATATATATATATATATATATATATATATATATATATATATATATATTCATTGGCACCTTGCCGTCTTGACAGACGATAGTTTGTGCTTTAAAAAGGCATAATAACTTTTATATATATATATATATATATAAAGTTAATATGCATAAACTGTCACAATTTAACCTGGGAACAACATATTGACGCATTTCTACATTTAAAGTTAATGTAAATGAGCTGGCATGCTTTAACCTGGAAACAACACGTTATATGTCTATATGTAAAGTTAATGTAAATTAACTGGCATGCTTTAACCTGGAAATACATCACATGCCTATATGTAAAGTTAATGTAAATGAACTGGCATGCTTTAACCTGGAAATACATCATATGTCTATATGTAAAGTTAATGTAAATGAGCTGGCATGCTTTAACCTGGAAACAACACGTTATATGTCTATATGTAAAGTTAATGTAAATGAACTGGCATGCTTTAACCTGGAAATACATCATATGTCTATATGTAAAGTTAATGTAAATGAGCTGGCATGCTTTAACCTGGAAACAACATGTCATATGTCTATATGTAAAGTTAATGTAAATGAGCTGGCATGCTTTAACCTGGAAATACATCATATGTCTATATGTAAAGTTAATGTAAATGAGCTGGCATGCTTTAACCTGGAAACAACACGTTATATGTCTATATGTAAAGTTAATGTAAATGAACTGGCATGCTTTAATCTGGAAATACATCATATGTCTATATGTAAAGTTAATGTAAATGAGCTGGCATGCTTTAACCTGGAAATACATCATATGTCTATATGTAAAGTTAATGTAAATGAGCTGGCATGCTTTAACCTGGAAATACATCATATGTCTATATGTAAAGTTAATGTAAATGAGCTGGCATGCTTTAACCTGGAAACAACACGTCATATGTCTATATGTAAAGTTAATGTAAATGAACTGGCATGCTTTAACCTGGAAATACATCATATGTCTATATGTAAAGTTAATGTAAATGAGCTGGCATGCTTTAACCTGGAAACAACACGTCATATGTCTATATGTAAAGTTAATGTAAATGAGCTGGCATGCTTTAACCTGGAAATACATCATATGTCTATATGTAAAGTTAATGTAAATGAGCTGGCATGCTTTAACCTGGAAACAACATGTCATATGTCTATATGTAAAGTTAATGTAAATGAGCTGGCATGCTTTAACCTGGAAATACATCATATGTCTATATGTAAAGTTAATGTAAATGAGCTGGCATGCTTTAACCTGGAAACAACACGTCATATGTCTATATGTAAAGTTAATGAAATTTGAGCTGGCATGCTTTAACCTGGAAACAACACGTCATATGTCTATATGTAAAGTTAATGTAAATGAGCTGACATGGTTTAACAACCAACTGTAATCATATGACAGATAAACTCCTTCATTATTATTCAAGTGCTTTCTCAACTGGCTTGGGAGATCATGCTTCTCCTGATCTTCAAAAGAATGTACTCATTCATGTGCTATATATTTTTTCCATGCCGTAATGAGACGCTGACAAGGATCAATCAGTTATTTATTCTCTCTCTCAATCCATCACCTCTCCCTTCTCTCTGTCTTCCCCCTCCTCACTTTATCTTTCTAGTTGTTACAATTTTTCAGTTTTTCTTTTCTCATAATGTTGGCCAAAAAATATTGACTTCCTCTTTCTGATATTTGTTATAATTGCATTTGAGTCTCAGCCCCTTTCAAAACATTCAAATTACGCATTTTGGCTGTCCAAGACATTTTCAACCAATTTATATAAAACTAACGTCAGTGATTTCAAGGACAAGAGAACGAGAGAAGAAGACACCAGATTCAGAACACATAGCAGACACCAGAGAGAGACCAAGACACAGGAGAATCTGGCAATGTCCAGATAGGAATTGGTAAATACTTTGAGCAACAACAACACAAAGGGAACAAGCAAAGAAGTCAGAAACATCTTCCGACACCAGATGCCGTAGAAGTGTACAATACAAAACTAACATGAAAACAAGAGTCAAAATAGACGAGACCCAAATCATTAAAACGATCACAGAAATCATAGGAGTCAAACCCAGTGGCCAGTTTAAAAAGCAAAATAGACTCACCATAAAGGCCCCAAATGAAAAATGTCAACAGAAAGACAGTTGAATGGGGAATAATTATATTTTTTTTCGGTAGTCTTGGTTGATAAATGTGTTGAAATCATACGAACCAGGCCACATGACAAAACAACAAAAGTACATGGTCAGCAGGAAACAATGCCAGTTAACTCACATTATAACTAATCATCAATCCCAAAGAAGGAAACATTTTACCCATTCGCTCACTTTGATCTCAAGTGCAGTCTCTAGCATACTCAAACACTACGCTACTACTTCTAGTGTACTGGACTGATTTTTGCATGTGGATTAGCTTTCCTTGTTACCAGTGTCCCTTGCCATCAGGAGAACCCAGTCCAAATTCTGGGGTATTTGTAATTTATGCCTTCAAGTCAAGGACGCAAAGTCAACATTTTAGTCCAACTGACTGGTGTAGGGATTAAACCCGCTACCTTGTTATCAGCATACTGGAAGTTTAAGAGCAAGCGGTCTAATACATTCAGCCATGCTAACCTCCAAAATGGGAAATCAGCACCTGAGTGTTAATGGTACCACAAGGGAAGCAAAGAATACATATACTGTAACCTCCAATGGCCGGTCTCCATGGCTAAGGGCTTGCAGATGCGATTTGTGAGCCCACTTAACTGCATTCGAAACACAGCTGCGACCGATTTGACAGCAGACCATGTTGCCCTGGGTTTTAACATGTTAGTATGGGAGCCGGCTGTTCAGAAAGCAGTGGCAAACTACTGAACATAAACTTGCCAAGACATTAACAACAGCAGTAAAATGCTGGTGTTGACAGTGATGTCCTGTAAATAGGATATGCAAAAAACAAAACAAAACCATCCCATGCATGTTGTAAGGGGCAGCTAATGAGGGGTGGCATGAGACCATCATGGGTTTGGTGGGGGACTATGTTGTCCTGGGAGATAAAAGGCAGAAGGAGACGAAAAAGAAGGCACATCAGCAAACCAGAGGAAATTGACTTGATTGAAGGATTCACCATGCTGTGAAATGAAATAAGAATGTTGCATCTCCCTCACACTAAAAGGATTTTTTTTAAGCGCGCGCTCGCTCGCTTTGAACTCAAGTGTACTCCACACAAAATACTTCTAGTAGCACTGGACTGAATTTTGCATGTGGATTAGCTTTCCCTATTACCAGTGCTCCTCACCATCAGGCGAACCCAGTCCAACTTCAGAGGTACTTGTAATTTATGTCCCCAAGTTCAGGACAAGAAGTCAACATTTATGTCCAACTGTCCGTTGTAGGGGCTGAACCCCTTACCTCGGCATCAGCATTCTGGATGTTTAAGAATGCGCATTCTTATCCATTCGGCCATCCTGACCTCCACTAAAGGATTATCTCAGCTCAGTGCACAAATGCTGCAGCACTGATGAGACTTCCCAATGTGTTTTACCTAATCCACACACACCATCAATATTCTGTGGTGTGTTCACATTCTGAAGTGTTGCCAAGTCACCTGCCTGTATGGGAGGTTGTAACCCTTTACAACCGCAATGGGTTCTTTTAATTTGTGCATCATGCACACAGGACCTCTAAGAGAAATGTTAAATTAGTTAGTTGCATATCTTTAACAGGATGTCACAATCACTCCCAGCATTTTTATTTTGGCTGTTTGTGATTTCTTGGCAAGTTTATGTTCAGTAGTTTGCCATTGCTTGCTGAACCACCAGCACTCATACCTGCATGAAACCAACACAAGGCTTACAAATCGCCTGCAGTTGTGTTTTGATCACGGTTTGCAGGATTATGAATTGTGTCCCTGACCCCTTTGCCACAGCACTGGCCAAAAAGCAATGAAGACTTCCTTAAATACAATTCTTCTTCTTCTTTCGTTCGCTTGAAATATGTCTATATCTGCAATGTTGTCTCTTGTATGAATTTAAGTGTCTTTTTCAGTTCACACAGTGGTCCATAGAGTTTATCTTCCACTGTCATCTCTCTAGGCCAGAAGGTTTGCCGAGGTATGTTATATTTTGGGCAGTCTTGGAGTATGTGCTCTGCTGTCTGCAAGGCCAATCCACATGTGCACATGGCTGTTTCACCAATCTTGAATTTTGTATACATGTGGTTGCGTAATCTATTGTGTCCTGTTCTGAGGTGCAGAATAATTACTTGTTCTGGTCTGTCCATAATGTGGTAGTCATCTTGAGCAGGTTTTGGTGGCCTTCTGACTGATTTGATCACTCTTTTCTTTTGGTGGTATGTAACGGGCACATCAGGCTGTTCTTCTTTGGCTCCTTCCTTAGCCAATTGATCAGCCTTGTCTGGATTTGTAATGATATTCTATGCTCATCTTTCCATGGAGTTCGCTCTGGAATAGTTGTTAGGGGGATACCAACTGTGGGCAGATCAGTGGTTTCTCTGCAGAGTCGTTTGGCCTGGTGGATAAAACTACTTCTTTTCAACCGCCCCATAGCTAGGTTTTCAAATCTGTTCTTCATAGGGTGGCCTGGCAAGCTGAGGAACTTTTCTGCTTGTATTAGCGTTTTCGTATCTCTGCGCTCACTCAGTGCTTGTGTCCTCCCCATCTTCTCCATTTCCACTATAGGGGTTGATCTCATCCCTCCTGTGGTGACTCTTAAGTGCTTGATTTTGCACCTTGTCCAGCTCTTGTAGTGTGGTTTTTGATGCTGAACACCACTCAGTTGACCCATATTCCAGGTGTGGTCATATATAAGTATTTTCCCACTGGCTTCCTATGTGGTTCCACTTAGCTTTCTCAGGATGGCTATTTTCCTTCTGGCTTTTGCTACTGCTTTGTTGATGTGCTTTCTCCATGTCAGCCTGCCATCAAATGTTACTCCAAGGTATGTTGGTTCTTTATCTTCTCTTAGGGGTGTTCCATTTATCTGGATGATCCCTGCCTTTTGTTTTGAAGAGAGGGTAAATAGAGTGGTGCTGCACTTGTCAGCTTAAATACAATGATTACAACCCTCAGTTAACACTTCCTCCTCCTTCTCCTGTTCTTCTTCTTATTCTTATTCTTAAGGTGTCTGGTGTGGAGCAGACATCGACATTCATACCTCTCCAATACACTCCGTCACCTGATACTTTGATGAAGTTGGTGTTGTTGTTGTTGTTGTTGTGCGTTCATCCGGAATGTGTTTCAGACGCAATTGCTCTGTGCCTGTTTACAGCAGAGCTGTGATATTTGCACCTTTCGGCTGACACATCCGACTTCCTCAGGCATTTGTTGACCGGATTACCTTCCCAGTAGTTGGTGATGTTTATTTTACTATTTATAGCCAAGCTGCGTATATCTTTCTCTGTCCTCATATGCCTTCTTTTGTCTAAAATTTCCCCCCACATATTCCACCCCTTCTGCAGATATGCTCCTTTTGACGAGTGGTTGTGTAGCTCCTGCAGCTCTCAGTATCTCAGTGTATGTTTTCTTCTCTGTCCACAATGTTATCGAGATTCTTCTAAACCACTACATCTGTGCTGTCTCCAGTTTCTTTACCATTTCATTACTCATTGTGATATGCAATCAGTGCTAGTTCATCAATCAATCACAACCTCTATGTCACATACATCTCACCACCAGTGTGTGACCAAGGCCCATAAAGGAGCCAGATTTTAATAACACTGTAACCTACCATTCATGCCCTCAGAGGCCACTAAGGAGGGTTGGCATGAGACTGGCCACTCATCCCATAAAAAGCAACAGCTGTAAAACCCAGCCCCTCATGAACAACTCTTAAAGGGCCTGACGTGAGTTGGTTGAGTGTTTATGCTCCATTTGGGAGCATTTTTTTTTTTGGCGCTTGCTCGTTTTGAACTCAAGCATAGTCCATAACACTGCTTCTAACTTTACTGAATTTTGCATGTGGATTCGCTTTCTCTATTACCAATGTCCCTCAATATCAGGTGAACCCACTCCGACTTCAGAGGTACTTGTAATTTACATCCCCAAGTCAAGGACGAGAAATCAACATTTTAGTCCAACTGCCCGGTGTAGAGGTTGAACCCCTTACCTCGGTATCAGCACACCAAATGTTTAAGAATGCGCGTTCTTATCCATTTGGCCATGCTGACCTCCTTTTGGGAGATGAAAAGCAGCAATAGAATCAGAAGAAATATCTAGCCAAGGACTATCTTTCCTGTATAGTTCACTCATGCATCTCCATACACTACATCATAACATTACCTTCGCAGTTATAGACATGCTGCCAAGTGGGTCATATTGTATGATGTCTGTCCCAGCATTGTACACCACTAGGTGAGGAGTGAACTCTCCAAAGGCCATGTCTATGTGTCTGAAAGCGTTAAAGAGGGGTTAACTATGGCATCCAATGCATAAGCTTTGCCTAATACGCAAATTAAAACTATGCCCATTGGCTGCAAAAATTGGTTAAATATGGCATCCAATGCATAAGCTATGCCTAACACACAAATTAAAACTGTGCCCATTAGCTGCAAAGATGGGTTAAATGTGGCATCCAATGCATAAGCTGTGCCTAGCACAAATTAAAACTATGCCCACTGGCTGGAAAATGTGTTAAATATGGCATCCAGTGCATAAGCTATGCCTAGCACAAATTATAACTGTGCCCACTGGCTGGAAAAATGTGTTAAATATGGCATCCAATGCATAAGCTATGCCTAGCACAAATTAAAACTGTGCCCACTGGAAAAATCACATGTTGCATGTCCTTTGCAGGATGCTGAGATCACCCCCAAGGGGATTTTCCAGGCAATTTATGATTATAGTAGTTTGCAATTACTCTCAGAGCAAGAAATCAATGTTTAAGTCCAACTGGCCAGTGTAGGGAATAAAACCACACCATCAGCACACAGGGAGTTTAAGATCTCTTAACCTTTCAGCCAAGCTGACCTCTATTCACTAAATATGTTCTAAAAATAGTAGCATAGTAACACTATAAATAGATCATTTGATAAATGTGCAATGTTTCTATTACAAATTATGATAAAATTCAATCAATCAAGAGCCGTCTCCATAGTGAAGTTTGGCTGCAATGGATCTCCAACACTGTCTTCTCTTGCCTTGACTGTACACTCTGTTCGTCCATCTCTTGATGTTATTTTCCCACCTGTATCGCTTGCCCTCAACCTTACCTTTCAGTATAGTTTTTATGAGAGTGTTACGTCTTTTAATGTGGCTGAAATATTTCACATGCCTCTTTTTTTATTTCTTTCATCAACTCTCTTTTCATTCCCAGTATTTCTAGAACCTTATGATAAAATGATGTTGGTTTAAAATCCAACTGTACCTCATTCAACAGTCTTAAGTCAAGCAGAGATCATTTTTCACGAATTAATTTTCTATACAGTAAATGTGATGACAAGTAAAATGCTAAAGACCTGATAACTAAGAGTTGAGTTGAGTTAAGTTAAGAACCGACATCACTGCACTCAGGACATTCCCATATGTGCTCCGTCCCCTCGTTCAACAGCCAGAGAAGCGTCATACTACTAATCGTTCCCACTGCTATCTGATTAAAAGTTCTCCTGGTCTTCCCTCTCAGTTTCGATAGTCTTCCAGAACCCCTGCCGATCCCCCGCAATCTCATTCTTTCCACATATGAGTTCTCAATCTATTCCTCCGCCTTCTCCACCTGGTCCCACAAGCGCACGACCACCTCCCCCTTGTCCATAGGCAAAATATCACCAAGAGGTTGCTTCCCTGCTAACCTATCAGCCTGTTCATTCCCTTATACACCCGCATGGCCAGGGCAAAATATTTGTATAATTCTCACGATCTGTGACCTCTGAAGCGATGAGAGCCATTCCACACGAAACATTCCTTTCTCCACCTTGCTAAGCACACTCTTTGAATCTGTAATGAATACAACGTGTGTTGCAGTAGTCTCCTCTAGCCACCGGAATGCCGCTGTTACTGCCTCCACCTCCATTCTCATGCTGGAGGTCGTAGTCTCATATGCCAGACTCTCCTTTTTCAAGACTCGCCCATTAGCCTTTGCAATAAAGCCCGAGCCACTACGTCTGTTTCTCACCACTGACCCATTGGTGTAGATGATAACTAAGAAATATACACATGATATACACATGATACATAGAAAGCCTCGCCAAGTTTAGAGATGAGGTACTGGAAAGCACTATTAAAAGAAGTGGAAAGGAAAGCAACTATGAATCCTTCTCTTTAAAAAGCTGGCTAGAACAAATTGAGGAGCAAATTGCAGCATCCAAAAAACAAAAACACACACAAAAAAGCATACTGTTCTCAAAGTTAAAAACACAGTTAGTTGCATAGCCTTTACAGGACATTGCAGTCAACCCCAGCATTTTTTCGCTGTTTGTGATCTCTTGGCAAGTTTACATTCAGTAGCTTGCCATTGTTTTCTGAACGACGGGCACCCATACCATTTCATTAAAAAAACCAACGCAAGGCGATCCGCTGCCAAATCGCCCACAGCTGTGCTTCGAATGCGGTATGGTGGATTACGAACTGCGTCCGTAGCCCATTCACCACGGAGTCCACGTTCTCAAAGTAGACAGAATTAATTAGTCATGATAATGAAAGGAGGCGGGATCAAAGAAAGAAGGAGGAATCAAAGTAACAAGTCATGAGGAAGAAGAAAGACAAGAGAAAAGAAGTCAATCAAATAAATGACTTACCTGCTAACTAACTTCAAGTAAATGCTATCTTTAATAAAAGACCTCACTTCAACCTTTTGTCTAATGGCACCTGTTCAATAGTTTCAAACAATGATAAAGGAATAAGTAGGTAGAAATGAAATGTCTCAGCATTATGTAATTTCACAAAACAATGTAATTTCACAAAACAGAGGTCAGCATGGCTGAATAGATAAGAACATGTGTTCTTAAACATCTGGTATGCTGATGCTGAGGTAAGGGGATTAACCCCTACACCGGACAGTTGGACTAAAATATTGACCTCTCGTCCTTGACTGGGGGGCGTAAATTACAAGTACCTCTGAAGTCGGAGTGTGTGGTCTTCTGATGGCGAGGGCCACTGTTAATAGGAAAAGCTAATCCATGTGCAAAATTCAGTCCAGCACTACTGGAAGTAGAGTGTATGTACTACGCATGAGTTCAAAGCGAGTGAGAGCCCAAAAACATTTTTAATGTCTCAAAATAAGCTACCATGCCAACGTCAGCAGAACACTGCGGTAGCTGCCTAGTTTCTAGGGAAGTACTCCGGCAACATTTGGTTATCTCACGGCCTGGCTCGCAATGAAACCTGGTAGTCAACATGACCCATGATGAATCATAGGAGTGTACATAATTCACAGTGAATTCTGGTAGTGGATATGGTTCATTGTGAATTCTGGTAGTGGATCTTTTTCATTGTGAATTCTGATAGTGGATATTTTTCATTGTGAATTCTGGTAGTGGATATGGTTCATTGTGAATTCTGGTAGTGGATATTTTTCATTGTGAATTCCGATAGTGGATATTTTTCATTGTGAATTCTGGTAGTGGATATGGTTCATTGTGAATTCTGGTAGTGGATATGGTTCATAATCTGGTAGTGGATATTTTTCATTGTGAATTCTGGTAGTGGATATGGTTCATAATGTGGTAGTGGATATTTTTCATTGTGAATTCTGGTAGTGGATATGGTTCATAATCTGGTAGTGGATATTTTTCATTGTGAATTCTGGTAGTGGATATGGTTCATAATCTGGTAGTGGATATTTTTCATTGTGAATTCTGGTAGTCTACATGATTCACAGTAAATTCTGGTTGTCTACAAGGTTACAGTAAATCCTTATTGTCTCCATGGTTCGTAGTGAATCCTGGCAGTCTCCATGATTGTAGCAAATCCTTGTAGTCTACATGGTTCATTGTGAATTCTGGCAATGTATATGGTTCATAGTGAATCCTGATCATTGTGAATCCTGGTAATATATATGATTCATTGCGAATTCCCATAGTATACATGGTTTATAGTGAATCCTCTCAATCTATATGGCTCCCAGTGAACCTTGCAATCTATAAGGCTCCTAGTGAATCCTGGCAATCTACAGGGTGTTTGTTGAGTCTCACTACACTTTGTATGTAGAACAAATTTGAAAAATGAATTACACAATGTCATAAGAAAATGTGCTAAAAATTTCATTACATTATTTTCAATAGTCACTGATATGGTCTAATGTTGTTTTGGGGAAGCTGGAAAATACCAATGAAGTATTCATTATAACATTATTCAACAAATTTCTAACCGTAATGAGGAGGTTGTTTATCAGGAAACCTTGCTACAAATCTTTGAACAACCATCTATGTGTATCGACCGCCATTTCAAAACACTTGTTCAACCAAAAATATACCTTCTTCCATTGATAACACCATTCTGTTTGGAGTGCAAAGAATTACTCCAGCAGATGACAGCCATTTACTGTATATTGCTTCATGATGGACTGTGGAGCACGTTTTCTTATGACATCATATGCTTCATTTTTCAAATTTCTTCTACATATACAAGTGTGGTGAGACTTTACAAACACCCGGTATAATGGCTCCTAATGAATCCTGGCAATCTATATGGATCCTAGTGAATCCTGGCAATCTAAATGGCTCCTAGAGAAATCCTGGCAATCTATATGGCTCCTAGTGAATCCGGACAATCTATATGGCTCCTAGTGAATCCTAGTAGTATACAAATGCCACACTAAATCATGGTATAGCTTAATGAAAAGGCACAGGACCCCTTTTTGTCCACACCCTGAGGCCTACTAGGTGTATGGTGTCAGCCCAAAATTTGTGTAGACCAATCAACACGTGAGGCTTACTGGGTGTATGGTGTCAGCCCCGAATTTGTATAGACCAATCAACATGTGAGGCCTACAGGGTGTATAGTGTCAGCCCCAAACTGGTATAGACCAATCAACACTTGATGGGTGATGTAGTCGATATCACGCTGGCCACCTTCACTTCCCAGAACATCTCCTGGTACCCATTTTAGGCTGAGTAAACCTGGGAGTCTAAGTTAACTTGTTTTTTTTTAATTTCCAATACATGGTTTACAGGGAAATCCTGGAAAATTTTAAAAACAGTTATGGAAGCAAAGTTATGCAATTGACAAGCCACTGGATGATGTGTTTTTAGTTAGTCGTGATTCCAACTTCTGCAATTGCAGATAAGTCACACATCGAGCATTTGAGACGTAAGATGGTGCATGATGGTGGAAATGACCACGTGTTCACATGCACCCACTGTGAACGGACATTTACAGCACAAATTGGCCTTATCAGTCACATTCGCTACTACCATAGGTAAAAGTTATTATGCCTTTTTAAAGCACAAACTATCGTCTGTCACGATGGCAAGGTGCCAATGATGATTTTTTTTTTTCAACTTCACAACAACGGGTCATCTCCATTATGCTCTGCTGCTGGCCAGTAAATATCACATAAAATGCTCCTCAATGCCCCATGTGAAAAGTGGAAAAGACAGGAGTCTTGACAACCAAAAGCCCGCACAGGTGCACTGTGCATAATGTCACCGCCAGAATGTCAACACAAAAGTCCTCCATGAAAAATACAGTTCATCTTCGATGGAAACGGCAGTCACTAGAAAACCAGCAGCCGCACATTACTGCATAAGGCAAAACCTGTCTGTTTTGCGACAAAGCCAGCTACACCATTTTCGCGAACATGCAGTTCACACCACAAACAACTACGGACAGATGGTGTGTTTTTAAAAACATTCTACTAGTCTTTGGAATGCCGGTCTCTGTGGCTAAGGGCTTAGGACGCAATTCATAAAACCGCTTACCCACGTTCGAAACACAGTTGCAACCGATTTGGCAGCAGACTGCGTTGATATGGGTTTTAATGTGTTGGTATGGGAGCCGGTCATTCAGAAAGCAATGGCAAACTACTGAATGTAAACTTACCAAGACATCAACAACAGCAGTAAAATGCTGGTGTTGATAGTGATGTCCTGTAAGTAGGATATGCAAACAAAGAAACAAACAAAAATGTCTTTGAACTGATTAACCTGATATGAGACAATCATCCCCCGAAAACCAACATTCCAGCAGTTCGGTACTGATAACATATAACATAGAACACATCTGCGTTCTTCTTCATCTTTCACCCTTGACTTCCCACTGGGCATAGACCCTCTATCAATTCACTCCAAGCTGTCCTATCTCTAGCCATCTCTCGCAGCTCCGTCCATGTCCTCCCCATATTATTCAACTCTCCGTGTGGTTTTAGGTTCTCCTCTATTTTGTTTGCCTGGTGAATTCCAGACAAAGATCTTTCTAGTTCAACTATTCTCAATTTTTTTCATTGTGTGTCCTATCCAGAGCCAGCGTCTTTTCCTCACCTCCTGATTCACTGCTATTTGTCTAGTTCCCCCCATGAGCTCTACACTGGTGATTTTGTCGTACCTTTTTAGTTCTTCTATTTTGAGCAAACATCACTTAAAGAACATTTATAGTTTATTTGTAATAATTTTAGTTGTTCTCCATGTTTGTTATCCATACAGTAGTACAGATTTAACATTACAATTAAATATCCTAACTTTGGTGCTACATTTAATGTAACTTCCACAACTGTTCTAGTGCTATAAAAGCTCATCTTGCATTTTTTAATTCTTATTTTAATATCCTGATCTGCTCCCCCACCTTTGTCTACATTGCTACCTAAATCATACATGATTCCTCCAAGAAAAAAAGAAGATGATGAAGAAGAGGAGGAAAAAAAAAAGAAGTAGAGGAAGAGGATAAGGAGGGATGAACACATGAACAAACAAACAAACTTTATTTTCAAAGGGTTAAGAATTGGGCAACGCAGGCCCATATAACATTCTGCCGTTCCATCATTCTCTTTCATACATTATCTCATTCACACATCATTCAAGGCTAACAGAGAACAGCAAGAATATAAAATATATACATTATAAAGGCATGGAGAAAATGCAAAAATCAATACCACACGACTCAGTAATATTAATGAATGGTGTGGCACTTGTTATTAGCTATGTGGAATATACTGGTCTACCAAAAGGGGACTGGCTGTTAATCTAGGGTTTTATTATTATTATTATTATTTCTATTATTAAGGGGGAAGGTAATCCGTACTGAGATAGTGTTTGAATAATTTGTGATTATATGTATAGGGAGAGGAGAAGAAGAAGAGAAACTAATATTAACATAAAATCTTGCAGTCTTATGCTACACAGGGAGTGCAATGGTCTGATGCCTGTAACTGATAAGGCGGATATCACCATGAATGGGACTCTTATGGGAAGCAAAGAATAGTAAGACTGTAGCCTACCATGCCTGTCATAAAAGTCAACTAAAAAGGGTTGGTGTAGAACTGGGTAGCCCATTCCTATAAAACTTTAGCTCCAAAAATCAAACTAGCCGTGAGTAAGTCTATAGATAAAGAAGAAAGAATAACTCGGCCAACTTATAATATGAGAAGGACACTGAGCGAGCTGCAGGAGACAGTAAAAGATAGGACGACTTGACGTGAATGGTTGAGGACTATGCTCTAATGAAGGATAAAGGGCAGAAGAAAAGGAAGAAAGGTGACTGCTTGTCAGACATTGCAGGAGGTGTGTAAAGTGTACATGTACCTGGCCACGGTATTATGAAGGCAGGGGGTGTTACCACCGTCCTTGAGCGTCACCTTTTGCTTTTCAGGTTATGTCAGGATATTCTGTCCAAGACTTCACCATTCGAAATGTGTGCTTGCTCAAAAACCCACTATTTGGAAGATAGTGTGGTAGTTTCCCCTTGATGTCCACATCTGCATGTGTGATTCTTTTTTTCCTTTTTTTTCAATCGCTTGCTTTGAATTCAGAAAGCAATGGCAAACTACTGAATGTAAAACCTACCAAAAGATCACAACAGCAAAAACATGCTGGTGTTGACTGTGATGTCCTGTAAAGGATGTGTAACTTTTCAGCTTCGAACTCAAGCATAGTTCATATTTGTGCTGCTGCTTCTAGAGCACTGGACTGAATTTTGTGTGTGGATTAACTTTCCCAATTACCAGTGTCCCTCGCCATCAGGGGAACCCACTCCGACTTCAGAGGTACTTGTAATTTATGTCCCCAAGTCAATGACGAGAAGTCAACATTATAGGACAACTGACAGGTGAAGGAGTTGAACCCGCTATCTCGACATCAGCACAACAGAAGTTTAAGAGCGAGAGCTCTCATCCATCCAGCAATGCTGATCTCTGTGAGGTTTGTGACCTCAGTCTGTGGCAACAATTTTCAGCAATCAGAACGAGTGAGTGATCTGATCTTCTTAAGTGTAGTTTTCCAATTATTTCAGAGGAAGTCAGTTCCCTGAACTATGTTTGCCACACTCTTGTGCTGTGCAATGCAATTACTGATTACAATATGAAAATAAATAACTGAAAAAATGAAGACAAAACAGTGAAATGACCCAGGTATTTACCTTTAGCATAGGTATCATTTGGATAAATATCGCGGTTATATACATCAACAATATAAATATGTGCGTTATTCATGAAATCTCTTTCATGGCCATTTCCCTGTAAATACAAAACACATCAAGCATGAAAACTTTGAGAAATAATGATAAAATGTTTGCATTTTTATCTATCAAATTAAAATCAAAGATAAAACAACAATCCTGAAGCAAGGACTTTTAACCTTACTGTATTACAAAAGCAAATTCTTTTCTTCACCTATTTCATTCATCATTTCATTTCAACTGTTTGTTTAAATATCTCTTCACATTTATTTTCTGTTAATTGCTATTGTATGCGTCACACATTGAGGAAACCTGATCACGGTACAACTATAATTTCTTTTCTCTGGAAACCAGAGGACAAATTAAATCAGGGAGTCCAAAAAAACATAGAGAAGAGAATTAGAGATAAAGATTAATAATATACATGGACGTAGAAGAAGATGCAAGAGATAGAACAAGACAGGATGGTTTGATGCGGGTTAGTTGATAACCTCTGTTCCTAGTGTAGTTTAATTCAGTCGACATCATGGCACACGGGTGTAACCCATAAGTGCTCCGTTCTACTTCTAACTCAAGCCTGAGTCCGGAGAATCTCAGCTCAGTGCACAAACTCTGTAGCACCGGCGAGGATCCTGAAATACTTTGGGTAGATTTTTAACTTGAAATTTTGCCCTGGCAGGGCCGTTAGACTACTCTTTTTCGATTTCCAACTGCCAAGGGATTTTTTTACGTGTGCAACCGTACACACGGGCGTCTGATCTCACTATCCAGAGACCAGGGGAAATTTTTGTTACTAGACGTCCGTGTGAAAAAATTCCAGCCCTCACCGGGGCTTGAACTTGGAACCTCCAGCACTGGAGGCGGACACCATACCTCAAGACCACTCAGCCCCCTAACCTTTGTTCCTATGGAGGATAAGGTGCCGAAAACAAGAAGAAGAAAAAAATATATATACACTGCATGGTGGCTTCTTGATCAAACGACCTTCATTCCACTGCCTACAAAACCTTTCCAACAGAAATCAGCAATGGTAAGAAAGCCATAATAATCCATTGTTTTACTGCTACATGGATGTGAAGTTAGAAAGCTCTCCTTGCACTCACCATGCACCAGGTCCTTTGCAGGACCTCATCATGGCCCACAAAAAAAGTTTCTTGATCTTCTGCCAGTTATCTGCCTCATTTACCCTCATGCCCAAGATGTCTGCAATGTCCTGTGTCCATCATTGTGCTGGTAGACCACTGTCTATTCTTCTAGGCACCAAGCATTACACCACTGTCCTCTCTAAACCTCTGTGAAGTTTAATATGGTCAAAGAATTTCAGTGTCTGAGACATGATGCTGTCTATGAGCCAGTCTTATTCCATGTTCAGATATTGTAGAATGTCAGTAATTTTCTTCCTTTTGGTCCACTGCATTTTAAGAATTTTTCTTTAACATTTAAGATTATCATCATCAAGTGCCCTGCCTGCTAGTGTAGGCATTCATGGCTCTCCGCAGATCTCAGCTTTTGGTGTTCTGGATAAATTCTGCTGATGATATTCCTCCATGCCACTGCCTCAATCCATTCAGCATCATCTCTCTTGCTCTGCCTCTGCATCTCTTGCCCTTGATCTTTCCAGTTGTCATGGTGTTCTCCAATGCCTCTCTTCTCATCACATGACCAAAGAAGACTGTAGGTCTCTTTCTTATTGTTGTATACAATGTTCTAGTTTCATTAGCATTATATTGAAGATCACAAACCCAAATTTCCTTCTGTAGTCACTGCAAATTGGTCCATGACTCACATCTGTATGTTGCCACAGGAAAGATGTATCTTCTAGAAAACTCTACTGTAATGTGTGCATTTGATAGTGTTCTGTCATAGGTTCTTAATGATGTTTAACCTCTGCACTGCTATGGCCAGCATGTTCTGCCTTACTGATGCCTTAATGTTCTGCCTTAATGTTTAACCTCTGCACTGCTATGGCCAGCATGTTCTGCCTTACTGATGCCTTAATGATGTTCTGCCTTAATGATGTTTAACCTCTGCACTGCTATGGCCAGCATGTTCTGCCTTACTGATGCCTTAATGATGTTCTGCCTTAATGATGTTTAACCCATGCACTGCTATGGCCAGCATATTCTGCCTTATTGATGCCTTAATGATGTTCTGTAAGACTTGCGAGAACCAAGTGATGACTGTGAATCTACAACCATGGCCAGACTGCGAGAACAGCAAATTAAAAGAGGGGTGGCCAAACAAGAACACTATGCAGGAAGCCAAAGAAGATTGATAAACCAACACAGAACTGGTGTCGTTAGCCGTTACACGCTGCGGGATTTGTTGAGGAGGGGATCCGAGCACTTATGGACTGAATGGTTCAATGTGCAATGAGGATGATCTGTCGACTAACTAAATAACTAACTTACTTAATTATGTTCTGCCTTAATGATGTTTAACCTCTGCACTGCTATGGCCAGCATGTTCTGCCTTATTGATGCCTTAATGATGTTCTGCCTTAATGATGTTTAACCTCTGCACTGCTATGGCCTGCACTGCTATGGCCAGCATGTTCTGCCTTATTTTTGAAAGTCTGCATTGTTGTTGATTATTGAATCAAAACTTTCATAGTTTGTGACATTTTCTATTTCTCAGATGCTGATTGTGATCTTTTGTTTGCATGTAGTGTTGTTTGTGGACATAGCTACCCGTACATACATACATATATTTGTAATGTAATTTCATCATGATTGAATGAACGCACCAGCATTCTCCTATACATACAAGGGGGTTTCAAATAAACATATTAAAAGTGTGACACAAACTACAATAACCATGCCATTGTCTTGTAACCTATCAATATTGTCGCTAAGGATGTCATGAGTGTTAAGCATGTAACATCATGGTGCAGATGAACACAGTGATGTCATAAGGACAGTTTAAAGATGGTCACACCACTTGTGACATGCACCAAAGAGGAGCATCGTTCTGT
The DNA here is from genome assembly GCA_014155875.1 of Cepaea nemoralis. Classification (NCBI taxonomy): domain Eukaryota; kingdom Metazoa; phylum Mollusca; class Gastropoda; order Stylommatophora; family Helicidae; genus Cepaea; species Cepaea nemoralis. Next base: position 533,532 of record JACEFZ010010520.1, on the reverse strand, counting down.
TATCTGTTTTGTTTTTTTAATTAGTGAAGGGGGAAACCTATAGAAATTCATCAGCAATGAAGGTCCAGTATGGTGATGCATGCCTGTCAGTCCAGCAAGTGTATGAGTGGAGTAGGAAGTTTCAAAACCGTTCAGTCCGATGAAGAGGTACAGCAGATAAAATGCATGAGTGGTTACAAATGCAACCAAGAGAATTTTTTCCACAGGAATCCAAGCAGTTTATCGGCGCTGAAGGACTTGCATTGAAAGCAGTGGTGACTACATTGAAAAATGATACATTTGTTCATTACTTTTTCAGACACAACAAAAAAAAATATGCGCGTGCACACGTACTTTAGGTTTTCATTTGAAGCCCTCGTAAACTGAATGGTCACTGGATTTGCTGTAATGTACAATAATTACATTCACCTGATGTGCATCCAGGTCAATGATCATGACATTGGTCACTTTGTCAAAATGTCCCATAGCAAACTTGACTGCTAGTGTGATGTCTGCATACACACAAAATCCACCACCCCTCTCCCCAGAGCAATGGTGGAAGCCGCCTCCAATGTTGATAGCCCAGCCTCGCTCAACAGCCAGTCTGGCAGCCTGAAATAAAGAGTAAAGTAAAATAATAAAGACATTATCAGCCCTCTTCCCCATGGAGCCAGGAAAAAATGTATTTTCATGTACAAAATATATATACACAAAAGGGAGCCGCAGTAGTGGCTGCTAGCAGGCCTACCTACAAACCAGTAGTCATGTTTTCAACCATTCAATTGCTATATCATCTATAAAAATATAGGGCTAGCACCGTATGCCCAATATGGCTCAGAGCATAAAGTAAAGAGATCCTTTACTTTTACATACCTACATAAGACAAACAGGCAGAGAATCGTTTGATATGTGTTGGTATTGTGGGTTGTGGAGATCTGGAATTATTGCAGTTTGCCCACTGACTTACCACAGATCTAGTGATTTTCATGAAAGAAGCAACAATTGTGGTGTAGGCAGCTAAGTCTATTTTTTTTCCATATGAGTGTAGCTCGGTTCAACCTCAAAGGTTAACAATGGAACACCTTATTAGTATATTGTCATGTCATATTCTTGTTGTCTGCCTTCAACTGCCTATTTTACCCTGTAATGCACATTTGAAGCTATTTGATTTTCATAGTTACCTTGACCAGTTGTGCTGTATGGCTCTGAAACATGGAGTACACTGAAAGGAGACGAAGCCTTGCTACAAACCTTTGAGAACAAAGTTTTAAGACGCATCTTTGGACCCATTAGGGATACACAAAGTGGAGAGTGGAAAAGAAGAAGCAACAAAGTACATTTATGATCTGTTTAAGTCCCCACTAATCACTGGTATCATGAAGGCCAATAGACTACAATGGCTGGGGCATATAGAAAGAATGGAAGATAATAGGGAAACAAAACTCGCTTACACTCAGGAAATAAATGACTGTAGACCCCGAGGTAGACCAAGAAGACGGTGGAGAGATAATATATATACAGACCTACAAGCACTTGGAATCAACGACTGGCAAGAGAAGGTCAACCAGAGAGACGAATGGAGATGGATTATATCTGCAGCAAAGAACCTCAATGGCTCGGACCGCTGAAGAAGAAGAAGTTACCTTCCAGCTTTGAATGCAGGAGAAGCTCTGAGAGCTCACTCTGTGGTTTCTGAAGCAATTGGCATATAAACTGTTGAGACAAGACCTTCTGAAGACAGTGTCAGCTTTAGCATGTGAGCACTGTCTGAATGAATGGCTTTCCTAACAGTAGCTACAAACTTCAGCTTTGCTGCTATAGGTGGTCTTTGTGTGCCACAATTTCTGGCACTGAAATCACTGTAGAACCTTGGGAATATAATGCTCCAGCTTCTGCTGTACAATTGTTAAACTCCTCCGGGATATCCATGCTGTATCGATTATGTGTTGGCAATGATTTTCATTTTGTTGATTGCGATGAGGCACACATTCATATAGCAGCTACTTCACTTGGTTTTGTATTTTTTTTTCAGCATGTCATTATCTTGTCTGCCTTCTACTGCCTCTTCTGCAGTCTCTTGTCAATTTTGATCATTTCCAGAATGCCCTTCTATGTTTGACTATAACCGTGGTATATAGTTCTTTGTCAAAATTCTGACAGCTTCAACGACCTTCATCTGTGGGTTTTCTTATTGTAGGTGCTCCTTTGTCTTGTCATCAGAGTGAGAAGCCTTCACAAGTTTATTCACCCATCTTCTGAGCTCTTGGAAAATTAGAACTGCAACTTTTATTTCATGTGGCAACTTATCTATCCATTATAAGTGAAGATTTATGTTAAGAAAGTATTAGTGCTGTTTGCTTTTTTAAAAGTATTTACATTTTCATTATGCAATTTCTGGAGTTTGGCAATGTTTCTTTTGACAAGGACATTCTTGGGTAAGTTCATTTTTTAGATCTGTCTCTATGTTAATTCCACTAGGTGGCAGGCAAGCATACTAGTCACTGTGTGAATGCACTTTCCATTTGCAAAAGAAAAGTATAATTAATACAAACAAACTGAGGCAGACTAACAAAATTTTCTATTTACTATTCAGCACTTCATGACGTTTCCGTCTTAAATGTTGCTTAATAGTCGACAGGGTCGACTTCATTGCACCGGATTTTATCCCATATGGCTCGGTTTCTTTCCGCAGCGCAGAAAGCGTCGCACAAAGCACGAACTCCGTAGCTCTAGCGACAACCCACAGGAGTCTCCGAAAAATTTAACTTGTAAACCGAAGGACGCGGCCCGGAATCGAACCCACAACCTTCGGAGCCTGAGTCAAATGGCTTGACCACTTCGACACAGAGACTCCTGTCTTAAATGTTATATACACAAATAGTATATGGTTAACTGTACTAAAAATATGAAAATTACATGAATAATTGGACAAATAAGACATGGAAAGGGTCACCTTTGATCACAAATAATTAATTGTGTTATGGTGAGAAGTCTTATCAACAAATAAAAAAATCAATACATAAAGACAGAAAGATCACTGAAAACAAAACTAGAACTGCCTCTGAATACATTACATTAAGTTTCTTCTGTATCCATTGAAATCAACGCAATGCAGTCTGCTTCCAAATCGTCAGCAGCTGACTTTAAATCTTCAACTTGCTATGTCAGAGAATTGTGAAAGATGTTCACTGCCCCCAAGCCACAGCTCCAGCAACATCACAAATACACACAACAAAATACTCTTGCCTGTTGTCAGAGTCAACTTACCATGATGGCTCCACTTGTTTGACACCTGAAAGGTTTCAGAACTTTCTGCTGAACAAATAAGTTGGGTAAAAAAATCAAAATCCCCACTTCGGTGATTCTGGCAACATTGATGCTCCACTGCAGACAGAAATGTTTCAAACATGCTAGCTCAGTGACTGTTCAATTAAATGTGTTTCACAGAAGTCTGACCAAGCCAGTCAGGATGAAATAAACTCGATGTTGGCTATGTTTGGTTTTTCTATCTCCTGGTTTTTGTTTTGAGGCTCACAATCTGTGGCCAAAGGGTAACGGATGCAATAATCCTGCATACCACGTTCGAAACACAGCTGCAGGCGATTTGGAAGCAGACCACATTGTGTTGGTTTTCATACAATGGTATGAGTGGTGGTCATTCAGAAAGCAATGGCAAACTACTGAACGTAAACTTCCCAAGAAATCATAAAAAGCCCCCCAAAAAAATTCTGGGGTTGACTGTGGCATCCTGTAAAGCAGTGGTTCTCAACTGGTGGGGAATTCCCCCCCCCCCCCCCCCAGGGGGGGAATTTTAGGGTCTCCAAGGGGGAATTAAGATTATTTCAAGATCGCATTAATACAAGAACCAGTTACTTGATATTGTTTTTCCCTCTAAATTTTACTGTTCTGTACTTCTCGCACTAATGAAATTCGTTTTATAATGTAAGTAGACCCGCAAATCACATATTATGTAGATGTATAGACTTGTTCTAGTATGTGTTATTAAATTTAGCTTCCATTTTTATGTATACTGTGTAAGGTTGGGGGGGAGGGGGGGGATTTATAGGGAGGACATTTGAAAGGGGGGGGAATGACGTTCTGAACATATGGTAAAGGTAGGCATGGGCAAAAAAAGGTTGAAAACCACTGCTGTAAAGGATATGCAAGTAACTTTTCTTTTTTTGTTTTTCACAATATGAGAAGTGAGAAATATTACCATAATTAGTGTGAACATAAAACTCCCTCACTTTTTCATCTTTCTTTTTCTCTCCCTCATGACCTCTTTTGCCCTCATGACCTCTCTCTCTCTCTCTTTCTGAATGGCTGATTCTCATACTATGGTGAAAATCAACACAATGCGATCTGCTTCCAAATCATCTGGAGCTGACATTGAACCCAGTTTGAACCCAGTATATCAGGACTGTGAAAATGGGTTCACTATCCCTAGGGATTTACTGGCTGCAGTGCGCACACTTAAGGCGTATCATCATTTTTTCTCCCAGTTTTTCATAGACTTGAAGCTCCATGGTCTTTCCCTTTTTACAACCTCCAGATAGACAGGCAGCCGGTCCCCCTGGTCGAGGGGTTAGCAGCTTTCTCCATAACCCCGAATACTCTCGTGGTTGACGTGAGCGCATGAGAATTGGAAGCGGTTTGAGTCGCGCCAGTGACTTATGAGAGTATGGCGCCGGTCATTCAGAAAGCAGTGGCAAACTACTGAGCATAATCTTGCCAAGAAATCAACAATCAGCTGAAAGATGCTGATGTTGACAGCGATATCATGTAAAGGATATGCAAAACATTTTTTAGATAGACAGGCAGACAGATATGCAATCTAGCAGGCTGACAGACAGGTAGACATTAGGTAGGTAGGTAGGTAGGTAGGTAAGTAGGTAGCTGGGTAGGCAGGTAGGCAGGCATGAAGATAGGTAAAATATGTGGGTGAGTATGGATGGACAGACCACCGCTCATTCCATTGTCAGGATACTGTCCTAACCACTACCTCAACACAACTGCTATTATCGAGAGGAGGAATGAGAGAAGAGGAGAGTGTAGATGTGTGTTTGTGATGAGAGAGAGAGAGAGAGAGAGAGAGAGAGAGAGAGAGAGAGAGAGAGAGAGAGAGAGAGAGAGAGAGAGAGAGAGAGAGAGAGAGAGAGAGAGAGAGAGAAATAGCAACCTTTATAGTTAACTAATTGGATTTAGGAAAAACAAAGGATGCACAAATGCCATTTTTGCTCTTAGACAGCTTATAGAAAAATCAATTGAATTAAATGAAACACTCTACTTAGCCTTTGTCGACCAAGAAAAGGCATTTGATAGAGTAGATAGAAACAAGCTGTGGGAAATCCTTAAACAACATGGAGTGAGTACACATCTAACAAATATATGTAGAAGCTTATACAACAACAGTGAATGCATAGAGAGAGCAACTGGAGGACACTCAGAACCCTTCACCATAAGATCTGGAGTACGACAAGGTTGTGTCCTGTCCCCGCTCTTGTTTATAACATATGTAGACAACATATGTAAAGAAACCAGCCAGAGACCGCAAGAACACCACATGATGAGAACACGGAAGAAGAACCATCTGCAAATCTAACCATTAGAGAACTCCTGTTTGCAGACGACCAAGCACTAATAGCAAAATCAGAAGCTGAATTACAAGACCACATGAATAGTCTAAATAAAATGTGTAGGGAACATAACATGAAAATTAGCACAAGTAAAACAGAGGTAATGACTGTAACTAAAGAAGAAAAAGCAACGATTCACCTAAATGAACATCCCTTGAAACAAGTAAAGAGTTTCAAGTACCTAGGAAGTATAATATCATCAAATGGCAAATCAGAAGACGAGATCGAAAAAAGATGCAAACCAACTCATTGGACAAAAGGCACCAATACTAAAGAACAAACATGTATCAATAACTACTAAGAAAGCAATTTACAACACAATCTTCCTACCAACTCTATGTTACCAATGCCAAACCTGGACAATGACAGAAAAAGAGAAAAGAAAAATCACAACAGAGATTCCTGAGAAGAATACTCAATGTATCAAGAAGAGATAAGATCAGAAATGAAGAAATGAGGACTAAAGTGGGGGTTATAGCTGCACTAGATTTTATTAGAAGGCAGCAAGTTAAATGGTTCGGCCATGCAAGTAGGTTACCAACTAACAGTATACCACAACAAGCAATGATGTACAGACCGGAGAGAAGCAGAAGAAGAGGCCGACCACGTAAACGATGGACGCAGGGAATAACAGAGTCCATGGGAATATCAATACATGAAGCCCATAAGCGGGAACTCTCCCGCAGTTTATACTTCACCTCGACACCGCAAGGTACAAGAGGAACATGATAAGATGAGATGAGATAGTTAACTAATGAAACTAATGACAATGTCTGAGTCAATACACCATTAATTCTTGATCCTTCAATCTTACCTTCCTAAGTCAATCAATCAATCAATCAATCTTACCTTTAAGCTGTTTAGATATTCGTGACTGTGCACACACAAAAGTTCTTCCTCACTTATTTCCTGTGGCTGAACAATGGTGTCTACCCTCAGCATGCCAGCATCTACAAGACATTTTGACAAAACAATAAGCAAAAGATTCATGAGCATAAGGTATTGATTTACTGATAACTTATTTATTTTCCTAACTTTGCCGGCAGTAAAACTGTTATCACTGGCATGACTGCACAAACATGCATGCACACAATGGAAGAAGTGGGTAGAAGCATAGACAGGACCGATGCCATCAATACAGTACAGACCCAGCTGGGTCGATACAGACGAGTCTCTAACACTGGTTTGATGGCATGAATTGGGAGTGAAGTCTGGCCATGCACTTCATTGCCACCTTTGACAGCAAACAGGGAGAGATTACAACCACCTTCTCATGAGAAGAGTGATAGAGATACTCTGGCTGCTGCATCAGAGGACCGAGCATGCTAGGAATACCCAATGCTGCTGGGATGTGCTAACACAACACACAACTTGTTTCCATATGTTAACAATGAACTAATGGAATGTATTTGACCTTTGAAAAAGTAAAGGTCTTCTTCCATTTGATTATTAATTGACTTACTTTAGAAAGAGTAACAATGGACTCATGGAAAATATTTTACCTTCTTTTAATATATGAAATCATCATCATGTGCCATGCCCATAAGTGTGGGGAGTCATATTTCGCAAGCTCACACGATCATCAGAGTCATGTATCAGCTACATGATCTTGTCTCTACCATGCCACGTGGCCAGATATTTACTTCTCTGCTTTCATCTTGTTCTTTTCCCCTCAATCTTGCCAGTTGTCACCAAATGTTCTCTAGTTTATTTCTTCACATGACATGTTCAAAACATTTTGACTGGCTATATCTAATTTCTCTAATCAGTTTACGGTTTTCATCTGTTTCTTGTAGGACTTGCTCATTGGTTTTTCTGTCTGCTCATGGTAATCTATATATTTTTCTCAAAAACCACATTTCGACTGCCATTAGATGTTTTTTCAGCTTGTCTGTTCATTGTCCATACAAAAGTACAGGTTCTATGTGCCACTTCAACACACTTTTATAATTCAGTATGTTTTCCATCTTCCATAGGCTATCTTCACCATAGCAATTCTTGTTATAATCTTTTCAAGACACCTCCCATCAGATGTTATGACTGTTTTGAGATAGTTGTACCAATTTTCAACCCAAAAGAAAAGTGAAAATCACAACTTATATCTAAATATAGCAAAAACAAAGATAATGAATACAGATAAAACGTGGAGAAAGAAACATATGTTAATAAACCAATTTTGAGGTGGTGGAGAATTTTGAATATCTTGGGTCATTAATTACCAACAATGGTGACACAATGAAAGAAATTTGTTAACATTTTTAAAATTCAAAAATTAAAACAACTGAATAAATTGTGGAGAGGGACACATAGAACTACAAAAATTAGATTTTCAAGAGCATGCATCTTTCCCATCGCAACATACGCCTGTGAGACCTGGGCACTTACTAAACAAGCTGGACAGTGCATAAATGCCTTTGAATATAAATGTTATAGACGGGTTCTAAGAATATCTTGGATAAAGAAAAGAACAAATGCATCCATACAGCAAGAGCTGAATACTGAAGAAGGTTGGCTATTAAAGACGATAAAACAAAGAAAATTGATATATTTTGGTCACTTGAAAAGCCATGAAAGTTAAAGAGAGAATAATAATGGAGGGGTATATGCCCGGGAAGAGAGGAAGAGGAAGATCAAAGAGAAGATGGGTGCAGGATGTGGCAGATGATCTCCAGATTGGTGTATCGGATGCAGGACATTTTTATGACAGAGAAGTTTTCCGGAAGGTTATTATAGGAGCAAAGGTCAGCAGAGGACATGCTACTGAATTAATGAATTAATGTATCCATTTACATGTTTAAAAACATTCTCATTTACCCGTATATTATAATATTGTGGCATTTCATTCTTCTTTGTGACAACCATAATCTGTCTCTTTTTTACAATTCAATACAATAACCACATCTACTAAACGTTGCAGATCCTGTACATTGTCTGCAATCAATACTGTATCAACCACATATCTAATGTTATTGATGTTATATACCCCAATGGTAATTCCTCTCATAAACTCTAAATGTCTAACAATATTTTCACTGTATAGAGAAAAAAGATCTGGAGACATTACACATTCCTGTCGCACACCTATCATAATTCCTCTCATAAACTCTAAATGTCTAACAATATTTTCACTGTATAGAGAAAAAAGATCTGGAGACATTACACATTCCTGTCGCACACCTATCTTAGTAGTCTGATATTGACTTACTTCTCATTTTAGAAACTGGCATCATAACAATGAGAAATAAATGGTAACAATGAATATTGTGAAAAACAATCAATATCTGAGTGGTCTCGAGGTATGGTGTCCACCTCAAGTGCTGGAGGTCCCAGGTTCAAGCCCCGGTGAGGGCCAGGATTTTTTCACAAGGACTTCTAGTAACAAAATTGCCCTTGGTCTCTGGGTAGTGAGATCAGACGCTTGTGTGTATTGTTGCACACGTACAAAATCCCTTGGCAGTTGGAAATTGAAAAAGAGTAGCCTAATGGCGCTGCCTGGGCAAAATTTTGAGTTAAAAATCTACCCAAAGTATTTAAGGATCCTTGCTGGTGCTACGGAGTTCATGCACTGAGCTGAGATTCTCCAGACTCAGGCTTGAGTTAGGAGTAGAATGGAGAACTTATGGGTTACACCTGTGTGCCGTGATGTTGATCTGTTGACTAAACTAAACTAAACAAAACTAAACTAAACAAAAAGTCCCACAGCAGGAACCTGCCCTGGCATATGAAGTGTTAGGACCATCACATTATTTTAGATCTGCGTGCACAGAGGAATAGATAGCCAGAACCTCCCTCCCATAGCAAATGATGATAGCTGGCATCAAACCCTGTCCAACCAAGCTCATGCCATTGTCAGCATAATGTTGTAACTGTTACATCAAAGTGTCCGCTATGATCGATATTATTTTAACAAAGTAATACAATAACAAGTCTAGCTACTGAACATTAAAGCAAAATCTGAATGCTTGTTTTGGAATGATAAAGACTTCCCTAAAGAAACCTCATGATGTGCTTGACAATTTTACCACTTGACAATCTTATGACTCAACAACAGTATCATCTTATTCAACATGCCATGCATTTCCAGCTTTGTCTCCCTCTATGGATTTTATTCTTCTTCTAGTCTATGCTGTGTGGCTTGGTGATCATGTTTGTCCTTTATCTACTGTCTCTTTTGCTGCCAGTCATTTCTGATACTGATGTTTCTCCATGCTATGATGTTAAACTGTCCAGCATCTTCTCTCCTGGTCTCTCCCTGCCTCTCTGTGTCTCCAACTTTCCCATTGTGAAGACACACTCCACTTTTCCCCTTCTCATGACCCATCTCTCCAATCACCCCAATCTTTCTGGCTATCAGGAGCCACATTAATCCAACTGCAAGCATGCTTGCCTGCCGGCCCAGTGGTTATGTGTTCCAATCTCTATTGAGATGGGTGTGTAAAACTGACCTGAACTCGCTCACTGACCCTGCCTAAAATAGATACCAGGCAATGGCCTGGGCATTAGAGGCAGCTGGTGTGATACTGACCACATGATCCATCTAGTGCCAATTGTTCTATAACAATATGGGGCTAGCACCATATGCCCACGATAAAGGTGTCTTTTAATTGTTTTTACTTTACTTTCTGGTTGTTGCAACATTCTCCAGACCCTCTCTTCTCATGTCGTGTCAGTCAGTTTGAATAATGGTATGAAATGTTATAAAACAACACTCATACATTTCTGATATGTGACCTGTTCATAAACATATTCTTGAGAAAGCAGTGTGGTAGCTTCCCCTTTGATCCCACACCCACATGGTTTATCACCCCCGCCCATCAATAATAGTGGTAGTTTCCCCTTAAATCACACATCCACATGGCTTATAAATCCCAACTTTGACAGAAATAGTGATGTTTCCCTTCAGACCCTACACCCACATGGTTAATGACTCCTAACTTTGACAGAAATAGTGATGTTACCCTTTATTCCCCACACTCACATGGTTTATAACTCCCACCTTTGACAGAAATAGTGGTGTTTCCCTTTAGACCCCGATTCAATTTGATTTCACCATTACCCCTACCTCATTCAACCTCAAGAAGAAATTATAGTTAGGGTCCATCACCAGCTCAGAATGATAGTCCTGTGACAAAAGTCAGCCACAAAAGCAGCTGCCCACGGTTTTACCTCACAGACTTATTAATCTGAAGATGATTGTTGTCCACATGGGGTAATTAGACCCCACATCCACATGGTTATGGCTTCCAACTTTGACAGAAATAGTGTTGTTTCTCTTTAGACCCCACACCCAGACAGTTTATGACCCCCACCTATGACAGAAATAATGATAGTTTCCTCTCAGATCCCAATGTGCATGGTTTATAACACCCATCTTTGATAAAAATAGTGGTGTTTCTGCTTAGATCCCATATCCTCATGGTTTATAACATCTGTATGTCTTTGGCGGCAACAGTGGTAGTTTTCTCTTAGATCACACAACCTTTTTTGTTTATGACCTTTGTCTCTGACAGAAACTCCTGGCTGTCAGTACAAATGAGTTCCCTGTTCACCTCATGTGTACAGCTGCTCACCTCATGTACAGAGCTGCCCACCTCATGTACAGACCTGCCCACCTCATGTACAGACCTGCCCACCTCATGTGCTGAGCTGCCCACCTCATGTGCAGAGCTGCCCACCTCATGTACAGACCTGCTCACCTCATGTACAGAGCTGCCCACCTCGTGCAGAGCTGCCCACCTCATGTGCAGAGCTGCCCACCTCATGTGCAGAGCTGCCCACCTCATGTACAGAGCTGCTCACCTCATGTACAGAGCTGCTCACCTGATGTACAGAGCTCACCTCATGTCCAGAGCTGTCCACCTCATGTGCAGAGCTGCCCACCTCTTGTCCAGAGCTGCCCGCCACTTTAATAAGATACTCTTGAACTGCATTTGCCACAATTGTGTGAACTTCCTTTCCATCATCTATTACTATGAAGTGAGGCTGGGAGTTTATGGCAACATGTATTCCCCAACATTGGCAGGACATTTTTCAACTCTACATATATCTGGGGGGCTGAGAGGTCTCGAGGTATGTTGTCCACCTCGAGTGCTGGAGGTCCCAGGTTCAAGCCTCGGTGAGGGCCGGGATGTTTGCACATGGACTTCTAGTAACAAAAAATTTCCCTGGTCTCTGGGTAGTGAGATCGGATGCCCGTGTGTATTGTAGTGCACATAAAAAATTCCTTGGCAGTTGGAAATCAAACAAGAATAGCCTAACGGCGCTGCCCTGGCAAAATTTTTAGTTAAAAATCTACCCAAAGTATTTCAGGATCCTTGCCGGTGCTACGGAGTTCATACACTGAGCTGAGATTCTCCCAACTCAGGCTTGAGTTAGGAGTAGAACGGAGCACTTATGGGTTACACCCGTGTGCAGTGATGTTGATCCATCGACTAAACTATACTAAACATCAACTCTACATCTATTGCTTGACCCAGCCTCAGATAAAAGCCACCAGAGATTTTAATGATAAACTAAAACCGGGGGACAAACATTCATTAGCCTGTGCTTGAGCAGAACAGAAGGACTCAGATGGTATAATCACTAATGTGGAGCTAAGAGACAGAACTAGACAGACTCCAGCAATCAAGAGGTGACTGAAAAATGTTGGCATTGGATAAGTCACTCTGTCACTCAGCCAGAAACCCTGTGAATAGTATAACTAGAAAGTCTTTGTTCTGGAACCAACATGGCAAATTAAATATAAGGTGACCTAACAACACGTGAAGTAGAGAACAAGAAACAGAGACGAATAATGTGGTGAGTGAACTGCAGGAGATAGCAAAAGATAAGATGGCTTGGCATGAGCTTGGTTGAAGGCCTAAACGCCAACATGGGATAAAGAGCAGAACAAGAAGAAGAAGGGAAAGGAGCTGGTTACCATATATAATAATCCTGTAGCACAGTGTATGTGTGTGTTGTTTGTCCATCAAGAATGATGATGACCAATCATTTCATCCAGTGGGGTTGAAAGTATGGAGCCGTGAGTTCTAAGATGGCTGATAAGGCCTATTTTGGCTCAAAATGTTCTTTGACAATGTGGGCAAAGAATGCTTGACGTTCCAGGAGGATCTCCTGCAGTGGTTTTTCTGACCAGCCTCTTCTTCACAGCTCTTGCAGTGAATTAACAGTGTATATGGTGTATATAAAGATGCAATACTTCACATCTTTATGGCAGTAATTGTGACGGGATTACCTTTGACCTGTACCCTATTCATAATATCACAGAGATCAACAGACACATTCTATGTGCAAACTAATGTATAATATAGACGCACAGATGTCTCACACACTGTACCTTTCAGGCGTTTAAATATTCTACCCCATTTTCTACTATCGAATGGGTGAAGTTTCTCAAGTCCCCAGAAGGCAATGTTGTATGCTGGACTGTAAACTATTGGCCATTGTGTGTCTTTGATTTCAGCCTCATACTCCCAAACAGTGATTCTGCCTCTGGTAGGTGTAAAACAAATTGATTAATGTATCAGTCGACTAACTTTAGGCATTTAGAAATGTGAACAGTGAATTAAACAGCTGAAAAACTCATGATAAATGTATTTTTCCTCACGATAGTTGCAATTCTCTAGGAAGAACATTTACAGCGCAAACTGGCCTTATCAGTCACATTCGCTACCGCCATGGGTTGTAGTTATTATGCCTTTTAAAGCACAATGTAACAAATTATCGTCTGTCAAGACGGCAAGGTGCCAATCAATCATCAGTTGCAATTCCTACAACAGCTTTTTGCATGCTCTCTCTCTCTCTCTCTCTCTCTCTCTCTCTCTCTCTCTCTTTCTCTCTCTCTCTCTCTCTTTCTCTCTCTCTGTGTGCATATGTGTGAGTTAGATAACAATGGAGAAGAAAGTTAGAGAGAGCATTCATCATCAAGTGCCATGCCGAGGGGCATGGGCGGTCAAGGTTGGCCATATCACATGGTCACCAGTCTCAAATCAGGTCTGTCCCGACCATGCCATACAGCCAAACCATCAAGGTATTTATCCCTTTGTCTTCCTCTTGCTCTCTTCCCAATCAAGCTTGCCAGTTTTCACTAAATGATCAAGTCCATTTCTTCTCATAACATGTCCCAAACATCTTGACTGTCTACATCTAATTTCTCCAATCAATCTTCTTTTTTCATTTGTCTCTTGAAGGACTGCCTCATTTGATTTTATGTCCGTCCATGGTATTCTTTGCATTTTTCTAAAACGCCACAGTTCCACTGCCATTAAATGTTTCTCAGCTTGTCTGTTAATTGTCCATGTTTCACACGCAACAATACATGCAAAACTTACAATATTTGAACATTACTCAACAAGTAATATCCCAAATTTCTATTCTAATTTCAGGATAAAGATATCAAAATTAAAATGTACATGTAGCAACAGTGGTGTTTCCTGCGTGTACACATAGTTTTCCTTCTGATATTACTGTAGTAATCTGTGAAAATGGTATCTATGTACAACAGGCATTACAAACAATGAGATAAAATTGAATTCTTGGTGGCAGAAAAACAAACAGCTATGCACAAACATGTGTGTGCTGTGCAAGGAAGTTGTGCAGTCAATAAGTACAATGTTTGATACTGGATGCAAAGAGGTCAGGTTTAACAAAGTGGAGAGCTGGAGTTGCATGACTGGCTATGGTCTCAGCATCTGCTACAACCGCCAGGCCAGACATACTGCAGTGTACGAATGCGATTAGCTCCCATGGACAACTGACTCTACAATCTTCAGTCAGAAATGGAAGTTTGAGGGCAATAACTGACATTCAAATAATGTAAGTTTTACACAAGATGAGTTCCACACGGCCAACCGAAGACATCACATGAAAAGCACATGTTCTGGGGTGTTAGAACACTGTCATGCTGAGGGGAAGTTTATTTTAGTCCTAGGTTGTCACAGGTGATGAAACCTGGGTGCACAATCTTGAGATGGAGATAACAAAGGCATCAGAGGAGCAGAATAATCCATACTCAATAAGAAAACAAGAAATTCAAGAGAATTCCCTCAGGCAGAAAGGTCTTGATCACCATCTTTTGGAACACTGATGCAAGTGATTCTTGTGGATGCAATGCCTAAATGAGAGACAGTTCAGATGTCAAATCACTAAACAAACTCAAGCAGTGCTAACGGCAAGTGCAGACTAACAGAAAACCTGCATACAATTTAATCTAACATGACAACACCCTCATAAGGTCTCAAAACCCAGTAGTTGATGGGTGGTTGGTTGTTTGTGGACCTCTGGAATGCTGTGAGTTTTAACTTTTAAGCATGTATCAAAGTACCATTTCCATTAAGAGTGTGTTAAGAACTCTCTGAGCTCAGAAACCAGTGTGCAAGATCAGCATGGAAACTTCACATCTCATCACCATCAAGTGCCCTCCAGCTGGCGTAGGCATTCATGGCTCTTCACAGATCTCGGTCCTTGGTGTTCTGGAGCAACTCTGCTGATGATATTCCTTCATGCCACCATCTCAATCCATCCAGCATCATTTTTCTTCGTCTACCTCTGCTTCTTTTCCCCTTGATCTTTCCAGTTGTCATGATGTTCTCCAATGTCTCTCGTCTCATCTGCATCTACATATTAATGTAACCACGTCACGATTCAGCACGGCACAGCCCTGGTATTTGTCCTACGTTGGTAATGTTCCCCCACAGATTTTAGGTATTTCAATGTCAACAGAATCTAATGCAATACCTAGGGAGAGAATACTCTACCAAATGTTATTACAATACTTCACCATCCCCCACATACTGCTTTTATTTTCCTCGCTTTGAATTAAAGCATAGTCCACATACACTGGACTGATTTGTGTGTGTGAATTAGCTTTTCCTATTTATTACCAATGTCCCTCACCATCAGAAAACCTCACTCCAACTTCAGAGGTACTTGTAATGTCCAAGTTAAGGACGAGAAGTCAACATTTTAGTCCAACTGATTGGTGCAGAGGTTGAACTTGCTTCCTTAGCATCAGCACACTGTGTGGATGGGTGTCTGGGAATGAGAAGTGAGCACGAACACTAAATGAAATGAAAGATGAAGAAGATCAGAAAAAGTGGAATAAGAACATACACACACAAAACATGAATAAAACCAGAAACATAGAAGAATAAAAAAGAACAGTTGTAGAAGAAAGTCAAAATAGTCAGAATTGAAGTGAAAAGTTTAGAATTACAAAACAAAAAAGCAATAATTAAAACATAATGAACAAATATAGGAGGAAAGCAGCAAAAAGGTAATGAAAACAATAAGATCCAAAAACAGGATAAGAAAAAAAATAGAATAAAAGACCAGAAAAACAAACATTAAAAGAGTTAATAAAGACAACTCACACACAAAGAAGAGACAGAGAAATTAATTAACAATTACAAAATATTTTTTATAACCAGCTTGGAGGAAACACAAAAAGAACACAAAAAGAATACATCAATACAGTAATAGGAAATTAGCTTTTCACACTACATACCTTTCCTCCATATCCACAAATTATGAAAATGAATTATGAGCCAGTCTCTTAGTTAAGATTCTTTGTGTTAATACAACCCATAATTCAGGTAAAACATTAATAGTCTGTTGCTTGTTACAGGACCTTTAACTCCGCTCTGTGAGTCATAACACATGAAAACAAGAGAGACTGTTAAAAAACATGTAAATGTTATAATCAGATGGCAGAATAAGCAACATGCATGTGTGAAGACCATCTTGGAAGTGAAATTAATACAGTTATTCACAGATATTCTAGTACTATATCTAACCATGCATATAACCCATCTCACTAGCCTAGTTTTTATGTTGATTACATCACTTTCAAATCCAAGTATTCTTGTTTTGTTTTTGTCTGTTGTTTTGCTTTTCTTATTCATTGATAAAGACTTTGGTCCAAATATATATATTTGGTCCCGTATATGGATGTGTTTTTAAATTTCTCCAAGCTTCCTAATTTGTCCGTGTATTATTTAGACTCCGGTATTAGCTCGACAGCAGCCAAACCTCTTTTTCAATATTTAATGGAGCGTCATTAGCTCATAGCTTACCAAACAGTCTACACAGTTGATGAGTTACAACTTACGGGATCAAAACACCTGAGGTGTCATTTTTTCTTTCATTGGGTCTTCGAAGCAAAGTGGTCGAGCTGAAGGTTGTGGTTTGCCTCGCTCTGAAGGTTGTGGTTTGCCTCACTCTGAAGGTTGTGGTTTGCCTCGCTCTGAAGGTTGTGGTTTGCCTCGCTCTGAAGGTTGTGGTTTGCCTCGCTCTGAAGGTTGTGGTTTGCCTCACTCTGAAGGTTGTGGTTTGCCTTGCTCTGAAGGTTGTGGTTTGCCTCGCTCTGAAGGTTGTGGTTTCACTTCCAACCATTCAGACCATGAGCATAATTTGTCCAGAGACCCTTCAGGTATCACCGCTGGAGCTATGGGCTCATGCGTAATGCGACACTTTCTGATCTATGAAGAGCGACCAAATCAGCTGGGGTAAAACCAGATGCAGTGAAGTTGATCCTCTCGCTGTGTCTTTTCACATTCAGTCCCAGATAATTATTAACATGCTCACCATCTTTTAAATGATCAAACATATATTGTAAAAACTGTGCTAGTGAAACAACCAAAACATCCTTTGGTTAAAAAAAACATATTTCACGAATAAACTAATCACCCATCCAATTATCTTTGTGAATGAGTCATGTATAATAATTTAGCTATTTTGCATCTATGTGAAACCCTAGGTTGAAGCAATGAGCATGTGACTATTTAGGTAAGCCAAGTTGCGAGGGCTGATTTTTTGTTAATGCTTAGGAATTTTCTCAATTAAGCTAGATCTTTATAGTTGTTATTACAGTCATTAACAAATGTATTTAGCCTGTGTTTGCATGGAACTGCTGCCATCATGCACCAAAGGATATTTCACTGAGGTACTGTTGTATTTCTTTTTTGTCAGCTCTATTCAAAACAGCCATAAAAGAATTGTGCAAAGTACATTTAATAAAATAAAACCTAAACAGTACCTTTCTTGCAAAAAATCCGTCCAGTGCACTAAAAATAGTAGCATGTATATTGAGTACAAAGCAAGCGAACAAAGAACAAAAGAATGTCAGTAAAAAGTATGCAGTTGGAGATGATGTCATGACAGGCCCAACAAGTTGTTGGAAGATTTAACTGTTCAAATATATATGTTTAAGAAAAGAAGGGGCGAATGAGTCAACAAACTCAGGGTAACACCCAGGGCAAGTGATTCAGCCCAAGTGATTCGAAAATAACAACACTAAACATCTGTGACTTTGGAAAAAAATAACTTGATGTTGTAAACTGTATGAACACAGGACATAAAATCACTACGGCTATAAGACTGTATAAAAGGAGAACAGTATATGAAAGAAATACATTAAAATTACGTTATTATATGGTTAGGGTCTGGCTTATCATTACCCAATGTTAGGTATGTGTAAACAACATTATCTATCAAACAGCATCTTTTCTAAAAGATTCAAATATCAACATGCATACCCAAAAAAAAAGAAGTTGAAAGATGCTATGTTCAATCCAATGCTGTTACCAATGCCAGACTTGGACAGTTCTAGAAACAATACAGACATAAAAATGAAATCACATCATATAAGATGAAATGTATAAGAAATACAGCTGGAGAAACAAGAAGAGATAAAGAGACAAATGAGAAACGTAGAACAACTGTAGGAATAATACAGATTACCTACTTTATAGAACACTAACTAATAAAATAGTTCCAATATAATGACGCCGGCTTCCTGGCTTAGAGGTTAGCGACTTTTCTCCATAATCTCTTATACTCTCGTAGGTAACGTGATGACGGTGAGAATCAGCAATGGTTTGAATCGCATCGGTAACTTACGGGGTATGTGAGCCGGCCGCTCAGAAAGCAATGGTAAACTACTGAGCGTAATCTTGCCAAGAAATCAACATACAGCTAAAAGATGCTGGTGTTGACAGCGATGTCCTGTAAAGGATATGCAAACAAAAAAAATATAATGACAATTAGCTAGAATGGAACAAGACCAATCAGTACCAGAGGTTAGAGCAATCTGTGTGACACTGAGAACACAGGGATATAAATATAAGGTGAGAGGGTAACCCATGGAGAGATGGCTAGATGGAGCAAAAGAGACATTTAAGAAATCAAATACAATACTAGCAGAAGCAACAAGACAAGCAAAAGACAAAAAATATGATACACCCACTTCTCGCTGTGAAGCTTCTGCAACAGGTTTCAGTAGGACAAAGAAGATTGCCATTGTGGATAAGTGCACAGTAATCTATAGAGTTCCTCATCTTCTTATATTCCATGCTGTATAGCACTGGTGATCATGTCTGTCCACAACCTTCTGTCTCTTGTGCTGAGAATGATCATTTCTGATACCAATGTTCCTCCATGCCATGATGTAAACTGTCCAGTATCTTCTCTCTTACTCTCCCATGCCTCTCTTCCTCTCCAACCTTTCCATTTTGATGACATACTCCAGATTTCCCCTCTCATGAATGCCCAAAGAATGTGGACTTTTTTCTTCTAATGAGTAACAAGTTCTCTTTGTGGGGTAGTCTCCCTCCAAATGTCTTCATTGGTCTTTCTATCTCTTCACGGTGTAACAGTGTTTTCATCACTCTTCTTTAAAACCACATCTCCGCCGTTCCCATATAACACTTCACTTGTCTGCTAATTGACGATTCACTTCTGTACATCAGGATTGGCTCTATATAGCTCTTAAAAATTATTTTCTTCACCTCAAATGACAAAGATAAATTGCAGAGAATATTCTTCATCTTGTTAAATACTGCTTTTGCCGTTCTACATTTAACTTCCATATTAGATCTTCCATCTGCTGTAATTAAAGTACCCAAATATTTAATAGGTATTTAAAGTTTGTTGACTTGTTTCAGAAGGTTCTAATATATTAAATAATAGTTCTATTCACTGTTGTGTTGCATACAATTTTTCTTTGTAATAACTAATAAAGAACTTAACTTGCGTTGCATTGAGCTGGTGACAATTACATGTTTTATTTAGTCCCTGAAAATGAAATGCAGTTACAAGAAATGATAGATATAATTTCAATGGAAAGTCAAAACAAACTACTTAGTTTGAATAACAACAAAAGAAATAGAAAAACAGAAGTAATGGTTATTTTACTAATAACCATTACCATTACTTCTGTTTTTCTGTTATTCGGACTAAGTAGTTTGTTTTGATTTTCCATTGAAATTATATCTAACTTCTTCTTCTTCTTCAGCATTCCGAGCCATTGAGGTTCTTTGCTGCAAATACAATCTGTCTCCATTCGTCTCTCTGGTGGACCTTCTCTTGCCAGTCGTTGATTCCAAGTGCTTGTAGGTCTGTATGTATATTATCTCTCCACCGCCTTCTTGGTCTACCTCGGGGTCTACGGTCATTTATTTCCTGAGTGTAAGCGAGTTTTGTTTCCCTATTATCTTCCATTCTTTCTATATGCCCCAGCCATTGTAGTCTATTAGCCTTCATGATACCAGTGATTAGGCTAGCGGGGACTTAAACAAATCATAAATGTCTTTGTTACTTCTTCTTTTCCATTGAAATTATATCTAACATTTCTTGTAAATGTGTTTCATTTTCAGCGACTAAAAAAAAAAAAACATGTCATTGTCAGCATTGTGTGATTGTCACCAGAACGTAAGCAAAGCAAGTCAAGTTGACAAGTTCAAAAGTTGTTTATTTACGCCCACCAACCGATATCATATAAATAATAATATATTCCTGGCACGTCTTCTATGACCTCAATCGTGGTGTATTAATGTGAATCTGAAAGGAACAACATTCCAACATTTTACTCGACAGATGACAAGATACGTACAATTCACTGAAATAAACGAATAGCCTTTTCTTCTCTTCAGATAGAGATATCAAACGCAGAGGAACAAGTGAACTGTTGCTGGTTATTCTCATCGATTAGTTTCGCCTTCCGTACCGGGCGACATCCACGTTCCACAGCGAAACAAACTTCTGTGGGTGAACTTTATTGTCCCGAGTATATTATTATTAATATTATAATCTGACTGTCTTGTACACTCTAAAATAAATCATATAGAAATATCATCTTCTTCTTCTTCATTATAGTGTAGATATTGTCTTCCTGTAAACATTCGTCTCAATATGCGCAGTGGATTTTAAATGACCCTCAATACAAAAACAAGAAAGTCAAGAGAAGTCGCAACTTCGGGATGACCGTTCTCCTTGAGAAAATAGATAACGTATGATGGCAGAGAAAGTCAAAATTGTTCAGCGGTTGATAGATAAATGGCCTGGAAAACACATTTTTGGCATTTACAGGTTTATGCCATTGTTTTTTCTTATGGGAGCAACAATGGAGTTTGTGATGATTAAATGGAAACCTTTTGGAGTCAATTTTTGTAAGAGTTTTCTGCTTAGATACTTAGATAGAATTTTAGATTTCTAAAGTTCCCTTTTTGACTTGCTAGCTTTTAGTATAGTTAGTTGTGTTGCCGGCTACATAATTATACAAAACGTTTATAATATAATATTTATAATCTATTGGCAGTTGTCGTATATTATGGGAAAATAATTTGGTAAAAAGATTTTCATTATTAAATATTGTTCAGTTTTTGTTTTGTTTTTTTTTAAGTGTATTCAACAGTATTCAGATTGTCATTTTACTTTGAACATTTGCTAATTCATCATAAATTTCAAAATTGCTTCACAAAAATTATGATAAAAATAATATTGAATAGTGATAATATTAAATATTAACATGTTGAGATCCACTAATTAAAAGAAGATCGATATCACTGCGCATGGTTCTATCCAGTATATAATATATTTATAATGATAGATATGGCTCAGCCTTCTTTCCGCAGAGGGGCCATCTGAAATCATCTCACAAAGCACAAACTCCATAGTTCTTTAGAGGATAGTTCATATTGCAGGAACCTTGCTAAAAGAAAGTATAATAAGATATTGTGTAATTGCAAACTAGTGCTTTTTTTTTCTCAGACATGTTAGTAACAAAATATCTCCTTTAATTCAATTAATTTGGCTTTGAATCATGACGCACCTGCATTTTTGGCTCTAAGGAAAACAATTGATATTTGTGTCGTTTAGGCAGTTAACAATAGATTATAAAGTTATGGGTGAAAATATTTTTTAATGACTAAGCTAATGGTGATAAGCCGGTCTCTGTGTTGATGGCGTTGCAGACGCGTAATGCCCCTTCGTAATGCCCCTTACCCGCGTTTGAAACACAACACAGCAGTGACCGATTTGGCAGCAGACCATGTCTCGCTGGTTTTAACTTATTGGTATGAGAGCTGGTCGTTAGACAGCAATGGCAAACTACTGAACGTAAAACTTGCCAAGACATCAACAACAGCAATAAAATGCTGGTGTTGACTGCAACGTCCTGTAAAAGGATATGCAACATTTTTTATAAACAATGGTGATAAACGAGAAACCGGCTGAAAAACATCTGGACTGTGTAAATGTGGTTTATGAGGAAAATGCAAAGAGTGCCATGGACAGATAGATAAACCAATGACCAAGTCCTACAAGAAACAAATGAAAATTGTAAACTGATTAGAGAAATTAGATGTAGACAGTCACAATTTTTTGGTCACATTGTGAGAAGAAATAAATTGGAGAACTTGGTGACAACTGGCAAGATCAAGGGGAAGGCAGAGAAGTAAATACCAGGATGACTTGGCCACGTGGCATTGTCGAGACAAGAACACTGAGCTGATCCATGACTGGTGATCGAGTGATAGCGAAACATGACCGCCCATGCTTATCGGCATGACACATGATGATGATAAACAAGATACTGAAAACATTAATGCTAACGTGGAACAAAGATGATTCTGATAATCAGAATGGCAAAGAAGATGATGGTTATTAAAAGTGAGGATCATGTCAATGTTCTCATAATAAAGAAGATGGTTTGTTATAAATTTTCTTGATCACAAACACATACACATTTTATTGCAGCTTTATCACATGATAAATTTAGATATTCACTATACAGAGTGACTTTGTTTTGTCTCTTTGGCAAATATCTTTCTTAGCCAGGTGTCTGCCGCAGCTGACATGGCATGTGACCACTCCATATTCTTGCCAGTCCCTTCTCTTTGACACTTCAGAGCAAAGATCTTAAGTTGTGAATTTATTTTGTGAATGGTCACTTTAATAAACTAACGGATAATAGAGCTCAAAAAGTTAAAAAACAAAATTCCAGTTTAACAGCTCTTCTTCTTATAGTCTATGCCATGTGGCATTGGTGGTGATGATGTTTGTCCGTAGACTTTTGTCTCATATGCTGCCAATCATTTCTGATACTGATGTTCCTGCATGCCATGATGTCAGACTGTCCAGCATCTTCTCTCTTGATCTCAATGCGCTTCATCAACCAATCAGTACTCAGTGGGTTATGTCAGTATCATGCTGGCTGTTTTTACTTCCCAGAACATTTCCTGATGCTTATTCTATGTTGGATTGCCTGAGAACCCAGGTAAATTGTAAAAGTCTATCTCTCTGGGGATTCAGACATGACCACTGGGTCATAAGGCAAGTGTTCTAGCCACAGGACCCCTGCCCACAATGTAGAGGAACATCAGTCCCCAGTATTCAGTCTCTAACTTAAAAGTGCTTGGATTCTATTAAAAACACTGTCTTAGATTAACCTGATGTCTACTTCTTTCACATTCCTTCCCTTGATGTTTGGACAGTGTATTGGGTTCCTAGCCTTCTCAGATGAATGCACTGAAATAGTGCACCTTCATCATGTGCCATGCCAGTACTCGTGGACAAACATGGTTTACTGTCTCAAGTGATCACTGCAATCTTGGATCAGCTCTTGTTTTCTCGTCTTAGTTATTCTATGTGGCCAAGCGATCCAGGTAGTTTCACTGTGTCTTTCCCTTGCTGTTTTCTAGTTGTGAGTTGTCAAATCTTGTACTAGCCAGGTAGGGAGTCTCCATGGCGAAGTGGTCATACCATCTGACTTGGGCTCCGAAGGTTGTGGGTTCAATTCCAAGCCGCATCCTTCGGTTCTTAAGTGCATTTTTTCGGAGACTCGTAAGGGTCGTCGCTGGAGCTACGGAGTTTGTGCTTTGTACGGCGCATTCCACACTGCGGAAAGAGACTGAGCCATATGGGATAAAAACCCAGTGCAATGAAGTCGACCCTGTCAGCTTTTAAGCGACCGACTTTTTGTACTAGCCAGCTGTGCCAGGTTAGTTTGCCATTGCTTTCCTTCATAGCTATGGTCTGTGAGCATCGCCGTTGTCTCTAGATAGACATCCTCTGCCTGCCGTCATGAACTTGAGATACTTTTAAACAAGTTAACTCTGTCCTCTACAAATGGTATAATGCATTGCTGTCATGCTGTGAGTATATTTTATGGATTTTTCAGATGATGTATACAAAAACAAAGAAGCCAAGAAACTAGCAGAGCGATCTTTGCAGTCTGACGCTAATTAAAACTACCTGGTGCAGAGAAATTTTAATAATTACAATAGTCAAGGTGACAAATTCCTTGATAAAATTTGCTCTATGAATCGGATCTCAGATCATATATTTGTTCTCATTGCGACATCACTCCAAGCTCAGAAGCAAATTCATAGGACAGAGTCATAAACAAACTGAGAAGTAAATAACAATGCCAGCTGGATTATCGTGGCCTCGTTATCTTGGTGTTATTATTGGAGCAACTGTGTCAATGTTTGCCGGTGCAGAGTGTGTTCATTTCTGGTATCGCCCACTTGAGGTAATGTAATACTGTGTTTACGTGTAATATTTTCTTTATATAGATCTTCTGGGTTCGTCCGGAATGTTGTTTTAGATGTAATTATGTTGTGCCTGTTTACAGCAGAGCTGCGATATTTGTACCTATCGGCCGACACGTCTGACTTCTTCAGGCATTTGTTAACTGGGTTAACCTTCCCAGCTTTATATAAATAAGAATTGTTTTAGAATGCTCTATTAAGTTTGAACGAGAAAGGTGCAGTTGGTGTGCATGTTTATTAGAAAAGCTATTTTACTTACCGCGGACAATGAGCAACCCGGTGCAATGAAGTCGACCCTGTCGACTATACTTAATGTTAGCTGTTTCAGGGAAATTCCTTTGCTCAAAGAATACACAGAGAATAATATTTCACTCTGACTGCCTGTAATATACAAGGGAAAGTCTTTAAGTAACAGTAATTTTATTATAAAGAGTATGGACAACGGAAAATATTATTTAGAGCACAGACTGGCTCCTAAGCAATACCCCATAAAGGGGTCATGAGGATCAAGCAGTTTGTGCATGCGCAATGATGATTACATAATTACTGTCCCACTGTCGACTTGCACCATGGAAGAACAATGAGGCATTACTCGTTTTTTGTGGTCAGAGGGTGTGAAATCTACAGAAGAATGATGACTCATTATGGATACAGTTGTTTGAGTCAGGGGGAAGTGTATGATTGAGTAGAAAAATTTTAAAGGAAACACCCATTGTCTCCGGTTAAGGAAAGACGCAAGAATCCGCTGGGAAAGTCATGATGCCCATCTTTTTGGGATTTCAAGGGCCCTGTGTTGGTGCATTTCCAGGAAAGGGTGACACTGACCAGTGCTCAATACAGTGATGTGCTAGTGAACAAATTAGAGCCTGCGATATAATCAAGTCTCTGGGAACTTCTCTTTAAAGGAGTATTTTTGCTGCACAATGCCCGCCATCATATGGTTGTGCATACGGTGAATACACTACATCATCTGAAATTTGAGGTCTGGAAACATCCAGTAGACAATCCAGACTTGGCTCCATCAGACTTTCACTTGTTTGGACTCTCAAAAGAATATTTGATCATATCAGAGGTTTGCAGATGACAACGAGGTAATGGTTTGCAAATGGCAATGAGGTAATGGAGGCGGTGCAAAATTGGTGTGCAGTCACACCTAATTTTGTTTTATTAGGAGGCATCAGCAAGCTAGTTGACAGGTGGGCCAAGTGTGTTGCAGGGCCGGGAGATTATCTTGAGAAATAAAACACAAAATTTCTGACTCACGCTATTGTAAAATCATTATTTGTAAAACACTTGGTACTTAAGGCTTCCCCTCATGTATACACATACATATTTAAACAGTTTTGGTGTTCTTTCAGATGAAGATGCACTGACACTTAAATTTCATTAATATTATTTGTGTTAGCCTTGGCATTTGCCATAATGATAACTGAGGGTGGGTATAGTTTGCCATCTCACAGTCTCAGTAAATGGTGAGATCAGGTCTGTGTTCTTGTCCCACTTGTGCCTTATGGCCGAACCATCCAGGTGTTTACTTCTTTGTCTTCCCCTCACTCTTTTCCCATAAAGTTCTCAGTGTTTTCCCAAGATCAAGTTTTCCCAGTTTGTTTTCAAGTTCATTTCTCTTCATAAAATGCTCAATATTCTTGACTGTCCACATCTACTTTCTCTAATCAGTTTATGATTTTCATCAGTTTCCTGAAGGACTGAATCTCCCATTTTGCTGCCTATCCATGGTACAGTACAGACCTAATAAGGCAAACTCACCTAGGACCCAAGAAATAGTTCTTCTTATCAGACATTCCTCTTATAAGTGTTTAAGCATATAGTAATGCACTTACAACTTACAATACAAAATTGTTCAGAAACTTGCCACATCCGAGATCGCCTTAAGCTGTTTGCACTGTATTTGCATGTTTCCCTAGAAAGCACGTTTGCTGCCAATAGATGTTTAGATTTTTCACTGTTTGTCTGCTTATTGTCCTTGTTTTGCATGCACAGAAAAATAGTTTCTATGTATCGTTTTAAGGGAACCATGGCAGCGCAGTGGCTGTCATGCTTGCCTGCTGGCCCAGTGATCAGGGGTTCAAATTGACATTAAGGTCAATTTGTCAGATTAACTTAGACTCCAAGTTCTACCCAGCCTAAAATGGGTACTAGGAAATGTTTTGGGAAGTAAAAGTGGCTGTGTAATACTGACCACATCACCCGTTAAGTGCTGATTGGTCTATATAAATTTGGGACTGGCACCATGTGTCCAAAACACCTCAAGGTGTATAAAAATGGTCCTTTATTTATATCACTTTAAAGAAGAGAGTGGGAAAATCATGGACAAGTAGTTACAGTTTGTGTATTTCATCATGACTTAAATGTGTGAGCGTGTTTATGTTGCAGTCGTGTAGCTGATAGAATCATATATTACATAGCACCCAGAATGCAGACAAGCTGAAAAAACATCTGATGGCTGCAGAAATGTGGTTTCTGAAGAAAATGCAAAGAATACCATGGACAGACAGAACAAACAATGACCAAGTCCTACAAGAAACAAATGAAAACCATAAATTGATTAGAGAAATTAAATGTAGACGGTCACAATTTTTGGATCACGTTATGAGAAGAAATAAATTGGAGAACTTGATGAAAACTGGCAAGATTGAGGGGAAAAGAACAAGGGGAAGGCAGAGACGTAAATACCTGGATGGCTTGGCCACATGGTATGGTTAAGACAAGAACACTGAGCTGATCCACGACTCTGGTGATAGTTTGAGTTGGCGAAACACGACCGCCCACGCTTATCAGCACGGTACATCATTATGATGAGAATACAGTAATAAACTCAAAAGAATGTATTCCCTCAGTGAATTCAAACACAGCCACAAATGATTTATTCCCTGGAATATTTGAAACAGATTCGGTCACCAAAAATACTGGCCTACCATCACATATCCTTCATGGCATGTAATAAAGATCTTTCTTTAACAAATTAGTATGATTTACACACAGAGGCCACATACGATATCTTGCACGATTTATTGCCTGGCATATTTCACTGCATCTCAGGTGCATACTACAGAATTATGTATCATATGGAGTGGATAGATGAATCATATTTTGGCTAAATTAAATAACACACATACTCTCTTATACTGTTTGAATATGGATCAGTTGACTTCATATATATAATTCTACAGTGTGCACTTGAGATCAGTGAAATATGCCAGGCAATAAATCATGCAACCTATTGTTTGTGGCTTCTGTGTTTACATTCACTAAGGGAACATGCTGTTTTGTTATTAGTATAATTATTTATTACTACTTTATGTCAAATGTTAATTTTGCATACATTACTTGATACAATATATGAAAAACACCATTAGTTTTGTTTGAAAATTTGTTCTGTAATTTATTTTTGTTCTACTGATCTTTCCTAGGATTTTGAATCCAGAGTTGAAACAGAGAAAGAAAACCTCAGGAAAGCTATAGCTAACGTTAGGAAAGATTATTCTGCAAAGTCGTAGTGCTGTGATAATCAATTTGACTTGAACTGCGGAACAAGAAATGACAGTAGAAACTTCAATAGCTTTGGCTGGGGATGGAAAAATCCAGGAGCCTGGTCACATCAGGGAGCCTGGAAATTTTTACCTGGTGCCTGGATTTTCAAGTTTTCTTCATCTGTGTGCAAAACCATATTCTGCCTCCTGAGGAGGAGGAGCTGGCTCCTGAAATTATGTTTAGATTTTTCTACCTCTGCCTTTGGTGTTTCGGGCCTTCGTGTTTAGTAGCAACAAAATTTAAATAAATGTACTGCAGAGTACACTGAGGTGATCTTAGAGGAGGATTTCAGGCACGTTCTTTTCTACTTCAGTGAACTGCCAACTGTTTTGTGATCAACCACAGGAGCTGACTGAAATATATTGACTGCAGTGTAGTATCGTGTTAGGAAATAGCTAAATTGATAGGGTAAACTGTGCTCTTTTACAGGTATCTTTATTATGAACTGCCGGCGCTGCAGCGAAGGGCTTACAAATGCAATTCGTAATCCTGCATATTGCATTTGAAACACAGCTGCGGGCGATTTGAAAGTTTTCATGCAATGGTACGAGTGCCTGTCATTCAGAAATCAATGGCAAACTACTGAACATAAACTTGCCAAGAAATCACAAACAGCTGACAACATGCTTGACTGACGTCCTGTAAAGTATATGCAACAATACTTATTATGAATCACCATATCAGTTGGTGGAAGAGGCAGGGGCGGAGGTAGCATGAAGGAATATTATCACCTTAAGGTGGGTAACTAGGTGTGAACACTCCCCTTCAAAGAGGAGCAAAGAAGATCCAGAATACCAGGGGTCGAAGTCTGTGGAGATGCATGAACGTCTATGCCAACTGGCAGGACACATGATGTTAATATTACCTATTGCATGGAAACTCAAGAGACCATTGAAGTAATAAGATGAATTCACAAAGTAGTGAGCACTCAGAGGAGGCATAAGAAAGACGATATAATAGGATACACTATATAACAGAACAGGTGTAAGATGTGCTCACGCTGAAATTAGAACCTGTAAATCAGTGCAACACCTCATTGAAGGAACATGCTTTAGCACATATCTTATAGAACTTTGTCACTCCTAGAACAACACCTCATTGAAGGAACATGTTTTAGCACACATCTTGTAGAACTTTGTCACTCCTAGAACACCTCATTGAAGGAACATGTTTTAGCACACATCTTGTAGAGCTTTGTCACTCCTAAAACAACACCTCATTGAAGGAACATGTTTTAGCACACATCTTGTAGAACTTTGTCACTCCTAGAACAACACCTCATTGAAAGAACATGTTTTAGCACACATCCTGTAGAACTTTGTCACTCCTAGAACACCTCATTGAAGGAACATGTTTTAGCACACAACTTATAGAACTTTGTCACTCCTAGAACAACACCTCATTGAAGGAACATGTTTTAGCACACATCTTGTAGAACTTTGTCACTCCTAGAACAGTACTAATGCGCTGGGTGGCAGTCATGTACTAAGTCATAGACAATGTCCACGAATTGTTTATGTGATCTTGATACCAAATGAAATATGTACTGGTGCATATAGTCTGGGGGAGGTGTGGCTGAGAGGTTAGTGTCTGCCTCAAGCTCAGAAGTTATTGGGTTTGAATACCAGTATAGGGTACCAGTATAGGGCTAGGCATTTTTATTAGAACCAATGGTTTCTAATGATGTATCACGCACGGATATAACCCCCTGATCTCTTGGGTGGTGAGACCTAATACCTAGCTATCTCAGGTAAGGTGAGATCCTATGTGCACGTTAGAAATCCCGTGGCTGTTGGAAATGCAAAGAGTGGGCTGCAAGGCCACTGCCCTGGCAAGATTGTTAGGAAATAAAAGCATACCTGCAGATAGATAGTGCCTGTTACCTTGGATGGAATCAATCTAGAAAAGGTAAACCTGAGATAATAGCGGCAATCAGACACACTAACTTCTGAGGTGCATAATTAGGTGTTATGCACTTTACCTCAAAAGAGGAACGAGACAGACAGGAGTTTCTGTAAACAAATAAGTTGTTGCTAATGTGTTGTGTTTGGTTCATTCTTGTGCTTGTAACATGTACACAGCGGGTATTCTAACAGACTTGAGTGTGAAAGAAAACTGGTTCATAAATAATATGCCTTGGAAACTGAAGTACTTTGGTCACATTAAACATTGCAATGATTTACAAGGAGCAATCATGGAAAGTGTCTTTTCTGGGTATTGTGGCCGAGACAATAGTGGGCACAGGACATTAAAGACACCTTAAATGTGACAGTGAACTGGCAGTCTCATGTAAATTAAATACATTTTACTGTGCCACCATAGAGATTAAATTCTTTGTTCCATTTGTGAAAAAAGTAAAGTTTGCAGTAAGTTAACTTAAAACATCATTAATAGTAAAGTTAAGTTGGTAAAGTATAGCAACTTCACTTTACCAAGTTAACATTACCATTTGTTAATCTGTTTTAATAGATGAAGATATATATACTCTTTTTAGTCTAATAGCAGTGCAGTTCTTCTAAGGTTGTATGTCTTTCTTTCCTCTTTAATTGTTAAACAAAATTATATAAATACAAAGAGATTACTTTTTAGGTAAATGGAGTAGTGAGAATTTGCATTGTATTTTTTTTTTTTTTTGCTCGCTCGCTATGAAATTGTGTAAATTATGATTACAATAACGTTTAATAAAATGTTTAATGAACCTTTTATTGAAATTGCCTTGTGATTTAAGCAAATACAACAAGTGGTACTTATTATTTCTTCTTCTTCTTTTTATCTCCCAGTGTTGTATAGATCCTCTCACCAAGCCCTTTGTAGACTTGTCATGATTGGTTGGATTTTGTACGTGATAAGGTAGTGCCAGTCTGAATACCAACCCTCCTTCGTCACCTTTTATCACATACATTGTTGGTTACAGTTACTGTTCTTTGCTTCCTTCGTAGGCCCTGGTAACGCACAGACATTCCTTGTTTCAGTTTCAGTATTTAAATCTTCCTATTTTGGTTTGTAATGACAGATCTGTTTGTTTTGGATTGGGTGACATACTATTTTGATATTGTTCAACCTTTGATAGTTTGGTATTATCATAAATCCCCATACGATATAACCTCTTGTGCCTTCCTTCTGGTGACCCTAGGATACTTTTCTGGACATACTGCACTGAGCAAGTGGTAGTCCAGGCAATGTGAGAGCACAGGCTGCCTTCTAAAACACCTATATTGAGTAGTTTTTACATGGACAAATGTTCAGTACTTCAAGTGATCATGAAAAGGCGTGTGTTTAATGATACATTACAACATGAGGCAATAGTGGTCGAATTAAAGGAACAAATACAAACAGGAATATTCAATTCCTCTTTTAACTAATGTGACAGTGTTCGCATCATCTTGTTAGCACATTTTTGGGGTCTCCATGGCCAAGTGGTCAAGTTATCTGCCTCGCACTCTGAAGGTCATGGGTTCATTTCTGGGCTGTATTGTTCAGATCATGAGTGCAGTTTCCTGAGAACTCGGGTCATCGCTGGCACTACAGAGTTTGCTTAGTGAAGTATATTAGGATTGATTCAATATAGCAACACATATCAAAAGATACTTTTTTTTTTTAACACTACACAACACAATCTTCCTACCAACTTTATGCTTCCAGTACCAAACCTGGTCAATGACAGAAAAAAGAATAGAAAAATTACAACGGAAATGAGATTTCTGAGAAGAATATTTAATGCATAAAGAAGAGAGAAATGAAGAAATCAGGACTAAAGTGGAGGTTATAGCAGTGCTATATTTGATTAAAAAACCGCAAGTTAAATTGGGGGGAAAAAGTAAAGATGAGAGGATCGACTTCATTCCCCCAGGTTTTATCCCATATGGCTCGGCCTCTTTCTGCAGGGCAGTCTCTGAGAAAAATGGGCTCATGAACTGAAAGGCACAGCCCAAAATCAAACCCACAACCTTCGGAGCACGAGGCAGACGGCTTGAACACTTCGCCATGGAGACGGTTTAGCCATATAATTAGGCTACCAACTAACAGTATACCACAAGCAATGATGTACAGACCAAATGGAACCAGAAGAAGAGGCTGACCATGAAATCGGTGGACAGAGGGAATAACAGAATCCATGGGAATCACAATATATGAAGCCCACAAACGGGCACTCTCTCACTGTTTATGCTTCACGTCAACACCCCAAGGTATAAGAACAAGATACAGACCCCTCCCCCTTGTCGTGCGTGCTCCACGGCGCAGTTTTTATCACTGAAACTCATTGTCTCGCACTTATGCCTCCTATCCTTCACCTTGGTATGGTTTCAAATAGGGTATTATATTTAAACAAAGAAGTATTGGATGAACAAAGAAGAAATGGTTGGTCATTGCCCTCTATATACATCCCAAAACATGTCATCAGAACATCTAGGTTTTTTTTTTCCAGTTAAACTAGTAAGAGTTAAAATGTAAAAAGTAATTAAGCAACAATAGCAGAAAAGGAAATACAGGTAAATACATTAATAGACAAAATTAAGACAGCAAATAGATATCAAAATAAATATACACATAATACATAGATCAACACACAGAAAATAACCAGAAGAAAAAAAGCTGTGAAACAAAAAAGGCCAGGACAATAATATAAACATAAATATTAAGAAAACTAAATGTAATACACACACTCAAATATATGCATTCACTCAAAACCAGAGCAGTTAAGATTCAAGATACATGAAAGCAAGTCATGGTAGACAGGTGCAGAACACTGAGGATTTGTAGAACGTTTGAGTTGTTAAAATCATTTTTTTTTTTTTTTAAAAGAACACAAGTAATGACTGACAAGAAACTTCAGCTTTATTCTCACATTTCAAATTATTACAAAATGTTAACAAAAATATTAACATGCATAAAATTATGTTATAGTGACAGCAATTAACAATGTGCATTGCCTACCAGCCTGGTGGTCATGTCAGAATTCCTCATCGTGGCAGAATTTGCTACACTGACCCAGCCTAACTGGGTACC
This sequence comes from Cepaea nemoralis, assembly GCA_014155875.1. Lineage (NCBI taxonomy): Eukaryota > Metazoa > Mollusca > Gastropoda > Stylommatophora > Helicidae > Cepaea > Cepaea nemoralis. Next base: position 500,531 of record JACEFZ010010520.1, on the reverse strand, counting down.
AAGAAATGTCCTGGGGAATAAATGCTGCCAGTGTGACACTTACCACACCACCCATCCAGTGCCAATTGGGCTATCAAAATATGGTGCCACCACCATATACCAAATACTCCATTCCACTGTGCAAAAGGTCCCAAAACAATGCCCACCATTCATGGTACTAATGAAACTAATGTTGCATGACTTTGTAGGATGTTGTGATCAAGCCAAACCGCAGGTTGATTTACTAGGCAGTTTTATATTTAGTTTGCCATGGCTTTCTGAATTAGAAGTCAACATTTAAGTCCAACTGACTGATGTTGGAAATTATCCTGCTACCCAGCTGTCAGTCAGTACACCAGAAGTTTAAGAGCTAATTTGCTTATCCAATCAACCACGCTGACCCCTACTGAAACTGTAGAATTGTCACTGTTAAGAAATGAAAGAACAGCATTTTTCTCACTTCCACGGACAAGGATCTATTGCATAGAACATTCTTCATCCAGTGGATACAAAATGCTGATAATCTTGAATTTTACTATTAGTCTGCAGAGTGTGAAAAGTTCATAAAAACTGCTAATCCTAAATGTGTTTTACGTTTGTAATACAATCTTATGGTTTTCACGGTTTATCAAATATGATTGATTGATTGATTTAGGAACCGACATCACAGCATTCGGGACATTCCCATAAGCGCTCTGTCCCCATCCTCAGCAGCCAGTGAAGAGTTCCAACACTAATAGTTCCAGTAGCAATCTGATTATACGTCCGTCTCGCCTTTCCTCTGAGCGTCGATCGTCGGCCAGATCCCCTCGTCACACCTCGCTGTCTCATTCTTACCAGATTATGGTGATCCATTTGCTCTTCCGAGGTGTACACGTGCTCCCACACGGCCGCAACCACGTCTGTTTTGTCATGCATCAATACTCCAAGTTTTGCCGAACCAGCCAATCTGTCCACCTGTTCATTCCCCAGCACACCGGCATGCCCTGGAGAAAAGATCCAGGTGATGCTTGCTACCCGTGACCTCCGAAGTGAAGCAAGCCACTCAGCACGAAGCTTGCCTGTTCTCACCCTCCTCAGCATGCTTACTGAGTCAGTTACAATCACAATGTGTGTATGTATCGTGTTCTCTATCCAGCAGAAAGCTGCACTGACCGCCTCCACCTCCATTCTTAAGCTATATAACAAATATGATATGGTCATGAACTTCTAGTATTGACTTTGTAAGTAAAATATGAAAGTAAAATTCTTGGGAAATAAAAGCGGCTGGTGTGATAATGGTCACATCAATCACTGAGTGCCAATCAGTCTAAAAATATGGGGTTGCCAATTTACACCCAATATGCTTCATTGTGTGAAAAGGGGTGCTCTACTTTTTGCCTTTAATCAAGTAAGACATAATTTATGGACTTCTCAAGTAAGATTTGATCATGTATTTTATGGACTTCTCAAGATTTGATCATCTACTTAATGGACTTCAGATTTGATCATCTATTTCATGGACTTCTTAAGTGACATATGATCATCTGTTTCATGGACTTCTCAAGTGAGATATGATCATCTATTTCATGGACTTCTCAAGGTCTGATTGTATTTAAGTTATTAAAGATACAGATGATGATACAGTTTATATACCAGGTATGGATTTGTTTTTCCACCATGCCTCAAATGAGTCCCAGGAAACTTCCCAGGAAGTAAAAGCAGGTGGCATGATATTGGCCTCATCATGCACCAACTGGTCTAAAAGTATGGGGCTTGCTCCATATATCCACGATATACCTCATCACCTCAAAAGGGCTTTATTTTACTTTTTCCACTCTTCAGAGTAATTCAAATGCACATTACAAAACTTCTGATCACACCTTTAAACTGCATTTTTTTTTTTTTGCATATCCTATTTACAGTACATTGCTGTCAACACCAGCATTTTACTGCTGCTGTTGATGTCTTGGCAAGTTTACGTATAAACCACAACTTCTACATTCTGAATGAAAAGCAAACATGTTCAATTATTATCTGAATGAAAAGCAAACAGGTTCAATTATTAACAAATAACATAACAACAACATAATCTTCAATAAGAAAACTAATGACATCATGTATGCCTGTGTGTTTTGTTGTGACTGCTGTCTGTTCCACTTTTCACATGGGACAGTGGAGCATTTTGTGTGATATTCACTGGCACAGGAACAGAGCTTAATGGGATCACCCTCTGCCGTGATGTTGGAACCATGACTAAATACTAAGTACATCAACATCACAAATTTATCTAACCAAATATTCCTGTAACTATGTAATTAAAATTATATTAACATGCTCACTAACTTACATACACAAATGTTCACGCAGAAATTACTGTATTGGTGGTATGTGAAGTGATATGCAGCCACAAACACTAGATTACAGCATTATGAGGTGAAGTGGCCAGTTAGTTGTTTCACTGCCATTCCATTCAAAAATCACAAGTTCTGAGCCAAACTAGCCAGGGGGAAAAAACCTACCAAGATTGAACCACAGACAACTGTTTTAGGATACCAGTGCATTAACCACAATCCTGTCACTACTCAGCGATAACACAATATCCTATCACAGTTCTGTGACAAAATACCACCCTATCACAGCTCTGTGACAAAACAATATCCCTTCACAGATCTGTGACATAAAACACCACCCTATCACAGCTCTGTGACAAAATACCATCCTATCACAGCTCTGTGACAAAACAATCTTACAATTAGTCACTTAATACAATGACATCATCAGCCTTCTGACCCTCAGCAGGAGCACGATCAGGAATATCAGAGCTGGCACGGATAGATGTGTAATTTCCACCAGATCCAGGATTCCCTGTATCACTGCTGCCGTCAGCTCTCTGCTGCGTTACAGAAGCAGCTTTTGTTGTACTTTCCTGTTTCAAATCTGTCGGCTGTTGCTCTGAAAAGGAATAATCAAGATCTTTACTGCAACAGAAGCTACTGCCTTCATCATCAGACTGAAAGCCACAAAACTGAAGTGAAATGAGGACAGTCTGTTATTAATCTGCCATCCTAGTCTAATACCAAATCCACGTCTAAGCAGATTTCTAAAATGGATCTTGGCTTCCAAGTTAACCCAGCTTAAAATGTGTACCAGGATAAGCTGTGGGAAGTAAAGGTGGTTACAGAAACATTCTTAGAGTACTGGAGGAGTCATCAAGCCATCTGCCTTGCTCTCTAAAAGTCAATGGTTCATTTTCGGAATGAGTCATTCAGACCACAAGTGCAATTTTTCCGGAAACCCCTGGGTGGTCATTGCTAGAGCTATGGAATTCATGCAATGCTCTCAGCAGACGATTGGCCATTCTGTAGAGAGACCCAATCAGATGGGGTAAACCCCAGTGTCATGAAGTCAATCCTCTCATCTTTAACTCATAAACAAACTCACCAGATGGACACCTATTTCTAAGGGCAGCAATGTTCAGATGTATTAGTTTGTCATCTTTCTAACCACAGAATCAGGACAACAAGGGCAGTGTTGTATCTCAAAAACAGTGCCCAAAAGGAGCATGCATTACAAGTAGCATGTCTGCCTGCCCCAGTGGTCATGTGTTCAAATCTTGTCAGGAATTATATTTAATGACCTGAGCTCCCTGGTTGACCGCCTAAAATGGGTATGTAGGTCATCATGGCCGAATGGATATGAATGCATGTTCTTAAACATCCAGTGTGCTGATGCCAAAGTCAGGGGTTCAACTCCTACAATGGACAGTTGGACTAAGATGTTGACCTATTGTCCTTTGTTTGGGGACGTTAATTACAAGTACCTCTGAAGTCAGAGTGGGTTCGCCTGATGGCGAGGGACACTGTTAATAGGGAAAGCTAATCCACACATAAAATTCAGTCCAGCACTACTGGACGTAGTGTGTATGGACTACGCTTGAGTGAAAGCGAGCGAGCGCAAAAAATAAATTAGTACCAGGAAATGCCCCAGGAAGCAAAGGCAGCTGGTATCATAACACCATCGCCCATCAAGTGCCAGCTGGTCTACAATAATATGAAGCTAGCACCACACAGCCAGCACATCTCAAGGCATGAACAAGTTTCTGTTTTACATTAAAATAACTCGTAAACATCTCTTTTTGCTCCGTACATGAAATGCCTACCAGCTTTATACAACATTTGGAATTTAAACACAGAAGCCACAAATAGTATGTTGCACAATTTATTGCCTGTCATAGTTCGCTGCATCTCGTCAGGTGCATACTGCAATTATATATCATATGCAGCAAATAAATAATACTGGGGTTGAAATACTTAAAACGCATGTAATGTTCAAATGTAGAGAATGTGTTATCCTCAAGGTAATTTCAAAAATCAAAGAAACTTTCTATTTGCACAAAACTAGCTGGGACTGCCTAATTGCAACATATTGTTTGTGGCTACTGTGTTTACATTCACTCATGGCTTTTATATTCCCAATGCCCATTGTTTTGGAAATCTGGAATATGAAATAAAGTAAACACAGCATAAAATAACCTCAGCCTGCATGCATGAAGTGAAATGAACATTATTAGTATATTTAAGATTTAATGTCTCGGATGAAATCTCCATTTGACATCTGTCATGAACTGAAACAGGGGTTAAAGTAGACAAAACCCATGTGAACTGTAATCAGGTACAACAACCGACAAGACAGGTATATAATGAGCGACTGTCGACTGAACCAAAAACGGATCCGTGGAATGAAAACTCACGGGTTCATGAAATAGCAACAGCAATTAGCGACCTAAGAAGAGAGATAATTCATTAGGCGTGCAAACAGCATACAAGACACACACCTTCTTCTGAATCTCCAGTTACGATATACAGACGAAGTCAACTTATAATATCAAGAAATCGGGATGCAGAACAATACACCAGTCATTTATACAATCAACAACAAGTAAGTGCAATAAGATGGGAACTGATTGACTAACTCAACAATAGAGCTGAATTGTAAGTTATTGTTTGACAGTTATTAACAAGTTAACTTATCTGTGGTGTCACCTAGACTCGTGTGTGAACAGCATAAGTGTACAAGATCTTGAGATTCAATAATTAAGATTCAGACGGTCAGCCGTGGAATGATGTACTTGTATGAGCACACAAAGTGTGATAGCTGCAAGGTCAGCAGCTGGAGTATGATGTGTGAATATTACAAATATACATTGTTACAAGCTGCCTCCGAGTGTTTGTCAAGTATGTGCTGAGTATGATAGGGTGAAGAGAACTGCCATAACTAGACGAGCCTAATCTTCAAATAACCCCTAATAACAACATGGCAACATTCCTTCATGCCACTCTCCATTTGATATCCCTTCACACCACTCTCCATTTGACATCTCTTCACACCAATCTCCATTTGATATCCCTTTACACCATTCTCCATTTGACATCTCTTCACACCACTCTCCATTTGACATCTCTTCATACCACTCTCCATTTGACATCTCTTCATACCACTCTCCATTTGATATCCCTTCACACCAATCTCCATTTGACATCTCTTCACACCAATCTCCATTTGATATCCCTTCAAACCATTCTCCATTTGATATCCCTTCACACCATTCTCCATTTGACATCTCTTCACATCAATCTCCATTTGACATCTCTTCATACCACTCTCCATTTGATATCCCTTCACACCAATCTCCATTTGACATCTCTTCACACCAATCTCCATTTGATATCCCTTCAAACCATTCTCCATTTGATATCCCTTCACACCATTCTCCATTTGACATCTCTTCACATCAATCTCCATTTGACATCTCTTCATACCACTCTCCATTTGATATCCCTTCACACCAATCTCCATTTGACATCTCTTCACACCAATCTCCATTTGATATCCCTTCAAACCATTCTCCATTTGATATCCCTTCACACCATTCTCCATTTGACATCTCTTCACATCAATCTCCATTTGACATCTCTTCATACCACTCTCCATTTGATATCCTTTCACACCATTCTCCATTTGACATCTCTTCACATCAATCTCCATTTGACATCTCTTCATACCACTCTCCATTTGATATCCCTTCACACCAATCTCCATTTGACATCCCTTCATACCATACAAGAATTCTGCAGTGTTGCCTGTTAGGATTTCCACTTTGAAAATCTCACAGCAAGAGTTAGTGAACAAATGTAAATAAGTCACCCCTCTCACCTGTCTGCTTGCCAGAGGTCTGGTCCAGTTCTGCTTTCTCTACACCACTTACTGGTCCATCTTTACCTTTCTCTGCTGCACCCTGGCTGCTTAATTTGCTTTGAGCTGTAGATGACACTGGAGTTGCCTACCAGAAACAACAATAAGATCAGTCACTACAGAAACTATATTGTAATCTATCTAGTCATTAAGTTTATGACACAGGAAGAGTACCTATAAGTAAAAGTAAAGGACACTATTATGTGTTTTAAGGCACACTGGGCATATAGTTAGTTAGTCAACAGATCATCCTCATTGCACATCAAACCATTCAGTTCATAAGTGCTTGGATCCCCTCCTCAGTAAACCCAAAGCATGTAGTGGCTCACGACACCAGTTCTGTGTTGGTTTATTACTGTTCTTTGGCTTCCTGCATAGTGTTCTTGTTTGGCCACAACTCTTTTAACTTGCTGTTCTCGCAGTCTGACCATGGTTGTAGATTCGCAGTCATCACTTGGTTCTCACAAACGACTTACTCAAGGACATATGGTGATGGACCCATATCTGTACAGACCAACCAGCACTCGGTGGGTGATGTGGTCAGTATCCCGGCGGCCGCTTTCACTTTACAAGACATCCTGGTACCGATTTATAGGCTGGGTAGATCTGAGAGCCCAGGTCAATTTTTAAAATTTGCCCGATGCTTCTAGCCACTACACTCCCGCAGCTCTCTAAGTCGGTCATTACACAAACTATATTATAATGTAGCTGGACACAAAGTTTACTACACTGAAAGAGTACCTATAAAATTTGGCTGTAATTTGTGAAGTTTTTGTATATTGTGACTGGTGAAAAAAAAAAATAAACGCATGTCTTGTGTGTGCATGTGTCTGTGTGATGGCTCTACGAAGTTAACATTTATGATGGTATGATGTTACAAATGATAAGTAGACAAAAAAATTATTAATCCACTACTTTTTTTTTAATTTAAGAAAAGAACCAGAACCACCATCATTGAGCAAACCTACTGATGTTTAGGCTCTCTCAGCAGATAAGCTAACTGTTGCTCTAGCACTCTGGCTGCACATGAGCCTTGGTCAATCTCTCACATTCTCTTTCAATTCTATTAGATTATACCATTACCCCTACCCCGTTCAACCTCAAAAGAGAAGTTATATTAGGGTTCATTATCTGGCTCAAATTAATAATCCTATGACTGAGTCAGCTACAAGTAGATTATTAATTTGAAAGTGATTGTTGTCCAGGGGTAGTAAAAGGTTTCCATACATGGTTCATTACAGCAGTCTAAGGCACACTGTTAATGACAGCAGTTATGACAGCAGTCTGAGGCACACTGTTAATCAATTCCTAATGCTAGTAGTCGTAGCAGGACTCACAAAAGGAATAAATACATTGTCATGAACATTTGGAATACACAGTGAAGTGAATACAGCATAAAATAACCTTAGCCTGCATGCATGCATGAAATGAACATTATTTGTATATTCATAGCACAGGATCTCTGTGGTGAAGTGGTTAAGCTGCCTGCCTTCTGCTCCAAAGGTTGTGGGTTTGATTTTGGTATGTCATTAAGTTCAAGAGTGCCACTTTTTTCTGAGACTCCTTGGAGTCATCACTGGAGCTATGGAGCTTTTGGCAGGCCGTCCTGCGGAAAGAGACTGAGCCATATGAGCTAAAACTTGGCACAATTTAGTCATTACATCTTTAAATTCTTAAACCCTTTGTTTTTAGTAGCAGAATTTACCAGCTTTTTCAACGGGTTTTGAAGGTTTTCTCATGGAAGTTTGGCACAAATCTCAATATGCTGTATATAATAAACATGTACAAATCAAATAGGTCAATCTTTCTCATTTCTAGGCTAGCCAGTGACATGTGATGGAAGTTGTGACATGTCACTTCATGTCACGTGAGGTTATTCAGTCTGAAGACTGGTATGAAGAATCTAGAATGTTGTTCCACTATAAACTTTGCTTTGTAACTGCCCATAATCCTATTCTTGGAAAAATCATGTGGTGTTTTTCCCTTGACCTCCACTCACAAAATGTACATGCTATATTATAAATAATCTACTTCCTGCAGCTTTTCTAATTATTTTTTTTTTTAAATTTTGCCAGGGCAATGACCAATTACTGTCTATTCTTTATGGTTTAAAACCTTAGAAGGATCTTTAATTTGTCCGATCTACACAACAGACCTGTTTTTTTCCCCCCTTATCAGCAAAAAGTGAGCTACAGATCTGCACCTGAGTTGCAAGGGGATATAACTGCCTGGAGTTTCTTACTAATTCCTGCTGAACATATTAATAACAAACAAGGTATTGTAAACACAGATAACTGTTTACATACAGGTGTGAGTGCCTTGGAGAAGTTCTGTTGACAAAAACTGATGGCCTGCACTGCTGTCAGACGGTTCACGTCAGTCTGAAAAAAATAAAGTCAAAATGTGATTTTAAATTCTCTGCTCTTTGGTACTAGGATCTGCTGATACTCATGCCACTATTGCAGCCTGCACCCACCTCTCCTCTTTCTTCTTAATGTGTTACTGCTTTTGGATGTTTGGAAATGCAGTACACTCTCATGAAAACAACCACACAGCCATACTGGTAGGAAACCCTCCAATCCTGCCAATACTAAGGACAGAACCCAGAACTACTATGCCGATAAAAGAGCACACTAACAACTACACGACCATGACTTATGATCAGCAAATACACACAAAATATAATAGCAGAAATTTTTGTGGGTAAAGTGAATACACTCTTCTCTCCCTCAAACCTCTCCCTCTGTATGCCAGTGTCTTCTTGGTGTACTTAAGCCCAGATTACTCTTTTCTACTAATATAGATCAGTGATTTTATGTATATGAGCAACTCATGAGGATAAGTCACTGCCGTAAATGACACACAACACCCACTGCTTGATCTGATAAAAAAGATCAGATCAGAAGAGTTTCCATTGTCACAAAAAGGTTGTCTACAGTTAAAACTCCATCATTTTCTCTCTCACCATGATCATACAATCTTTTCAAATCATCACTTGATGTTCATCAACATCATGTAGCAGATACTTCGCACAATATCACACTCATCATGGTCTCACAAAAATATTCCCCACCCATTGCCAGTTCCCCTGACTCCTGCACCCTCATGCCCTAGGTGTTTGTCATATCCTGTGTCCATCTTTGCGCTGGAGGACCCTTACTTCTTCTTCCAATGCCAAAATTTGAGGGAAAAAGTGTTCCTACACACATTTTGGGATTCTCAGGTAAGCAGGAACACTTTTTTCTCAAATTTTCATTTTCTCTTCATTGCTCTCATAATTTCATCTTTTTATTCTTCTCATCAGATCGTTACGTCTTAATGTAGTCACCAGAGGGTCTTCTCCATGACTATATGTTGTTTTGTGTATGTAATTGTTTGCTGATGAAGGCTAGTCACTGCAACGTCCTGTATGTGTCGTAATTCTGTTATGTAAAGCTGCATTACTTTGTGCTATTTTATATTGTTTGGGTTTTCTCAGTGTGTGCCCTATCCAGCGCCTTTTCTTCACCTCTTGGTTCACTGTAATTTGTTTTATTCTCTCCATGAGCTCTACAGTATCATGTGTCACTCACTCTACACACAGAATAATCCTGTAAGAGCCGACCGCTGAAAATGCTGTTCTATATATGAAAGGCTAATGAAAATAGAACATTATATACACATTTAAGAAGGATACAGTGTTCTTTGGTCATGTTGTGAGAAGAGATTCGTTGGGAAACATTGTGAGAATTGGACAGATCAGCAGTAGAAGAGGCACGGGCAGACTGAGAGAAATGATGACGGAAGGATTGGGATGGTGACATAAAGAAATATCAATAGAACTGATCCAAAACACAAGGGACCAACATTTTGTATGCCAGCTGGCGGGGCACATGTTGATGATGTAGTTTCCCACACATCCAGTAGTCCTTAACATCAGCTCTGTTAACTGTACATTTGTGCAACTCCTTTGGTCATTCACGCCAATAGTGCATGTTTTCTAATCTCCAGAAACTAAAGAATTCCACATCCAATATGATCATCATCATCAAGTGCCCTGCCAGCCAGCGTAGGCATTCATGGCTCTCCACAAAATCTGTCTTTGGTGTTCTGGATCAACTCTGCTGATGATATTCCTCCATGTCACTGTCTAAATCCGTCCAGAATCATTTCTCTTTGTCTGTCTCTGCCTTTCTTCCCCTCAATCTTTCTAGTTGTCATGATGTTCTCCAATGTCTCTCTTCTCATCACATGACCAAAGAAAGCTGTTTGTCTCTTTCTTATTGTTGTATATAATGTTCTAGTTTCATTAGCCTCTTTCAGGCAGTCGTTGTTAGTTACTTTGGCAGTCCAAGGGATTCGCAACATTCGTCTCAAGAACCACATCTCTGTTGCTTACAAGTTCTTCCTAATTTGTTCATTTACATTCCAAGATTCACTGCCATACAGCAAAACTGAAATAGCATTTCAGGACTCTCTTATATTGAGGCCAATGTGATCACTTTCAGTAAATTTTAGAGAGGAGAGAATTAAATAGGAAACAGGAGATGTCTTGGGAAGGAAAGACAGCCAGTATGATACCGAATTGGTCTATAAAAATATGAGTCTAGCACCATATGCCCAATGAACTTTAATGCATGTAAAAGGTTCCTTTCTTGCTTACTTATCTTATTTGAAACATGAAAATATAATGTCTTTGTAGTCTTCATGGTGTTCACAACATGACACAATATCCACTCACCCTGCCTTTCATCATGACCTTGAACCCTCGCAGTAGGGCATCAGTCACCTTGTCTATATTCTTGCCCCCTTTACCACTGGCCCACAGTTGATAAATCCACAGCAGATTTTCTTCTTTCTGCTCCTCTGACCAACTGTCAGCCGTCTGCATATCTTGTTGCACCACAGTGACACACTTGAGAAATGCTTCCTCGGCTAGAACTAACCGCTCAGCATCACGCAGGTATTTTCTGATAGACAACAGAAAACATCAGTAATTCGCAAACATATGGAATCAAATTTAACTTCACTTACATGTAAACACAGAAGCCACAAACAATATGTTGCAGGATTTTTTGCCTGGCATATTTCGCTGTATCTCGTCTGGTGCATCCTGCTGAGTTGTATGTCATACATCCATCATGTGTTATGCCGATAAGCATTGGCGGTCAAGTTTTGCCATCTCACTCGATCACCAGAATTGTGGATCAGCTCCATGTTTCTGTCTAGACCATGCCATGTGGCCAAGCCATCCAGGTATTTACTTCTCGGTCTTCTCCTTGGTCTCTTCCCTTCAATCTTGCCAGTTGTCACCAAGTTCTCCAAGTCATTTCTTCTCATAACATGCCCAAAAAATGTTGACTGTCTACATCTAATGTCTCTAATCAGCTTACGATCTTCATTTGTTTCTTGAAGGGCTTGTTCATTGGTCTTTCTGTCTGTCCATGGTATTCTTTGCATTTTCCTCAGAAATCACATTTCCACAGCCATCAGATGTTTTTCAGCTTGTCTGCTCATAGTTCACGCTTCACATCCATACAAAAGTACAGGTTCTATGTAGCACTTGTATATCATATCAAGTGAATAATACTTATAAACTGAAACAATTAAAGCACATTAATCAATCAATCATGTGCCATGCCGGAAAGCGTGGGCGGTCATGACTCACCATTTCACTCGATCACCAGCGTCGTGGATCAGCTCAGTGTTCCTGTCTCATCCATGCCATGTTGCCAAGCCATCCAGGTATTTTCCTCTCAGTCTTCCTCTTGGTCTGTTCCCTTCGATCTTGCCAGTTGTCACTAAGTTCTCCAATCCATTTCTTCTCATAACATGTCCAAAAAATGTTGACTGTCTACGCCTAATTTCTCTAATCAATCTACGATTTTCATTTGTCGCCTGTAGTACTTGGTCATTGGTTTTTCTGTCTGTCCATGGTATTCTTTGCATTTTCCTCAGAAACCACATTTCTGCAGCCATCAGATGTTTTTCAGCTTGACTGCACATTGTCCAAGTTTCACATCCATGCAAAAGAACAGGCTCTATGTATCCCCTCAACACTCTTTTTCTCGTTTCAATTGACATCTTTTTATTGGTCAGAATGTTTTTCATCTTGCTAAAGGCTACTTTCGCCATGCCGACTCTTGTTCTATCTCTTCAAGGCATCTCCCATCAGATGTTATGAGTGTTCCAAGATAATTGTACTGATTCACTTGTTGAAGAATATTCCCATTTACTTGTATATTACATTGTGGTACTTCGTTCTTCCTAGTGACGACCATAACCTGTGTCTTCTTACAATTTAATTCCAACCCCAGTTGTTCACTGTGTACAACAACCGCGTCTACTAATTGTTGTAGATCTTGTGCATTGTCTGCAATCAATACTGTATCATCTGCATATCTAATGTTATTGATGTTTCGTCCTTATAGCACATAGTCACAGGTATTGTTTGAATGTGAATCATCTTTTATTCCCCCAGTAATGTAAAATTTAACACAAACTCTTTCTGTTTGCACAAACCCGGCTCTAATCGCCTAATTGCTCATTATATTTGAACAATTGTTTATTGTTCGTCAAATACAGTATCTGAAATACTATGTTCACGCTTTGACCATATTTTATGAGGTGATGAGAAATCAACGAGGATGGCGTTTTATAGCCTTTCGACTGCACAGGGATTCCTAAAGACTGTTCAACTCTCTTTTCCACCCACACTGGTATATGTTCGGCTACTCGGTTTGCTAATTGTCTTTCCACTCTACCTATGTAAGTTGCTAAGCACTCACACTGGAATTGATAAATGCAGTTTGATTTGGTGTGTTACATTGTTGGTTATGGTCCCAAGTTTCACGATGGTATGCAGAGAATTTCTTTAGAGACAATGGCTATGTTCACTGACCGGCATGGTCACTGTCAAGAAGGAAAGCAATGGCAAACTACCCTCTTTATAGATGCCTTATAAACCATGTCTGAACACAGGGAAAAACTGGGGTATGTTGTGACAACAGGAGAATTGGATAGCACGAGTGGCATGGGGAGACAAGAGATGTAGAGCTTGATATCACATTGCACAGAGAAACATCGGTCATCATGTGCCGTGCCAATTAGTGTGGGCAGCCATAATTCTCCATCAATCTATTATCATCTGCATATCTTATATTATTGATTTCATGTCCTCCAATGCTTATTCCTCTCATATCCTCTAAATTTTTCATATTTTTAGTATATAAGGAATAAAAGTCTGCAGACATTACGCATCCCTCTAATTAATCAATGAAGCAAAGATGCAGGTCTTTGTTTACTTCAACATCAAACTAACAACTCTATTAATGGGACACTAAGTTGATAAGACCGGGACACTTACTAGACAAGATGAACAGCATATAAATTCCTTTGAGTATAAATGTTACAGATGGGTTCTAATAATATATTGGATACAGAATACAACAAATGCATCCATACAACAAGATCTGAATACTGAAGAAAGTTGGGTACTAAAGACGATTAAACAGAAAATTGTAATATTTTGGTCACTTGAACGTCATGAAAGTTTCGAGAGAACAATAATGGAGGGGTATGCCCGGGAAGAGACAAAAAGGAAGGCGAAAGAGAAGATGGGTGCAGGATGGGGCAGATGATCTCCAGATGGGTGTATCGGATGCGGGACATCTTGCTTATGATCGGGATGTTTTCTGGAGGATTGTCAAGGGAGTGAGGTTCTGCAAAAGACATGCTACTGAATGAATTAATGAATGCATTGATTGATTGATTGATTGATTGATTTAGGAACCGACATTACGAATTAATGAATGCATCTGGTAACCTAGTCTATTCCATATTCTTGAGGCATTGATCATTTCTGTTGTAATGTTGTCTGGACCCAGCTTCTACAGTATCATAAATAATTGGCAGTGCACAAGACAGAAGATACAGAAAGAGGGAACGAGGAGAAGAAAGGGAAGTCATTAGGAGAAGAAAGGGAAGTCATTTAAATTAACATAAAATTAATGTAAATAAATGTCTTGTATATTACAGTACATACTTTCCTGCCTCCGGGGTGCGGCGCAATTGGATGTGCAGATTTTTCAACATTTCCCGGTCTCCTAAATCACACAGCACCTCAAGTAGAAGCCGAACTGAACGGTGAAGATGAGTGGCAAAGCTGCCAGATCGGTCAATATCGTCAACAGGAATCTTCCAGAGACCCTGTCATAAAGTAATGCACATAGGCAAAGGCATAAACAAAAAGAGGTTGAAACATTTCAACAGACAACTGACACAACTTGAGATCAATTAGTGTAAAATGTGACTAGGAAACTTGGCTATAGAAAATAAGCAAGAAAAGAACCCTTTTATATGCTTTAAGGTACATTGGGCGTATCATGCTAATTTTTATAGACCAATCAGCACTCTGTTGGTGATGTGGTCAGTATCACACCGGCCACTTTTACTTCCCAAGACATTTCCAAGTAACCATTTTAGGCTGGTTCAACATGGAAACCCAGGTCAACTTTTTAAAATACCGCCCTGATGTGGATCCAAACCCATGACCACCGGGCTGTCAAAGTGAGTGTCTAGCAACTACATTACCAAGGTTCCCTGGCTATTGAAAGACACAAATAAAATTAAATATTTAAACTGAAGTCTTTGTTAACAAACCAACAAAACAGAGGGGGAGGTGGCTGTAAATATAAAAATAATTATCTAACTCTAAAATATTAAATCCATCACAACATAAATGAGTAATAGAAATGTTGCTACAAAACAATAGCAAAGTCTTGTTCCACAACTGCACAACCTGCTTTGTTCTGCCTGGTTGTAATATTGTGATTGGAGACCATAACCAACAACTATTAGTCAGTTACTCTTCAACTCCATCTACCACCTGCATCCATGGTTTCACATTACATTGATCAGGAGCTAAACAGGTACACCACCCTACCCCGCCAACCATGATTGTCAGATAAGATCTATAGAATTCTCAGTTTTTATTCTTTTTTTTTTTTCACTGATGAAGGCTTTAGCCAAGATTTAGCCTATGTTACAAATCATTAACATGGATACAACTATGATACTAGAAGTACAACAGTACTTTAAGTACTGTTTTTTTTCTAAATTACTTTAAGTATCATTATTGATACCTATCTTTAAGAAAGGAGACAAGTTCCAATGTGGAAATTATAGAGGAATATCACTACTGTCCACAAGCTATAAGATACTATCCGCAGTATTACTAAATAGACTAAAACCATATTCAGAAGACATATTAGGTGACTACCAGGCGGGTTTTAGACAAAACAGATCAACAATAGATCAGATATTTATCTTACGACAAATAGCCGAGAAACATTGGGAATATAAAAGAGATCTCCATAACATTTTTGTGGATTTTAAAAAGGCTTATGATAGTGTCCATAGGAATAGTCTATGGAATGTTATGCAGGAATTTGGAATACCAAGGAAGTTAATTAACATGACCAAACTATGCATGGAAGATACTTATAATATAGTAACATATAAAGGCAGGAAATCAGACCCCTTCCAAATAACATCTGGCTTGAAACAGGGTGATGCACTATCGCCGCTACTCTTCAATCTGGCTCTAGAGAAAGTTGTAAGGAAGGTAAAGGAGGAATGTGATATTGGAGGAACATCCAAGCTGCTTGGTTATGCAGATGATATAGATATTATAGGGCAAAGTGAACAAAAGACATTAGAAATATTGACTCACTTAAAGGAAAAAGCCCAACAGATGGGGCTGGTTATCAACCAAGATAAGACAGAATATATGGTAATTTCAAGAGACGGAATGGCTAAAAACTCTGGCCACATACAAATAGATAATATGACCATTAAAAGAACGGAAACATACAAATACCTGGGTACAATCTTCAACTGCTCCAACATCATAAGGGAAGAAATACAAACTAGAATCAACTCTGGAAATAAGATATACTATGCACTACAACATCTACTAAAATCAAAGGCGCTATCTCGTAACACCAAAATCACAATATACAAAACACTGATCAGACCAGTTGTGCTGTATGGCTCTGAAACCTGGAGTACAACGAAAGGAGACGAAGCCTTGTTACAAACCTTTGAGAACAAAATTTTAAGACGCATCTTTGGACCCATTAGGGATACACAAAGTGGAGAGTGGAAAAGAAGAAGTAACAAAGACATTTATGATTTGTTTAAGTCCCCGCTAATCACTGGTATCATGAAGGCTAATAGACTACAATGGCTGGGGCATATAGAAAGAATGGAAGATAATAGGGAAACAAAACTCGCTTACACTCAGGAAATAAATGACCGTAGACCCCGAGGTAGACCAAGAAGGCGGTGGAGAGATAATATACATACAGACCTACAAGCACTTGGAATCAACGACTGGCAAGAGAAGGTCCACCAGAGAGACGAATGGAGACAGATTGTATTTGCAGCAAAGAACCTCAATGGCTCGGAATGCTGAAGAAGAAGAAGATAACAACCTTGGATTTTGTCAACTTGCTAACTACTGCAATAAGCACAACTAACTATATGTGAGTATCACAGCATATAACAATTCAAAAACAATAATATTACCTGGAAAAAGTTATTTTGCTTTCGCTCTGCAAATAAACCAGGCGTTGGCATGTAGGGATGCTCTTGCCAGTTGGGTCTCCCTAGCAATATGTCTCGAGCTTTTTCCAGTTCCTGGATAGAAATTATCATCAATTCATCATCAACTTATTCACACCACTAGAATATTTTTATGTAAACCTAATGTAATGAAATATTACATATTAATGCAAGAATGTGAAATCATGGAGCTTCAATATACTAAGTCACAGCATTATGAGTTGGGGTGCTCAGTTACTGGAAATCACCAGTTTCACTGATAGAAAAATATCTCTTCGAGGCTGGGATGACCTATGTAATTTACATGGAACCCTTCTGAAACTGGGGATTTGAACCCTAGAATGCTGTGCACTACTCATTATATTAGCAGAGCTTCCACTGTTACAATAAATGATTAACAGTACAGTTACAACATTTCTCAAATTTTTCACACATTATGAAACAACTATGTTGGATAGAGACAACTATGAAGGACAAAGCCAACTGTATTGGATATAGCTAACAAAATAAACCCCAACAGTAACTCATCCAAGTCTCTATGGCAATAATAAGCTGATATTAACTTTTAGCTGATTTAGTTATACACCAAACACTAGCAACAGAAAGTAAACAGCAAAATAGAGAATTGCCAGTTGGAAATGTATGTTATAGGCTCCGCCCAGTTTCTCGCGAGTACCTGCAAGGGCGGGTTGTGACATGTCATTTTGCCACATTGTGAGCTTTTAACTGTTTAAAGCATTAACATGAAACCTTGCAGTCTATTAATTATGTACCTCTTTGCTGAAAAACATATTGAAATACAGAAGATGATTACAAATAAACCATTATAACATGATGCTTGCATTAAGAGGGTTATTAATGATTTTGTTTAATGCTAATAAAACCTTTACGGTGCCCCACTAACTGAGGTCATTGTTTACCCATAAGTTTATGCGTTGTTTTTTTCTGCATGACTAATTAGGGGCACTATCATGTCATGACACTGGTCTGGGTTACATTTTCTGCAGTGGCAGGATTAATGTTTCCAACTAGGAAGACTTTGGGGTTGACACAGCCTCATAAATATGGGGACCAGACAGCTTTCAGAATTTTCTGGGAACTGTTTGGGAAGGAAAGGCAGCAGGGAAGAGAACTGGCCACCCAACCTCACTATGTCATCGGCAAGAATATGTGAAGGCTCAACAATTCATGTCCCAGCTATAGTATCTGCTTGCCGTTGGACTACCTTTCATACTGTATGGGATCATGAAAACTTGATCTAACATAACATTCTGGCAATCACTGGCATCCTTTTGCCTTAAGTAGTTCTTTAAAACGGGGTTTTCTGTACGTACAATATAATGCTGGCTCCATGGTGAAGGAGTTATGGATGCAGTTCGTAATCTCACATACCGTGTTCAAAACACAGCTGCTGGCAATTTGGCAACAGACAGCATTGCGTTGGTTTTTTTTTATAAAATGGTATGGGTGCCGGTCATTCAGAAAGCAATAGCAAACTATTGAATGTAAAGAGATTCGAACAGCAAAATAAAATGCTGGGGTTTACTGCGATGTCCTGTAAAGGATATGCAACTAACTTTTTTTAACTTTAACAATAAAACAAGAACACAATCTGTGTATCACAACAATAAAGGCTAACCTTTGTGCGGTAGTACAGGTCAGCTAGTTTGTGCAGAGACTTGTAATGGCAGGGAAATCTGGACGCACACATCTCTAACCCTGACCTACATTTGGCTATCAGCTCTGTTTTCAGCAGTTCTGAATCCTTGGTACTATTTTCAGAATGTTTATTCATGTCTTTGTTGCCAGACATTGCCTTGCTTACTTCTGGCTCTCTCAATGTGGATGAGTCATTAACATCAGACAATACTTGTAAAGGCTGGACAGATCTGTCAATGGAGGTTTCAGTTGCTGGAAAGGTCAGTTTTACAGCAGAAACATTTTCTTCAGAGTTCACACCAGAAGTTTTGACTGACTCAGGTAGTTCTTTCAGGCCATCTTTATATTTTTCCTGAGTTTCTGTTTCCCACTTTTCACCGTCCTCTTTGGCGGCATCAGTATGACACTGGAGCTTCTGTTTGCTATAGCTATCCTTAAGATCCCCAGCAGCATCCATGCAATGCTTCAGAACTGAATCAACTTGATTATTACTTTTATAATTAACATCTCCTGGTTTACTCAGATCCTGAGGTATTGGTAATGATTCCTTCTTACTGCCATGCTCCTGGCTAATGCTGAAAGAACTGATATCAACTTTTTCACCTGTTGTAAAGTTATTATCTGATCTATGCTTGTCTTGGATGTCATTGCTCATTGACATAACATTACTTTCTTCCGTTTCAGGCTTGCCGTCAGCCATTTCAACCTCACTTATTTTTTGCTCCTGAATGTTAGGTTGTAAACAGGCAGCTGTGTTGTCCTTTTGCACTGCTGTTTCTTTACAGCTTTCAGAATATTCCTGCTGCATCAGTTTCTTGCCTTCAAATGAATCTGTATCCATAATGCTTTCAGAAATAACATTAATGTTCTCAGAGTCAGCAGTGACACTTGTATTCATTGGATGGTCTTGATCTGATGAGGTTATGATCATAGGATGGTTAAGATCAGATGTGGCAATGTTCATTGGATGGTCCTGATCAGATGTGGCAATGTTCATTGGATGGTCCTGATTAGGTATGTCAATGTTCATTACAGAGGCAGACTCATCCAAGCTTTCATCAGCATGAATTTCTATAACATCATTTATACCTCGTGTTTTCAAACTGTCAACTGCTGGCTGTAATTTAGAAGCCTGATGTGCAGCAAGAAAAGAACTAAAAGAATCTTGAAATGTTTGGTGCATGGCAGATTTCATGCCTTCGGCATCAACATCCATTGCATCTGTGTCAATGTCTGCCTCATTACAAGTCATCATGGCTGTATCTTCCTTGAAACTGTCTTCTATCTGGATACCATGGGGACTAGTGGCCTGATAACCCTCCACCTGATAGTTGTCTTGGTTGTCACTCTTACTGTCAGTTTGTCTGCAGTCATTTAAGTCTGTGCTGGTTGGCTTCAGGTCTTTACTGTCCTTGCCAACATCCTGACTGTTAGTTTTCCCACAGACAATTAATGTTGTGCTATCCAACTTCACATCTTGACTAATCTCCATGCTGTTATCTTGACTGAAGTTTTGTCTACAGTCATCGAATGCTGTAATATCTGGCTTCACCTCTGAGTTTTTCAATACTTTTGAAGACATTTCAGAGAAGCTGATATTTCTTTCATCACAGACTTTCTCCTGATTTTTTTCAGTACACTGTGCATCTTGCTGTAATTTGTCCTCTGCATCATTTTCATGTGCTCCAGATTTTTCTTTGGCTTCAGGTACTACCTCACATTCTGCTGCAGACTCACAAGTATCCATTTTGTCTTCCTTACATGTGTCTACTTCAACAGGCAACACTGAGGCTGTGGGAGAAACTTCAACTGCTTGCTTCAAAGATTCTTCACATGAATCAACAACATTAACAACAGTTGCCTCCACAGCAGTAGTTGCTTTAATACCAGTAGCTGGATTTAGTAAGCTCTTATCTAAAGGAGAGCTATTCCTGTTATCCATATCAATATTTCCATCCTTGAATTCATTATTCTGGTGCTGATAGTCACAGGGTTCATGTTTCTCCCTGTCCATGTTCTGACTCCCAGTGCTAGCTTTATCTGTGCCATCTGGTCCTTTTGACTGCAGGTCAGTGCCACTGTTGTGCAGAGAATAATTATGGTCAACAGGGTTCTTATGGTAGACAGGCTGAGATTGTGAAGGTGGTAGAGTAGCTGCAGACGTTGGTGAAGTAGGCATCTCATCCCTGCAATAGAAAAGATATAATCATACAATTTTAGATTCTTGTTTTTTCTACACAGGTTAACTACTAAAAGACAGCAAATATCAAATGTTACTTTTTTTCCCCATTATGGCATCATGACCGATACTGGCAGAGAGCTGCGGTAGTGCAGTAACTAGCACTCTTGCCTGATGGTCTGGCGGTCATGTGTTCGAATTCTCATCAAGGCGGATTTATTTCCACTGACCCTGACTATCAGGTCGACCCAGTATCAAATAGATACGAGAGACTGACCCCATGACCCACCAGGTGCCAACTGGTCTACACATATATGGTGCTGGAACCATATACCCAACACACCAGAAGACGTATACAAGGGTCCTTTGCTGACTTTTGTTTACCATTTCTGGTGTGTACTGGAAGGTGTGTTTTTTTTTCCAGACAAATAAAAGTTATTGCCACATAGTATATAGGTTAGTAACTGGAAGGAAGGAAGAAAGGAAGGAAGGAAGGAAGGAAGGAAGGAAGGAAGGAAGGAAGGAAGGAAGGAAGGAAGGAAGGAAGGAAGGCAGGCAGGCAGGCAGGCAGGCAGGAAGGAAGGGTCATGACTCCGGGCGTCTTACCCTGCCGTGGAGACGTTCGTTCTGTCACATTAGTTATCCCTGATGTTAAGCTTGTCCCTTCGATGTTACCGTGTCCACTCTAAAGCCCCCCTCTCTCGGTGGGGAGAGCCCGTGCAGCCAGTGCCTGCCCCTTGGCACGTGTGGTCGTGGGATGCCAGCCTCATCCCCCGCCATGGCTTCTGTCACCTCCATACGTTTCCGTTGCCGTGTTCCTTCCCCGTGCCCCATTCACGGCACTGCACCCTTTTAGGAAGCCGGATCTCCCTTCCTCTCTGGACCCACCTCTTGGTCTCTCTGCAGCTGGCTGGGTACAACTGACGGTCGATTATCGCTACATTATTATTATGGAGGTTGGACTTCGGCTGACATTTGTGTGACTGACTGCACTCAGGCTCACCGCTCACGCTTGGAGGAAGGGCTAAAGAACTGACACAAGACGTTGTAAAGTTTGTGGTTTTGATTGAGAAATTGTTGGTATTGCAGTCACCACTTCCAACCATACTAGTTCCGAGACTTGTTCCACTCTAGGTTGCGACAGTTCCACAGCCAGAACGAGGCCTTTTCGGCTGCCTCAGACAGTTGTTTCTGGGCCCGGGCTCTTGACCATCCTTTCATGCCCATTCGCTTCAGCACATCAAACACGGAGTAGGAGACAAGACCTCTTGCGCCTACTTCGACGGCGAAGAGCCTGACGGCGTATTCCTCCCACCTAAGACTTGCGACCATGTCATCATACTTTGCTAACTTGTACACGTGTTGCTCTACACAAGCTACCAGATGAAATAAAGTAACCAAAGTACCTCAAATAACTAATATTTTCAGACTATAACATCACTGACCGATCTTCGTCCATTGTCTTGTGTTGTTTTTCTTCCCCTCTGGCAAAATGACCTTGCAGGGCTCTGGTCACATAGCTGTCCAGGATCAGAAGCTGCTCGTCTCCACATCCAGACAGGACAAGCTTCAGTACAGATGCCTGGGTGCGATAGAAGACCTCAAGAGCTTCCAGTGCCAAGTGAGGACGGGGATTGACAAACTGTATTTTCTTGGGGTAGACAGCCTTTTCTTCGTGCAAGCAAACGGCAGCCTGAGTTTCAACAGATGTAACACATCTCAAACATGTTAACACAATTATAACTGTTTCTGGTTATGATGTAAATGAGCTTCAAAAAGTTACAGAAATGTGTTTAATGTATAAAAACTAACAATACAATCACTGACACTTCATTTTCTTTAAACCAATCCCCTTTTGCATGTCTTTGTGTGTGGATTAGTTTGGTGTTTTTTTTTCTATTACCAGTGTCCCCGCCTTTAGGCGAACCCACTCTGAGGTACTTCTGAGGTACTTGTAATTTACATCCTCAAGTGAAGGACGAGAAATCAACATTCTAGTCCAACTGAATGAAGTTGGGGTTGAACCCGCCACCCCACCATCAACACACTGGAAGTTGAAATGCCAGTGCTCTTATCCTTTCGGCCATGCTGACCTCATATACAGGTGTTAGAAGCAATCCTGGAAAACATTCTTCGACACCTCTTGCCGATGCATTGTCACATTGGTGACAACACCATCAGCCATCTTTAATTGCTGCCCTTTCAGTGCTGATCCTAAATCAGAGCACAAGAAGAAATAACGCTATTTCAGGTCAGGAGAATATATAGAATGTTCTGACCCAGTCACATTGTATTCACGAATCTAGATTTGATTTATTTTTCTATTTGGATCGTGAGTCTCATAAAAAGAGTACTAGAAGAGTTTCTGAGAGGTGAAGGTTGTGGTACCGACCATGTCATCATCGAATGCTATTTGACCTGACAATATGGACCTAACACCACAGCTATGGTAAACCACAATAGCACAAAAGGAGGGTTTGCTGTCTTTATACATGCACGCATGTGCACGTGAACACAAACACAATTAAACAAGCATACAGATAACTCACCTGCAAGTAATGATCCAGATAAACAGCTGGCTCCTCCTGCTGCTTCTCGGCAACCTTGCCCATCATGTAGAAGACCAACCAGCCCTCTTCTGTGCCATCCCCCTCACACTTGCTGGCCTGCAGATAGCTGTTCTTCGCTATAAGAAGCATCTGTGCACGTCTGGACAATGCTGGCTGTGGTGAAATATTTTGAAGACATTATAGTTGACAGAATACCTATGTTTCACACATTCTAACCACAGATCATGGAGCCCCAGTGGCATAGCAATTAGTGCACTGGCCTGCCAAGATAACAGTCCATGTTCAATCTCCAGCAGAGACAGGATTATTTGTTCCATTCAGTATGGCTCTCGGGTGGGGGGAGGGGGGAGGTAGATCCAGCCTCATAAAAATGTAAAAAATGGGTACCGAACAATTTTCAGAAGTGTCAGGGAAGAAAAAGTGATGTGGAAGGGAACTGGCCATCCCACCTCATATATAATGGCCTAAAATATGGGAAGGTTGAACATTTTCACACCCCAACGCCAATTTCTGATTTGGGACTACTTTTAATCATAAAGTTGTACAAAATGGTCTATAAACTAGAATTAATATGGAACTAAGGATACTTGGAGGATATTACAGCAGACTTCATCATCTTCTTTCACTTTGATCCTACAAAAGACTGATTGTATTATGTTCTTTTGATCTGACACATCTGACTTTGACAGAGTCTTCTATGGGAGGTTAAGCTTACCTTCCTACTTTGATCTGACTCTCTCAGCCAGACTGCTCCAATGTACCTTCCTACTTTGATCTGACTCTCTCAGCCAGACTGCTCCAATGTACCTTCCTACTTTGATCTGACTCTCTCAGCCAGACTGCTCCAATGTACCTTCCTACTTTGATCTGACTCTCTCAGCCAGACTGCTCCAATGTACCTTCCTACTTTGATCTGACTCTCTCAGCCAGACTGCTCCAATGTACCTTCCTACTTTGATCTGACTCTCTCAGCCTGACTGCTCCAATGTACCTTCCTACTTTGATCTGACTCTCTCAGCCTGACTGCTCCAATGTACCTTCCTACTTTGATCTGACTCTCTCAGCCTGACTGCTCCAATGTACCTTCCTACTTTGATCTGACTCTCTCTCTGCCAGACTGTTCCAATGCAGCCTGTTTCCAGGACCACCACCTGCAGCTGGAGGAAGATCTAGGTCAGTTCTGGTGTGCTGACTTTGATGCAAGCGGTCAAACCATAGCTGGCAGAGTGGTTAGAATGCCAGGTTCTCATTCGGGAGACCCAGGTTCAAATCCTCAGTAGAGTGTGGATTTGTTTCTGTTGGGGGCACACAAAAAACAACCTAACCTGCACAGTTCACGGCAACTGCACTAGCCAGGTGGTCTTAATTATTCAGGCTCAAGACCCCCCCCCCACCCCACACGCCTTCCCATCTTTAACCACTAGGTACTATAGATAGTAGATACCACTAGGTACTATAGATAGTAGATACCACTAGGTACTATAGATAGTAGACACCAATAGGTACTGTAGATAGTAGATACCACTAGGTACTATAGATAATAGATACCACTAGGTACTATAGATAGTAGACACCAATAGGTACTATAGATAATAGATACCACTAGGTACTATAGATAGTAGATACCACTAGGTACTATAGATAGTAGACACCAATAGGTACTGTAGATAGTAGATACCACTAGGTACTGTAGATAGTAGATACCACTAGGTACTATAGATAGTAGATACCACTAGGTACTATAGATAGTAGACACCAATAGGTACTATAGATAGTAGATACCACTAGGTACTATAGATAGTAGATACCACTAGGTACTATAGATAGTAGACACCAATAGGTACTATAGATAGTAGATACCACTAGGTACTATAGATAGTAGATACCACTAGGTACTATAGATAGGAGATACCACTAGGTACTGTAGATAGTAGATGCCACTAGGTACTATAGATAGTAGATACCACTAGGTACTATAGATAGTAGATGCCACTAGGTACTGTAGATAGTAGATGCCACTAGGTACTATAGATAGTAGATACCACTAGGTACTGTAGATAGTAGATGCCACTAGGTACTATAGATAGTAGACACCAATAGGTACTATAGATAGTAGATGCCACTAGGTACTATAGATAATAGAAACCACTAGGTACTATAGATAGTAAATGCCACTAGGTACTATAGATAGTAGATACCACTAGGTACTGTAGATAGTAGATACCACTAGGTACTGTAGATAGTAGATACCACTAGGTACTGTAGATAGTAGATACCACTAGGTACTATAGATAGTAGATACCACTAGGTACTATAGATAGTAGATACCACTAGGTACTATAGATAGTAGATACCACTAGGTACTATAGATAGTAGATACCACTAGGTACTATAGATAGTAGATGCCACTAGGTACTATAGATAGTAGATGCCACTAGGTACTATAGATAGTAGATGCCACTAGGTACTATAGATAGTAGATGCCACTAGGTACTATAGATAGTAGATGCCACTAGGTACTATAGATAGTAGATACCACTAGGTACTGTAGATAGTAGATACCACTAGGTACTGTAGATAGTAGATACCACTAGGTACTATAGATAGTAGACACCAATAGGTACTATAGATAGTAGACACCACTAGGTACTATAGATAGTAGACACCAATAGGTACTATAGATAGTAGATACCAATAGGTACTGTAGATAGTAGACACCAATAGGTACTATAGATAATAGATACCACTAGGTACTATAGATAGTAGATACCACTAGGTACTATAGATAATAGATACCACTAGGTACTATAGATAGTAGACACCAATAGGTACTGTAGATAGTAGATACCACTAGGTACTATAGATAGTAGACACCACTAGGTACTGTAGATAGTAGATACCACTAGGTACTATAGATAGTAGATACCACTAGGTACTATAGATAGTAGATACCACTAGGTACTATAGATAGTAGATACCACTAGGTACTATAGATAGTAGATACCACTAGGTACTATAGATAGTAGATACCACTAGGTACTATAGATAGTAGATACCACTAGGTACTATAGATAGTAGATGCCAATAGGTACTGTAGATAGTAGATGCCACTAGGTACTGTAGATAGTAGATGCCACTAGGTACTATAGATAGTAGACACCAATAGGTACTATAGATAGTAGACACCACTAGGTACTATAGATAGTAGACACCAATAGGTACTGTAGATAGTAGAAACCACTAGGTACTGTAGATAGTAGACGCCACTAGGTACTGTAGATAGTAGATGCCACTAGGTACTATAGATAGTAGACACCAATAGGTACTATAGATAGTAGACGCCACTAGGTACTATAGATAGTAGACACCAATAGGTACTATAGATAGTAGACACCAATAGGTACTATAGATAGTAGACACCACTAGGTACTATAGATAGTAGACACCACTAGGTACTATAGATAGTAGACACCAATAGGTACTATAGATAGTAGATACCACTAGGTACTATAGATAGTAGACACCAATAGGTACTATAGATAGTAGATACCACTAGGTACTATAGATAATAGACACCAATAGGTACTATAGATAGTAGATACCACTAGGTACTATAGATAATAGATACCACTAGGTACTATAGATAGTAGATACCACTAGGTACTGTAGATAGTAGATACCACTAGGTACTATAGATAGTAGATACCACTAGGTACTGTAGTTAGTTAGTTAGTTAGTTAGTTAGTTAGTTAGTTAGTTAGTCGACAGATCATCCTCGTTGCACATCGAACCATTCAGTCCATAAGTGCTCGGATCCCCTCCTCAGCAAATCCCGCAGCGTGTAGCGGCTAACGACGCCAGTTCTGTGTTGGTTTATCAATCTTCTTTGGCTTCCTGCGTAGTGTTCTTGTTTGGCCACCCCTCTTTTAATTTGCTGCTCCCAAAGTCTGGCCATTGTTGTAGATTCACAGTCATCACTTGGCTCACGCAAGAGTCTTACTTCTCGTAGAGCATTCAGAATGTCAGCCTGGTCCATGGCGCGTCCGCCCTCCACAGTAGCCTCACCTGCGAGCTTGTCAGCCCGCTCATTTCCTTGTACTCCCGCATGACCTGGCACGAAGATGAAACTAATCTTTGCCAGCCGAGACCGCTTCAGAGGCAGCAACCATTCTCTTCGGATCGACCCCTCCTCTATCCTCTTGATCATGTTCATTGAGTCGCTAAGGAAACAAGCCCTAGTGAATATCTGTGTCTCGAGCCATGTTATTGCTTTACTTACTGCCATGACTTCCATGGTCAGGCTACTTGTGGTTTCAGTGAAAGCACCAGAGTCCTCCTTCACAATTCTCCCTCCGGCCCGAGCTGTAAAGGCCCATGAGCTTCTCACATGTCGGACGACCGACCCATCTGTGTAGATGACCGCGTCACCGTCTAGCGAATTCTCGAAAATCAACGCTTGTACTTCAGCCTCAACAGCAGCCGGATTTTCTTGTCTGCATTTTCTATCTAGTTGGATGCAAACTGAAAAGGATGTGCAGAAGTCTGTTGGCACTTGCACCCACTCCTCGCCAGGTTCTAAGTCCTCAAGTGAACACACCTGTTGAAGAATGTCTTCGGCTTGACCCATCCACGACCGTCCTCTTTTTAACCTGCTGCCCTTCACCTTCCTAATTTCACTATGCAGTGGATGTTGTGTGTTTGCGTTAATTCTGAGGTAGGCGCGTGCCCTGCAAACTTGTATTCTCTCTTCAATGGTTGGAAAATCAAGAAGGTAGCGCATCGCCCTGCATGCTGTATCTCTTGTACATCCAAGAATAATGCGCATAGCTTCATTCTGTATCCTTTCCATCCTTTCTATCTGCTTATGGCTGAGAGGATTGCCATTGCATACTCCAAAACAGACATGACCAGCCCCTCGTACAGAAGACATAGATGGCGCTGCTCACAGTTTGCTGCCGCCATCACCCGCATCGCTGCCA
The DNA here is from genome assembly GCA_014155875.1 of Cepaea nemoralis. Taxonomy (NCBI): domain Eukaryota; kingdom Metazoa; phylum Mollusca; class Gastropoda; order Stylommatophora; family Helicidae; genus Cepaea; species Cepaea nemoralis. The sequence continues at coordinate 472,326 of JACEFZ010010520.1, read as the reverse complement.
AACCCCGCTTGGCCTTTGTTATCACCTGGTCTATGTGCACATTATAAGCAAGGCTTCGATCAAACCGTATCCCCAGGTAATTCATTGCCTGCGTTCTTTCCACCGTCTCTGAACACAGCATTACAGTTGGTGTTGGATTGTTGACAATATGATTATTCAACGAGAACCAAGTCACTGTTGCCTTTGTTGGGTTGACCATTGCCCCAGCTTCATCACACCAAGTACTTATGCGATTGAGTTCGGTTTGTAGTTCAACAGCAACCTCCTCTCTATCCTTACCCTGACGATACACTAAAACATCATCGGCATACGACAATGTCCTGCCAGGTCCAGTGATCTGCTCACTGGTGATTCTCACTGTGTAGGCGTTGAACAGTACCGGAGATAATGGTGATCCCTGTGGTAGGCCAGGATATATTGTTGTTGGTTCTGAAGTCCAACTGCCACATCTAAAAACTACTTTCCGTTGGTAGAGGGCTGCAGTGATCCAACTAAGGAGGAAAGGACTTACGTTTAGTTCTAGAAGCTGAAACATTAAAAAATCCAGTGGTACTCTGTTGTATGCGTCCTCAAGATCAATCGCTGCAGCAACGGTTTCAGTACCTGAGTGGAAACCTTCATAGACATCATGGGCAAAGACTGCTGCATTGGTCCAGGTTTCTCTTTTTGGACGGTACCCACCCAGGGTAGGTGGGAAAACACCTTGCCTCTCTAGTTGGCTTGATATTTTCCTGGCAATTACCTTCTCCAGCAGCTTGCCTATTGTATTCTGCATGGTTATAATTCGATATCCCTGAATTTTTTTGTGGTCTTTGTCAGGCTTCGGCAAGGGAATCAGATAGCTGTGTAACCATTCCTCCTTGATGCTAGCACTCCCTATACTGTTGTTGTACATGTCTGCTAGTTTCTCTAGCTCATTGTCGGTACACCTATTTATGTCGTCATATCTTATGCCATCAGGACCTGGAGCACTGTTTTTTGATCGTCGAAGCACAGCCTTGATTTCTTTCACTGTCACTGTGTCTTCATCCGAAGTGTTCTGGGCCTTGCATCTGTCTGAGGTGACCTCCTTGGCCAGATTTCGGCCTCCCATGTCTGTCTGGTTGCTCTGCTCAAGGTAGCGTTCAAAGAGGGCTTTGCCCTTGTCCTCGTCAGTCCTCTGCCAGGTGAGGTCAGCACCTTGGAAGTCAGAAATGCTCTTATTCTTGACTACACCACTCATGCTTTTATGTAGTCGCCAGAACAATTTCAGTGACTTGTCTGTGCTTACTCTTTGACACACCTCTGCCCATTTTTCGCTTTTAACCACCTTGACCAGTTCTTTGAAATACTAGGTACTGAGTGATACTAGATAGTAGATACCACTAGGTACTGTAGATAGTAGATACCACTAGGTACTGTAGATAGTAGATACCACTAGGTACTGTAGATAGTAGATACCACTAGGTACTATAGATAGTAGATACCACTAGGTACTGTAGATAGTAGATACCACTAGGTACTGTAGATAGTAGATACCACTAGGTACTGTAGATAGTAGATACCACTAGGTACTATAGATAGTAGATACCACTAGGTACTATAGATAGTAGATACCACTAGGTACTATAGATAGTAGATACCACTAGGTACTGTAGATAGTAGATACCACTAGGTACTATAGATAGTAGATACCACTAGGTACTGTAGATAGTAGATGCCACTAGGTACTATAGATAGTAGATACCACTAGGTACTGTAGATAGTAGATGCCACTAGGTACTATAGATAGTAGATACCACTAGGTACTGTAGATAGTAGATGCCACTAGGTACTGTAGATAGTAGATACCACTAGGTACTATAGATAGTAGATACCACTAGGTACTATAGATAGTAGATACCACTAGGTACTATAGATAGTAGATACCACTAGGTACTATAGATAGTAGATACCACTAGGTACTATAGATAGTAGATACCACTAGGTACTGTAGATAGTAGATACCACTAGGTACTATAGATAGTAGATACCACTAGGTACTATAGATAGTAGATACCACTAGGTACTATAGATAGTAGATACCACTAGGTACTATAGATAGTAGATACCACTAGGTACTATAGATAGTAGATACCACTAGGTACTATAGATAGTAGATACCACTAGGTACTATAGATAGTAGATACCACTAGGTACTATAGATAGTAGATACCACTAGGTACTATAGATAGTAGATACCACTAGGTACTATAGATAGTAGATACCACTAGGTACTATAGATAGTAGATGACAGTGACAGACAGTCAAGTCATGAGCTACTAGCTGCATTCATCTCCTTTAATAGTTTTTAGTCCCAGTCATGAAATCAATCCCTCACTATTTATACTCTGTAAATCCCTTATATCAGTGTTAATTTAGTCCCAGTTATAAATTCATCCTGCTCTCCATATACTCTGTGCATTCCTTACCTCAGTGTTAAATTAGTACCAGCTATGAAATCAATCCCTCTCTAAATATATGCTTTTAAATACTGTATCTATGTGTTAACTTATAACAGTCATGAAATCAATATTGCTCTGCATATACTCAGCAAATTGCTTATCCCAGTGTTAACTTAGTCAAGGTCATGAAATCAATCCTGCTCTCAACATATTTTGTAAATACCTCACTGTTCACTTAGTCACAGTGATGAAATAAATACATCCATATATACGAGGGGGAGTCAATAAGTAAGTCACAAATGGCTGTAGACAAAAAAACTAAATATGATAACTTGAAACCAGTTTATTTTTATAATACATTGCCCCTTTATTTCTCAGTATAATTTCCACCAATACTGAAGCACTTATCCCATCGTTTTTTTTCAGTCCTCCCAAACCAGCTGCATAGAAATGCATGCTCTGGTTTCTAAAACACGTTTTTACTTCACATTCAACTTCGGTGTCATTCGCAAAATGTCTCCCGCCAAGGTGAGTTTTCAGTGGACCAAAAAGGTGGAAATTGCTAGTCTATCGTTACTCGCCTGACACCTCTAATAATCTCCTCCACCCGCTGCACGGATGCTTCTGTTGCAATCTCAACAGGACAATCAGATCAGATTTCATCAACAATTTTAGAGCATTCCTGAGAAAATTTTTCTACCCAGCTATGCACGGCTTTACGGGACAAACATTTATCGGCATAAACAGGAAGCATTTCCTTATGAATGTTCTTTGTAGACAGTCCATTCGCCCACAAAAAAAACGCACAACAGCGTGTTGCTCTTTGGCTGTACACTCCATAAGTACAGTTGCCATTTTGTTTATGCACTGCACATGAGACACCTAGCACCACCTGACAAACGGGAATATAAAGTTTGATGTTGTTGTCACCTAATGACACCTGTAGAAAACACCAACTACATTTACCAGCCATCCTACAAAACTGTGTGACTTACTTATTGACTCACCCTCGTATATGCTCTAATTTCCCTAGTGTTAACTTATTCCCATTCATGAAATCAGCTCAGCTCTACATATATTCTGCAACTTCCTTATTCAAGTGTTAAAAATATGTGGAGATGGGATTTCTTAACATCATGAGATGATAGTTTCACCGCTATGCCATTGTCTGCCTCATCACTCAAGTTATCTAGGATGTAAATAGCAGGGCAGCAATGACTAGGCATTCTCTTACTTCTTAAAGTGGTAGGGGTTGAGCAGACATTGGCAATCATGACTCTCATCTTCACTCCTCACTGCCATCTGATATTTTGAACACATCTGATATTGTTATGAAGCTGATGTTTCTTATTAATTGTTGCCCAATTGTTGAAGCTTTGCACATACATCTTTCTCTGCCTTTTGCTGCCATGTGTGTCTTGTATTCTGCTTTCAGTTAGCGCCAAATTTTGGGTGAATCTCACCAAACTCGACACTCCACATTGTGTTAACAACTTTGGGCGGAGAAGCACAACTTGAAGAGAACACGCCTTATCCTAGTGCTAGGAAATGCAAGCTAAGACTAAATGTCATGGCAGGGCAGACAAGGCCATAAGCTTTAGTCAGCAACTGGTCTAAGATCAAAGCTCCAACAGGCAAACAGTTTGAGCATTGCTTTGCTGATCCTGCAGCTTCTGCAGCATGTCTTGTTCCAGATATATTGGTCTTACCTTTCCTCAGGAGTAAACTCAATCAATCAATCATGTGCCATGCCGGAAAGCTTGGGCGGTCATGACTCGCCATTTCACTCGATCACCAGAGTCGTGGATCAGCTCAGTGTTCCTGTCTTGTCCATGCCATGTGGCCAAGCCATCCAGGTATTTTCCTCTTGTGCTTCCTCTTGGTCTTTTCCCTTCGATCTTGCCAGTTGTCACTAAGTTCTCCAATCCATTTCTTCTCATAACATGTCCAAAAAATGTTGACTGTCTACGTCTAATTTCTCTAATCAATTTACGATTTTCATTTGCCTCCTGTAGTACTTGGTCTTTGGTTTTTCTGTCTGGCCATGGTATTCTTTGAATTTTCCTCAGAAACTACATTTCTGCAGCCATCAGATGTTTTTCAGCCTGACTGCTCATTGTCCAAGTTTCACATCCATACAAAAGAACAGGCTCTATGTATCCCCTCAACACTCTTTTTCTCGTTTCAATTGACATCCTTTTATTGGTCAGAATGTTTTTCATCTTGCTAATGAAATTTTGAGGGCAGCCGACAGATATTTGTTGGTTTTGATCTCAAGTTTTGCGACGGCATGTAGAGGAACTCTTTCTAGAGTCAATGGCTGCGGTCACCTGGCCAGTATGGTCACTGCCATAGAGGAAAACACCGGCAAACTACCTCTTTAAAAGTGCCTATGATTCGCCTAAAGACTGATCATCGCAAGACAAGGACAGAGACATTAAAATTAGGAGTAAACTAGGCAGGCCAAAAGAGGGATGATGCTGCATGGGCAACACATGGTCTCTACAATTCAGCCCAGGCTTTGTGCTATGGACAATTATAACTCTATTTCTGGTCTTACTGCCATGGGTTGTAATTTTTACGCCTTTTTTTAAGCACAATGTAACAAACTATCATCTGTCAAGACAGCGAGGGGCCAGCGAGTGTCTTGTATTTGTCCACATAAGGTTAATAAATGTATTCCATCTCTTCTATGCCCCAGAAATTTCATTTCTTATAGTTTTTATAACATGTAGTAACACCTGCAGCTGTCAATAACTCAACATTTGTACATTTGTTTTCTTTTGTGTCCTTTATATTATCTTTATTGTCAAAAATATCAACTAATACAACCTGGAAAATTTGACACAGATATATATGTATATGAAATACCTGCAGGACCTCCTCAGTTAGGTCAAACACATCTTTATACTTGATTTGTCTGGATGCATGAGAGTGCAGCTGATAGGCTAAAGATCCATACTCCAGCCACAGTTTACAGCTGCCTGTTTCCAGCTCGACTGCTCTACGAAAACACCTCACAGCTCGCTCTGAATTTTTGTGAATAGGTTTTTCCATTTTCAGCTCCGTCTGCAAATGGTATAGAAAGTAAGCATTATATATGGCTGCTAAGTATGATACACTCTGCACTAATGAAACAGGAAACTCCAAAATGTTTCATCATCATCGTGTGCCATGCCAATAAGCATGTGTATCATGGTTCTCCGTTTCACACGATCACGAAAGTCTTGGATCATGTCTGTGTTCTTATCCCAATTATGCCCTACTGCCAACCCATCCAGGTATGTATCTCTTTGCCTTCCCCTTGCTCTTGTCCTGATTATACCAAGTGGACAACCCATCCAGGTATTATCTCTTTGCCTTCCCCTTGCTCTTGTCCTGATTATACCAAGTGGACAACCCATCCAGGTAAGTATCTCTTTACCTTTCCCTTGCTCTTTTCAATATTTGTATACCAGACAGGGATTATGCACAAGATCCCGTCCTAAAGCTAGAATATGGTAAACCATCACTTTTTATGCTCCACTCAGGACAGTGCATATTACAAGCCTATCTCTACACAATAATAACTGCCAAAAGTTACAAGTGCACGACTTGGGGAGAATGGTGCTGCCAGGAGTGACCAGAGGATTTGGCCAAAACTCAGGAACTTCCAAGGAAAGGCCGACACTCAGGACTCCAAGGAAAGGCCAAACTGACACATAATCAGACTGCTACTGGTACCATTAGAACTGGGACTATTTTCTGGCTGTTGCAGATGAGGGCGGAGAAGGTAAGGGAATTTCCTGAGTGCTGTGATGTTGGATCTTGACTCAACTCGACTCAAGTTACGAGTGCAATTTGTTTGTCAGTCAGTCAATGATACAGAGTGAGAGAGAGAGAATGCAAAAACCAGTGTGTGAGTGGAAGTGTATGCATTCATGTGTGCAGGCATATAGGTATATATGTTATGTCCAACTCCAGAACACACTGCAAATGTGACCTCTCCTTGTCACTCATTGTCCAGCATTTGCATTCATATAAAAGAACAGGCCAACTTTTCACTAAGTGGATTTGTATGCTTGTCATATCACTTTTACTCATAATGTTACTTCTTCTAATGAATTGGACAAATTTTTGCATGTCGATTAGCTTTCCGTATTACCAGTGTCCCTTGCCATCAGGCGGCGCTCTGAATTCAGAGGTACTTGTACTTTACGTCCCCAAGGACGAGAAGTCAATATTTTAGTCCAACTGACTGGTGTAGGGGTAGGCCAACACCTCGGCATCAGCACATCGGATGTTCAACACCTCGACATCAGCACATTGGATGTTCAACACCTCGGCATCAGCACATTGGATGTTCAACACCTCGGCATCAGCACATCAGATGTTCAACACCTCGGCATCAGCACATCAGATGTTCAACACCTCGGCATCAGCACACTGGATGTTCAACACCTCGGCATCAGCACATTGGATGTTCAACACCTCGGCATCAGCACATCGGATGTTTCAGAGCATGCGCTCTTATCCATTCGTCGAAGCTGACCTCCATATTTACTGAATAAATCTGATAACAAGATAGTCCTTCTTGTGAAGCTAATTAGAGGAACTGCAGTAAAGCTGTGAAAATGTAAACAATATAAAATAACACAAAGTAATGCAGCTTTACAGATCAGAATTATGAAATAATACAAGGACGTTGCGGTGACTAGTCTTCATTAGCAAACAAATACATACACAAAACACAACATATAGTCACCCAGTCCATCCTCTTGACTTCAACATAACAGAAATGTAAACTGGGAGGAAAACAACACTCACGGAATTGAGCTTCTGTTCTATCTGACTCATTTTGGCCAGAGCCAGTCCTGCCCATGAGTCTAATCTGTTACTGTTGAGGACAAGATCCAACTGATAAAATTTGATGGCTTTGGTTGGCTCTTTGCTCTTGAAGTAGAAATCTCCCAGCAGGTAGTAGAGAAGGCCACTTATATTGTATGGGTCCACATCGCCGCTGACAGGGATGACTTGATGGCCTGGCACAGAACTGCTGACTCCTTCAATATAATCTGTGATTACTGCTACTTTTTGGCCTAATTTGAAAAAAAAAACAGCAAATTAAGAGAGAATAATGTTAAATTCGTTCTCGACCAAGTCATTGACTATATTAAACAATTACTCCAAAAATTCCTTCCTTGTTTTTCTTTTAACATACGCCATGTGGTAACACCCAATGTATTCTTTGCTTCTCTCATAACATAAGCCATGTGGCATCACCTTATTCCTTCCTTAGTTTAGTTTAGTTCAGTCGTTGGATCAACATCACGGCACACGGTTTAACCCATAAGTGCTCCGTTCTCCTCCTAACTCAAACCTGAGTCTGGAGAAACTCAGCTCAATGCACGAACTCCGTTGCATCGACGAGGATCCTGAAATACTTGGGTAGATTTTTAACTCAAAATTTTGCCCGGGCAGCGCCGTTAGGCTACTCTTTTTCGATTTCCAACTGCCAAGGGATTTTTACGTGCGCAACATTACACACGGGCGTCCGATCTCACTACCCAGAGACCAGGGGAAATTTTATTACTGGAGGTCCAGGAGGATTTTTTTTAAACAAATCCCGGTCCTCACCGGGGCCTGAACCCGGGATCTCCAGCACTAGAGGCGGACACCATACCTCGAGATCACTCAGCCACCCAATTTCCGTGCAAATTCCTTCCTTAATTCTCTCAAAACATAAGCCATGTGGCACCACCTAATTCCTTTCTTGATTCTCTCATAACATAAGCCATGTGGCACCACCCAGTTCCTTCCTTGATTCTCTCATCACATAAGCCATGTGGCACCACCCAGTTCCTTCCTTGATTCTCTCATAACATAAGCCATGTGGCACCACCCAGTTCCTTCCTTGATTCTCTCATCACATAAGCCATGTGGCACCACCCAGTTCCTTCCTTGATTCTCTCATGATACAAGTTATGTGGCACCACCCAATTCCTGCCTTGATTCTCTCATGATACAAGTTATGTGGCATCACCCAATTCCTGCCTTGATTCTCTCATGATACAAGTTATGTGGCATCACCCAATTCCTGCCTTGATTCTCTCATGATACAAGTTATGTGGCATCACCCAATTCCTGCCTTTATTCTTTCATGATACAAGTTATGTGGCACCACCCAATTCCTGCCTTGATTCTCTCATGATACAAGTTATGTGGCACCACCCAATTCCTGCCTTTATTCTTTCATGATACAAGTTATGTGGCACCACCCAATTCCTGCCTTGATTCTCTCATGATACAAGTTATGTGGCACCACCCAATTCCTGCCTTGATTCTCTCATGATACAAGTTATGTGACACCATCCAATTCCTGCCTTGATTCTCTCATGATACAAGTTATGTGGCACCATCCAATTCTTGCCTTTATTCTCTCATGACATAAGTTGTGTGACATGACCATATTCCTCCTGCTGCCCTCTGTTAGACTTGTTTTCAAATGTTTCTGTCTCTTGCCAAGGTTTTTCCAGTTAATTTCTAAGTATTGACTGCCCAGAGCTGACCTCAGCAGGCCATGAGATCAACGTTCTGCCAAGGATCTTCTACATGATGATGATGAGCTAACATTTCAATGAAACATTTTCCATTGTCCTCAGACAAAAATACTTTAAATCTTCATAACATCAATACACACAGTGAATGCATTTAGTAGCAATAAATCATTGCATGTTTTGATGTAGGGAAATGTTTTTACCTGAAAACGATTAAAGATAATGCGTTGAAATATTGCAAAGTACACACATAATTATTTTTATTGTGACTTTCTAGACTTCATATTTCCTACCTTAGGCCTGGGTTCATCATCATCATGTGCCATGCCGATAAGCATGGGAGGTCATGTTTCGCCATCTCACATGATCACCAGACTCGTGGACCAGCTCTGTGTTCTTGTCTCTACCATGCCATGTAGGTCCGGGATGTCACGCATTGGTAAGGATGGCCCTTTTCAAGCACTATTCCCCACTGGTCCAAGCCTAACATCCAGCTCACGCCTGTGGCTCATAGTAGCTGTCAGCATGCGATAGCGGCCACCTTCCGGGCAACAGTTGTGACAGGCTGGCTAAACCAGGCGTAGGTAACCGATTCAGTCTCAAATCAATCGGTGAACTAGGGTATGCCTACCCAGCATGTGAAAACAGAATTTGGCAGACTGCACGGAAAACATCATTGATGATACAACGGGCAAGACGGCATTTACCTGCAAAGCGTTGTGGAACATGATTAGCGCAGCAAGGCGCATAGAGCGCCCTGGTCATCCACTGCACCTGAATACGTCTCCAGTCGTCTTGGCTTGTCTTGCCACTGATTCAGATGACTCAGGCAAGAGAATGTAGTTGACGAATTGTGCACCTTTTCCTTATTTTAATCCAATTCATCACGCAAGTCATTCTTCATCCAACTCCCAAGGCGGTCAGAGGAAACACTTTAAACACACTCTGAAGATCTCACTAACAGCTTTTGGAATTCATAACGACACTTGGGAGACTGCTGCCAAAGACCAAAATTCGTGCCGTATATCATTACGCAAAGCTGCAGTCACTTCTGAAGCAAACAGGACTGCAAGAGCTGTGAAAAAAAGGCTGAACAGAAAAACAACTGCATGAGATCCTCCTCTTGGAACGTCAAGCATTCTTTGCCCACATCGCCAAAGAACATTCCGAGCCAAAATAGGCCTTACCAGCCATCTTAAAACTCACTTTCAACGCCACTGGATGAAATTAATGGTCATCATTCTTGACGGACAAACAACGTGAATATGACACACTATGCCATGTGGTCAAGCCATCCAGATTTACTTCTCTGTGTTTCCTTGTTCTTTTACCCCTCAACCTTGCCAGTTGTCGCCAAGTTCTCTAGTTTCTTTCTTCTAATAACTGAGTTAGGCCTGCATTAGCTCAGTGCTTATTGCAAAAAAGACTGGTAATGTTTAGAGATATACTAAAAAGGTGTTGCCATTAAACCAAGCAAGCTGGAAGTCAGATCAACTTAGGGCACTGGATAGTTCTGGCATAATTACTGCATCAAAATGTTTAGACTTTAAAATGTTACAAGTTTTCCTACCTGAAACTCTTTATGTTTCAGTTTTCAACAATTTTGCCAGTCTTAGAATACTGTTTTAATTACATGCACTTATACTTGAACTATTACTGCACAATTAAACATCATTATTGTTTTGTAATGTTTCATTACACTTTTATAAGTTATTTTGTTAATTTTACAATTGAAAAACAGCATGCTATTTGTTAACATATTTTCAATTGCACATTTTAAACTTTATTTTTTTAAGTTTTTAACATATTGCTGTGCCAAGTTTGACACATACATCTTAAAAATAACATGTCAAATTACTTAATATCATGTTAACTTGTTTGGTGTAATCAAAATTTGTACTCTGAAACCTTTTTTTTTAAAGTTTTTAACGCTTTGCTGTGCCAAGTTTGACATACACAAATGTGTTTAAAGCTAGCAAATTTAAAGTAAGACATAATTAAACCACAAAACCAATATAGTGAATGTTTTCATGGTTACCAATGACTCTCAATGGATTTATTTTATGTTATAAGCATTTACAGTATAAGTTTCTGAGTTATATTTTTTTACAATTAAAAGACGACTTTTTAAACAAATTCTTTACAATAAAGCCACTTAACAACAGGTGCTAAGTGGACAAGTAATAACATTGGAAAACGTAGAAAAAATTACTGACGTATATGGTGAAAATAAACAAATACACAGAACACGTACCTGGATTTATTTTATCTGGTACTAAAGCAAAGATTCTCCGAAGAAGGTACTCCACGTCTGCTGTCACAGTGTTGGTCCTGAAACTATCAAACTCTGGCACAGACTGGGCAGCAAAGTGCCGGAACACAGGACCTGCCCTCTCCCAAGTCAGTGGTAATGCTGTGCTATTGTGATCCCTCAGGTGTCTGAAACATGGTTTAGATTTAGCTGAATATGAAAATGAAATCAAGAATAAACATCAACCAAGTCAGTGGTGATGCTCCATGGTGAAGTAGTTAAGCCATTCACCTTATGCTTAGAAGGTCATAGCTTCGTGGGATGCTGTCATTTGGTTCATGAGCGCAATTTTTTTCGGACATTCCTGGAGTCATCACCGGAAGTATGGAGTTTGTGCTCTGTGCGACATTTAAATAAGTGGTTAGCTGTTCTGCTGAGAGAGATTGAGTTAATTGGGATAAATCCTGGTACAATGAAGTCAATACTCCTGTCTCATTTTATCATCATCATCAAGTGCCATGTCAGCTGGCGCAGGCGTTCATGCCTCTCCACATATTTTGGTCTTTGGTGTTCTGGATCAATTTTGCTAATATTGCCTCACTTATAAATAAAGAAAAACAATATAATACATTTGGCCGTGCAAAACAATAATTCTTAAAATCATACCTGGCTCTGCCTCTTTTGTTTGGATGTCCGTAGAGACAATAGACACACTGCTCAAACATGGGGTTCAGCTCCTCCAGGTCATCCTCATTCTTGCCCTCCATTTTCTTCTCAACCACAGACATGATGAACAAAAGTAGAGAGCCATCATCCTTAGAGCACCAGGAACGCCTGAAACGTGGTACATTCACTCAGTACTGGTGCATTTGATTGGAACTTCTTGCATTTAACTGGGAACTGTTACACTGAGCTGGGAACTGTTGCATTTACTGGGAATTGTTACACTTAACTGGGCTAGTTATATTTTACTGGGAATTGTTACATTTTACTGGAAATTGGTATGTTTAACTATGATGTGCTATGGTAATTTGGAATTGTTGTATTTAACTGGGAGGAGCGGCTGGCCGAGTGGCTAGAATGCCGGACTCTCATTCGGGAGACCCAGGTTCGATCCCTCGGTAAGGTGTGGGATTTTTTTCTGTCGGGGGCAAAAAGAAAATCCTAACCTGCACAGTTCGCAGCGACTGCACTAGCCAGGCGGCCTTTATTTCTCAGGCTCAAAGACCCCTCTGCCATACACCATAAGGTACTATATTGGCAATACAAAAAAAAAACTGGGAATTGTTACATTTAACTGCAAATTGTTACATTTAAAGAGGATTTGTTAAAAATAAAAGCAAAATATTACATTTAATTTGGATTGTTACTTATTAATGGGAATTGTATTTAAATTGGAATTGTAACATTTAACTTAAAATTGTTACACTGAAAGGGGATTTGTTAAAAGTTATAGCAAAATATTACATTTAATTTGGACTGTTACATATTAATGAGAATTGTTACATTTAATGAAACATGTTTAATTGTGAAGTGTTATGAAAATTGGGAATTGTATTTAACTGGGAATTGTTATATATAACTGCAAACTGTTACATTTAAAGGGGATTTGTTGAATGTAATAGCAAAATGTTACATTTCATTGGGAATTGTTACATTTAACAAAAACATGGGTATATTTAATTGAAAATGTGTGAATTTAACTGAAAATGTGTTCAATTAGCTGAAAATGTGTGGATTTAACTCAAGTGTGAATTTAACCAAATGTGTATATTTAACTGAAAATGTGATAACAAATAAAATTAACACATTTAACTAAAAATGTGCATTCTTCACTGAAAACTGTTAATTTAATTAAAAGTGGCAACATTTAACTAAATAGAATCTTTCCTGTTCGTTTTTCGTCAGGATAATTTTGCCTGACACTTTCTTTCCTTTCCATTAGTTGATGTTATCCTTCCACTTTAAACGTCTTTCTCTAATAATCGCTTTCCACTTTTCCATTCGTTATGGTTTTTAGCAGGGTGTTATGTTTTAATATGCTCAAAATATTTCATTAGCCTTCTTTTGTTCTCATTCAGTAACTCTCTCTTTCCATCCTGTCTGTCCATTATTTCTTTATACATTACTGTATCTTTCCTCCCATTCTATATTCACATTCTGAAGCATTACACGTGCCCAATCTTTCCACAGTATTCACCCTATTCTTTCATATCCTCATTTTCTGAAGCATTATTTTCATTCTCTGATTTGTTTTTTTTTAAAATAAGACTACAAACGTGAAGCTAAATTCTATGTATGGTAGCATTAGAAATTATTGTTTCTCATTAAAAGTTTACCTGCCCAAGTAATCATGAGCTTCTTTTAACATTTGAAGTGAAGGTCTCAGGTCTTTCTCATCTTCATTATCCTTTTCATGTTCCTTCTCCAAAGTATTCTGACTTGGGTTGTTCTGTTTACTTAGGTCATGGTTGATCTCTTCAAACATCAGAAGTCTGTCGAAATAAATGCCTAAAGTTAGACATGGATAAATGGCTCATGGACAGCACATAAACACTAATAGTTCATAAACCATGGGGGATCCAAGTGGTTGAACCACCTGCTTTGCACTTGTCAGTTCATTTTAAGACTACATCATTTGGTTCATGAGTGCATTTTTCTCAGAGACTACTGGGGGTTGTCGCTGGAGATACGATGTTTGTGCTCTGTGTGATACTTTTGGTAGACTGCTCTGCGAAAGGAGACTGAACTATATGGATAAAAACCTGGTGCAATGTTGATGATCCTCTCACCTGTACTCATATTATCAGGTTCCTTTTGTACTTTGCGGTGTCGAGGTGAAATATTAACAGCAGGAGAGTGCCCGTTTATTGGCGCCATGTATTGAGATTACCATGGACTCTGCTTTTCCTTTTGTCCATCATTTACATGGTTGGCCTCTTCTTCTGCTTCTATTTGATCTGTACATCATTGCTTGTTGTAGTGTACTGTTATTGGTAACCTTTATACCCCCTTTTAAAAAGTTCATAAACAATGGGAAGGCATAATTGAAGCACTGTGTGCATGACATTTACCTTCACAGGGATAGGGTGGCTGTCAGGTAGGTATACACAGCAACAAATTTATGTTTGTTGGTTGGTTGGTTGGTTGGTTGGTTGGTTGGTTAGTTAGTCGTGGTTCCAACTTAACAGCAACAGGTCGTCCCCATTATGCTCCGTTCCTGTCCAGTGAATATCACACAAAATGCCCCTCACTGCCCTATGTGAACAATGAAATAGACAGGAGTCTCGGCAAGCCAACAGCCCGCACAGGTACACTGTGCATAATGCCGCCGCCAGAATGCTAACACAAATGTCCTCCACGAAAAACACAGTTCATCGTCGATGGAATCAGCAGTTACCAGAAAGACTTCTTTGAACCAGGTTTCATCCCATATGGCTCGGTCTCTTTCCGCAAGGCGACCCGCCGAAAGCGTTGCACAAAGCACGAACTCTGTAGCTCCAGTGACAACCCCCAGGAGTCTCCGAGAAAAAATGTACTCTTGAACCGAAAAGGCAAATCAGTCAAGTCAATTCAGTAACAGCCTGCCGCCATCGTTCCGAAAATGCAGTTCACACTACAAACAACCGCGGACAGATGTGAAAGCATTCCACATGAAATTCACAGCTCATAGGGTCCCGCCACGCACTCACCCAGTAGCAGGGCGACGGAACCATGAAGTAAATTTATGGGATGGCTGCAATCAGCAATGAACTCGTGTCTTGAAGCTGGCATACAGGTTTCTGATGATTGACTGACAGTGTTGTGGCCCAGGCGGGCCACCCTCAGTATAGTATACAGAAAATGAAGAGCAAAACCTTTGTCAAAGATTTTGATGATCAAATGCCTCCTGTTGTGCTTGCCCCCCAGTGGAGTTTATACTACAACACTGTTTCATGCATTCTGATCATTGCTTTTGTTAGCTCAGGTTCTTTTGTGTCAAACTCAAGAAAGAGAACATCCAAAATCTGTGAGAAGTGACAGTTGAAAACACATGAAGAGAATTGAACAAGCGATCATATTCCGACTAAGAACAAGTCACTGTATGTTTGCCAGATTCTTGTTTCACACATTCCAAATGAGAATCAACCTGCTCTGTACATGCCTCCAGATTAAAATTATCGCTGAACAGGATTGTTTTATGTACACACATTTGAGATTACAAATAAGGCCCTTATTTGTTATCATCATCAGCATGTGTCTTGCAAATGGCATAGGCATTCATGTCTCTCCACAGATCTCAGTAATCTAGATCAATTCTATTGAAGACATTCCACCATGCCACCATCTTAAACAATCAAGCATCATTTATCTTGACCTGATTCAGCTTCTTCTACTACTGATCTTCCCATCATCAAAAAGTTCTCCAATGCCTCACTTCTCATCCCATGACCAAAGAACACTGTTTGTCTCTTTCTTATTGTTGTGTATAATGTTCTCCTTTGATTAACCTCTTCCATGCAATCTTTGATCATATTCTGACTGCCCAAGGTATTCACAACATTTGTTTCGGAAGCCACACGTTCTCTGCCTCCCAACTCTCCCTACTTTGTTCATTCACATATTTGTTATGGTCAATAAATTTCAGTTGGGTTGAGTCAAGAACCGCCACCACAGCACTCAGTATACGCCCATACATGCTCCAACCTTATCTGCAACAGTTAGCGAAAAGTCTCAATACTGATGGTACCAGTCTATATGTATGAGGAGCGGCAGGCCAAGTGGTCAGCCAGACTCTCCTTGGAGACCCGGGTTCGATCACTTGGTAAGGTGTGGGATTTTTTTTTCTGTCATTGGAGGGGGGGGGGGGGGGGGGGGGGGGGGAGAGAGAGAAAATCCTAACCTGCACAGTTCGTGGCGACTGCACTAGCCAGGCGGCCTTAATTCCTCAGGCTCAAAGGCCACTCTGCCATACACCGCAAGGTACTATAGTGGCAGTAAATGACAGTTCACCTGGCCTTTTCTTGGAGTTTTGAGTGTCGGCCTGGTTCTCTGGTTACTCCTTGCAGCTCCGCTCTCTCCAAGCCATAATGATCTACTCATTTAAACTTCACATTGATCTAATACCCTTATATTAACTATAACATATTTGTCCGAAACTGGATTACACAACTGAAAATGAATGCAAGAAGAACAGAAAGAATCACTGGGCTTTTTTTTAAAAACAATTACCTGTACAAAATCTTCCATGGCAGCAAGGAAGCAATAGGCATTTCCGTGACATTTTCACCAATGTTCAGAGATACTTCAATGACAAACACCAAACTGTCGGCCAGTCGGACTAGACTTTTGCGTGTAAGTGTCTTCAGGATAGTTTCATCTTCATCCTGAACTCTACGGTATAAAATACAGGTAAACAAGGTGTCAGATTAGCACAAATTATGTTAATAAAAATAAACACCAGGCCTGTTCAATCAGTAATAAATATTGAATATGAATTTATTCATCATTATGAAGTACAATGCTGACTGGCGATCATGCTTCTCTACAATTTGTGATCTCCAACAGCATGAATCAATTTGTGCACTGACACCCTTCCATGCCATGACACATGTCTGTAAGAATCTTCTCTCGCTGTCTTCCTATATCTTTCCCACAGATCTTTCCATTAAATGTTACCAACCAAAACAACTATGACTTCTTCTTTGTATTGTCTGTATTTTTTTATTTTTTTTATTTTTTCGCAAACACTCGTCCTGAACTCAAGCGCAGTCCATACATGTGCTCCTACTTCTATTAGTTGCCATTACTGGGGAGTGCACTGGACTGATTTGGCGTGTGGATTAGCCTTCCTTATTATCAGTGTCCCTCACCATTAGACGAACCCACTCCTACTTCTGAGGCACTTGTAATTTACATCCCAAAGTCAAGGACAAGAAGTCAGCATTTCAGTCCAACTGACTAGTAGAGGGTTTGAAGCCGCTACCTTGCCATCAGCACACTGGAAGTTTAAGATCGAGCACTCTTACCCATTCAGCCCCACTGTCTTTGCTTTTGTCAAAACATTCTGATATGAACTTGTAAAAAACTAAGTATGTATTACAGCTGTCTACTAATCCCTTCCTTCTGAGACGTAATGGGTAAAGAACATAACACAAGTAAAATACCTACTAATACATATAAACAGGAATGTAAGCATACTGGAAACACAAGCAATCAGGGAAACAAATGACATATATACTGATACACACAAAAAGGAGACAATCATACTGTTGATGCAAACAGGGAATAATGATTCTGTTGATACAAAACAAACCGAGAAACAATAATAATGTTGATACAAACAATCAAGGAGACAAACATACTGTTGATACAAACAAATCAGGAAACAATTATACTGTTGATACAAACAAATGGGAAAAAATTTAACTGTTGATATAAACAAAAAGGAGGCAATGATACTGTTCATACAAACAAACAGGGAGACAATCATAAACAAATGGGGGAAAATTTAACTGTTGATATAAACAAAAAGGAGGCAATGATACTGTTCATACAAACAAACAGGGAGACAATCATACTGCTGATACAAACAAACCAGGAAACAATGATACTGTTCATACAAACAAACAAACAGAGAGACAATCATGCTGCTGATACAAACAAACATGAAACAATGATACTGTTCATACAAACAAACAGGGAGACAATCATACTGTTGATACAAACAAACCAGGAAAAAATGATACTGTTCATACAAAGAAACAGGTAGACAATCATACTGCTGATACAAACAAACCAGGAAACAATGATACTGTTCATACAAACAAACAGGGAAACAATCAAACTGCTGATACAAACAAACCAGGAAACAATGATACTGTTCATCCAAACAAACAAACAGGGAGACAATCATACTGCTGATACAAACAAACCGGGAAACAATGATACTGTTCATACAAACAAACAGGGAGAGACTCATACTGTTGTTACAAACAAACATGAAACAATACTGTTCATACAAACAAACAAACAGAGAGACAATCATACTGTTGATACAAACTAACCAGGAAACAATCATACTGTTGATACAAACTGGGAGACAATGATACTTTTGATACAAACAAACATGAAACAATACTGTTCATACAACCATACAAACAAACAAACAAACAGAGAGACAATCATACTGCTCATACAAACAAATGGGGAGACTATCATACCTGTTAATGCAAGCAAACGGGGAGACTATCATGCCATCTGATACAAGCAAACAAGAATACAAGTGATATACTTACTGATGTAAGCAAACGGGGATACAACCATACTTGTTAATACACACAAACAGGGAGACAATCATACTGTTCATACACACAAACAGGGAGACTATAATGCCTGTTAATACAAGCAAACAAGAAGACAAGTGATATACCTGCTGAAACACACAAACAGAGACAATCATACTGGTTAATACAAGTGATACACCTTCTGATATACACAAACAGAGAGACAACCAGTTGATACAAGCAAACAAGACACTATCATATCTGCTGGTACACACAAACAGAGCGACAATCATACCAGTTGATACAAACAAACAGGACTCTATCATACCTGCTGGTACACACAAACAGAGTGACAATCATACCAGTTAATACAAGCAAACAAGACACTATCATACACAATCATACCAGTTAATACAAGCAAACAAGACACTATCATACACAAACAGAGAGACAATCATATCGGTTAATACAAGCGATATACCTGCTGATACACACAGATAGACAACTATACCTGTTGATACACAAACAAAGAGACAATCATACCGATCTTACCTGCTAATACACACAAACAGAAAGACAATCATACCGGTTGATACAAGCAAACAAAGAGACGAGAGTTGCTGCCCAGTCTTTCTGAAGCTGGACTGTGGGAGCCCTCTTGTAGTGCAGCACAGCCTCATGGAGCGAAACCTCTGCCCAGTGAATGCACTCTGACTTCCGACCAGTGTTGTATAGTGAATTCACCAGAAGTAGAAGCTGTGAAGGCCTTTCTCTCTGCACCACAAACTTTGAACTCAAGTTCTGGTGAATACAGGAAAAATGACGACCAAACTGAGAAGTGTTTTCATGAAGTATATCTTCAGGTCATATGAGTACTGTGAAATCTCATGTATAATACACACAATTTTCACTAAAATTTTCTTCGCTATGTCTTGGCCATGTATTACATGCAAGTGCTTTTACAGCACTCAGAAATATGTGGAAGTCAAGAGAAATTAAACTTAGCACCGAACTTGGAATATTCATTTCTAATATTAAATCTGTACTACTATATGGATTAGAAACATGGAAAACAACTAAAACTATGACAAATAAACTATAGATATTCATTAATTGGTGACTGCAAAAATTAGAAGGATTAAAATGGCATGACAGAACCACCAATGTGGAGCTCATGGAGAGAACTAGACAAACGACAGTGAATCAAGGGATGAAGAAAAGACAATAGTCACAGTGAGAAAACCTGAGAATAGCATAACTATAAATGCCTTTGTCTGGAATTTACAAGGCAAAATAAATTTAGAAGACCAAATATCACACGAATAAAAGACGCAGAAACAGAACTGAATAATATGGGAAGGACATGAATAAGATGTCAATTGAAACGAGAAAAAGAGTGTTGAGGTGCTACATAGAGCTTGTACTTTTGTATGGATGTGAAACTTGGACAAAGAGCAGTCAAGTTGAAAAACATCTTTTGACTGTAGAAATGTGGTTTCTGAGGAGAATGCAAAGAATTCCATGGACAGACAGAAAAACCAATGACCAAGTACTACAGGAAACAAATGAAAATCGTAAACTGATTAGAGAAATTAGACGTAGAGTGTCAAAATTTTTTGAACATGTTATGAGAAGAAATGAATTGGAGAACTTGGTGACAACTGGCAAGATCGAAGGGAACAAACCAAGGGGAAGACCGAGAAGTAAATACCTGGATGGCTTGACCACATGGCATGGTCGAGACAGGAACACTAAGCTGATCCACGACTCTGGTGATCGAGTGAAATGGCGAGTCATGACCGCCCACGCTTTCCGGCATGGCACATGATGGATGGATGGTGTGACGGGATGAGTCTAGATCACTATGCAAACACCACCAATACTATGTTAGCTGAATTCCTATTTACCTTCTGGATTTAGTACAGGTCTAAATAACTAATAATGACGTCATATTGACGATGCAGACATTTTCTGCACTAAAACAACCCACTGCACTATTGGGGACAGCATGTATTTTCACGTCATCTGTTCAAATGATGTCGCATTCTATTTCCCTTGTCTTAACCCTTATCATTAATACCAAGGCTACGGGCTGCGTGGTCTTGAGGTATGGTGTCCGCCTCGAGTGCTGGAGGTCCCGGGTTCAGGCCCCGATGAGGACCAGGATTTATTTTAAAAATCCACCGGGACTTCCAGTAATTTCCTCTGGTCTTTGGGTAGTGAGATCGGACGCCCGTGTGTATTGTTGCGCACGTAAAAAATCCCTTGGCAGTTGGAAATCGAAAAAGAGTAGCCTAACGGCGCTGCCTGGGCAAAATTTTGAGTTAAAAATCTACCCAAGTATTTCAGGATCCTCGGTGGTGCTACGGAGTTCATGCACTGAGCTGAGTTTCTCCAGACTCAGGTTTGAGTTAGGAGGAGAACGGAGCACTTATGGGTTGCACCCGTGTGCCGTGATGTTGATCCATAAACTAAACTAAACTAAACTAAACCAAGTCTAATGACAGGGGGGATATGTCCGTCACTCCCTAGCAACGGAAATACCGCGATACCCTATTGCTATTAGTACTGCTGCACCGGAAATTGTAACTAACGACTTCCGTCCGGTTCAAAAAACGACCATAGCTGCTGTGCTAAGCAGACCTTACATGAAGTGAGCTGCCATATCTAATTTGATCCTTGGTAGATTATACCAAAACAGATCTTAATCACTGTAATAAGACGGGGGGAGCCTTGCTGCTGACACTACTGAAACCTAACTGGTCCGGTTACCGAAACATAGAGCCACCAACTAGTGGAGACGGAACTTGGAATCCAGAGGAGCATTGTACACCTTTCGAATGCCAGGGTCGCTCCAAGACATAATCAGAACGAAAGCCAGCACTATTCTTAAACGAGATCAGATTGTCTCAGGTGACTCTGTGTCTACATGTGGTCTGAGTGTGTCACTGTCTGGATGGTGTGAATGATGATATGCTATCTAGCTAAGCATCAGAAAGTTGTTTTTTTTTGTACCTGTAACATAAATTTTATTGTCCTAGTTCACCAATTGAACGACAATTTTCATTACAGGGCAGGACATCCATTAGCGACAGATCGCTTAAACGAGCAGATCGCCCGAATGCGGCCGATACTATTATGCATTGTAAAAACGCGATCTCTCGGCTTTCCGACACTTCCGACGGCTACTTTCACTTTTGCCGATAGCTTGACAACGTGGCCGCCATTTGTAAACGCGCTACTATGAATTTGAACTGACTTTTACGGACTTTTTATGATAGTTTTCGGGATTTTTATGCTGTTTTTCAAAATGGATTTCAGCGATTCTTCAAGTGATAGCCGAGATTTCGCTAGGCTCAATTTAAGAGACATTAAAGGGCACGAAGTTGACTATTAATCGGAGCTAGATATCAGTGCAAAGCATTACCTTGCATTAGCAGTCTGAATCGGACTTTAAAGAAAGTGATTATGATTCTGAAAATGTGTTTGTAAATTGCCGTATAGATGACGGAAAATCACAGACAACATGCTGTATTTCGTAAATATTTGTGTTCATATATGGATTACCGACAACAATCACGTGAGTAACATATTCTGCATGCTTTTCCCTTCATTGTGTTGTTTATTTAACTAAAATCGGTTGACTAACACCTGATTTGTGGTGTTTTTACTAACGCGACCCGAAATTTTACCAAGCCTGAAAAAATCTTGCCCGTTCAGGGCTAAAAAACGGACAAGCATTTGCCCTGTAAAGGGTTAAATAGTATTATTGTTTTATACTTGCACCAACGTACTCCACTCGTGATCATTTGAACGTAAGGCGTGCGTGTGGGTGCGTGAACGTATTTAACACAGGGGGCTTCATCAATTGACGAAGGATCACCGACACATAAACTAGACATTCGTGTTAGGTCTTCCTACATACACGAGTGTTCTTCACCTTCTGCCTTTGTCTACCAAGTGAATCCCAGTCTCTTCTATCGGGACCATCCCTTTAGACATTCTTATAACAAGCCATAATTTCTAGAGACTGTCGACAAACTCTGGGATAGGGATTTCTGTCTGTTTCAATAGAATTACCCTCACGGTCCGTGACAGATGGACATGAATGGGACAGCTAAGTATAGGATGACTTGGAGTGAGTTGGTTGGGGGGACTAAATCCCAAAGAGGGATACAGGGCAAAAGAACAAGGCTAAAAATTTGGGGGGGGCTGAGTGGTCTCGAGGTATGGTGTCCGCCTCGAGTGCAGGAGGTCCTGGGTTCAAGCCCCGGTGAGGGCCGGGATTTTTTCATGTGGACTTCTAGTAACAAAATTTCCCAGGGTCTCTGGGTAGTGAGATCGGACGCACGTGTGTATTATTGCGCGCGTAAAAAAATCCCTTGGCAGTTGGAAATCGAAAAAGAGTAGCCTAATGGTGCTGCCCGGGCAACATTCTGAGTTAAAAGTCTACCCAAAGTATTTCAGGATTCTCGCCAGTAAGACAGAGCTCGTGCACTGAGCTGAGATTCTCTGGACTCAAGCTTTAGTTAGGAGTAGAACGAAGCACTTATGGGTTAAACCCATGTGCCATGATGTTGATCTGTCGACTAAACTAACATTAAACAAGACTAAAAATATGTCATTTTCAATATCGAAAATAACCTACACTGGTACGTTTGTGAAGTTTCTGTCACAAGTTGACGGTGAAACTGGTGTGAAATTGAATATTCTGTTTGCAACCTTGTGTCAAATATTACTTTAACAAATGTTTCACAAAATAAAATCTTGGCACTTCTTCTTCTGCTGCTGCGTTCATCCAGTTGTTTTTTTTTGGACGTGATTGCGTTGTGCCTGTTTACAGCAGAGCTGCGTTCTTGCGCCGTTAGGCCAACACATCCGACTTCTGCGGGCATTTGTTGACCGGGTTAACCTTCCCAGATCTTGACATTTTATAGTGCATATTATACAAGAATTTCCATTTTACATGAAAATTGTGGGCTAAATCAGGCATGAGTATTATACACAAAATTCTATTTTATATGTTGTAGGTTTTGGTCAAATGAATTAAGTTAATGGCTTCTGGCAAATGTAATGTCATGGCAAATAATTGCTCTAGGGTGTATGTTGTCAACCACTTGAACAATCTTTAGTCACATAACTGATTGATTGATTGATTTTGTAATAACATGATTGCTTAATTAACAGACTTCAAGGACCTTCTTTATTGCACAGTGAAGTCAGCAATTAGTGATACAATCACTCGAGATGACTCTGGGTGGTTCTTAACTAACTGTACACACTTAAGACACCAGTGAAGGTTCAATACATGCATTATCATCATTTATATATATTCTATTGCAGGTAAAATGTCTAATGTTGAAATCTTACTAGGATAATGGTTGTAGGCCGGCTCCATGGTGAAAGCATTACAGATGTAGTTTGTAGTCCAGCAAGCTGCATTTGAAACACAGCTGCAGGCGATTTGGCAGCAGACCATCTTGCGTTGTATTTTTACTAAATGGTATGGGTGCCGGTCATTCAGAAAGCAATGGCAAACTATTGACCGTAAACTAGCCAAGAGATCACAAAGAGCATTAAAAAATGACAAGGTTGACTGCGACGTCCTGCAAAGGAAATGCAATTAACTTAACTGGCCATACAACTTTGTGATGTCCCCTTGTCAATGGATTTTTTAAATAAGAGACGTCCATAGCGCTAAGCCACTCTGAAAACATGTTACAGAATTACGAGACAAAACATGGGTAGGAATGTCCAGAGTTCAATGATGTTGATTCTAGATTTCATATTTCTGGACAACATTTGCTTTGTGTCTGCTTACTAATTCATAATCCCACATACAGCGTTTGAAACATAGCTGCTGGTGATTTAGAAGCAGACATCCTTGCACTGGTTTTTGTACAATAGTATTAGTACCGGTTGTTCAGAAAGTAATAGCAAACTACTGAATGTAAACTTGCCAAGAAATCACAAACAGCCAAAAAATGCTGGGGGATTAACTGCAATGTCCTGTAAATCTTTTTGTCTGCTTACTGCGATAATTGCACCTTTTGGAAGATATCAAACTTCTGACTAGCAGTTGTTCACCAGGTTAGCCTTACTGGTAGGAAGTCATGAAGAAACTATCAAATTTACTTTCCTAAAATACGATTGTTATAGGCAGTTTTAGAGTTATATTTATGGTAATGTGACATATTCACAAAGCTTCATTCATCCCTGTCAACGGACTTAACAACCTGACATAACATCTCTAACTACCATCTCATGAACTGACCTTGCTATTAAATGTAGACACAAGATTGTCCACCACCAGGTCGTATTTGGCCTCATCAAACAGTTTCTGTGTGTCCTCCAGCGACCTGCATCTACGCAGGCTTTCTAACTGCCTGCTGGCTTCTGTTAAGGAGATCACTGGGTTCTCACTCACATTGGGTACGATGACTCTCACTGTTTCCAAAGATAAAATGCTTACTGTGATCAGAATACATTAAGGGTAAGTTAATAAGTAAGTCACAAATGGCTGTAGAAAAATAACTAAATATGATAACAACTTGAAACCAGTTTATTTTTATACATACATTGTCCCTTTATTTCTCAACAAAATTTCCACCAACACTGATGCACTTATCCCATCATTTTATCAGTCCTCCCAAACCGGCTGCATATAACTGCATGCTCTGTTTTCTAAACCACGTTTTCACTTCACATTCAACTTCGGCGTCATTCACGAAATGTCTCCTGCCAAGGTGGGTTTTCAGTGGTCTTAGCCTCTAGTGATTTCCAGTAAAGCGGTGCATAGTTGGGTAGAAAAAGTTACGAGGGCGAGTCAATAAGTAAGTCACACAGTTCTGTGGGATGACAGGTAAATGAAAACAGGGCATGCAGATTTATGTCGTCGGTTTGGGAGAACTGATAAAACTATGGGATAAGTGCATCAATGTTGGTGGGAATAATGTTGAGAAATAAAGGAACAATGTATGTATACAAATAAACTGGTTTCAAGTTGTTATCATATTTAGTTATTTTTCTACAGCCATTTGTGACTTACTTATTAACTTACCCTCGTACAACAGGTGTAATACAACAGGATTAATCATAGCAATACATGCACGGAAATATGGTAGTATAGGACCCTTTTCCACCCCTTGAGATGCTTTGGGTATCGTCTTCTTCTTCTGCTGTGGTCATCCGGAATATTTTTAGATGTAATTGCGTTGTGCCTGTTTACAACAGAGCTGCAATATTTGCACCTTTCGGCTGACACATTCGAGTTCTTCAGGCATTTGTTGGCCGGGTTACCTTCCCGGGTTGTATTGGGTATGTAGTCAATATCATGTGCCCTGCCAAATGGCACATGTGTTCATGTCTCTCCCCGGATCTCTGTGCCTGGTATTCTGGATCAACTCCGCTGATGATATTCCTCCGTGCCACTGTCTCAGTCCATCTTGCATCATTTCTCTTTATCTGCTTCTGCCTCTTCTTCCAATGATCTTTTCATTCATCACAAAGTTTTTCCAATGCCACTATTTCATTATCTGACCAACAATTGTTTGTCTCCTTTTTATAGTTATGTATAATGTTCTACTTCATTAGCCTTTTCAGTTGTGCTTCCTAGATCTTCCTAATTTGTTCAGTCATGCTCTGTGACTCACTGCCATTCAACAAAACAGGCTGTATACAACATTTTGAGACTGGGTTTATGGTGCTAGCCCCATATTTGTTAAGTCTTTACTTCCCAGATGTTTCCTGGTATCCATTTTAGCCTGGGTAAACCTGGAAGTCCAGATCAATTCTTTTAAAATTACCAAAGAGCTACAGTCAAAGTTGCTAGCTACTGTGCTACAGGATCTCAAAAAAAGCCAACTGCTTTACATTCTTACAGTTGGGGGTCCAATAACTGCAATTTTTCCCTTTTTTTTCCAGAGACTTCTGGGATTCATCACTGGCGCTACGGAATTTTGCTTTGTGTGATGCTCCTGGCAGGCGGCATGCAAAACAAGGCCAGATGGGGGAAACCTAGTGCAATAAAGTCAACCCTCTCACCTTTAAATGTCATGACGTTGTGTATGTGAATGCATACCACTTCACTCTCCTAAACAAGTATTTGAATACCGTTACCTACTATGGTCGGCTCTGTGGTGAAGGGGTTATGGACAAAATTTGTAATCCCGTATACCCACGTTCGAAACACCGCTGTGGGCGATTTGGCAGCAGACAGCCTTACATTGATTTTTTTTTTATGAAAAGGTATGGGTGCCAGTCATTCAGAAAGCAATGGCAAACTACTGAACGTAAACTTGTCCTGGAATCACGAACAGTCAAAAAATGCTGGGGTTGACTGCTACTTCCTGTAAAGGACAAGCAATTAACTTTTTTTAACCTACTATGACAAACTATTTTGTGACCCTACACCTAAGATGTCATGACATTGCGTCTGTGAATACATACCACTTTACTCACCTAAACAAGTATCTTATTACCGATACCTACTATGACAAACGATTTCATGACTCCTCACCTAATATGTCAACATCAGTGGCTAAGGTTTAAGTGAACTCAGTTCCCCAATTCCCTGATATACTGGGTCAAGGGTTTGAAATCAACCCCAGGTGACTACGGGTTAATTTCGATGGTATGAGAGTCACTCGTTCAGAACGCAATGGCTAATGACTGAACCTAAAATTGCCTAGCAAATCACAAACAGCCAATAAATGATGGGGTTGACTGCGACATCTCGTAATCGGACATGCAACAAACCTATTTAACACCAAAGATGCAACAATGATTACCTACCATTATTTTTAGACGAGCCCTTTTTAGTGGCTACATCCTCCAGAAGCTCAGATATAATCTCAAAGCATTCCACTGCATCAGCTGTTTCGTTAATAAACTGATGCTGCCTTGCCTTCAACCAATAAAACCGAACACAGTATTCCCCATGGAAATTGCCTGACAAAGAAACCATGGATAACGATGTGGCATATTCAAGCAAGTAGAGGTTAATATCAGGAAACACATGAAATTTGTATATATAAGTATCCCTCTTCAAATCCATAAGGGAAGGACAAATTAAATCTATTTCATCTGTTCTGTGTTTATGTGGATGATATGTTCATCTTATTCAAGATTTCATTGACTATATATCTTGCCGTTCCCAGCTGAAGATCTGAGGGTACCTAGGTATCTCTTCTAAATAAATTAAATGTGGCAGTAGTTTTATTAAAAAATAATGAATTGTGATAACATGAGATAGTCAAGGGAAAGCCACCACATAATTTCCCAAGAATTAGTTTATGGGAAGTTTTAAAATTAGATTTCTGGAGTCGTGGAATATTTTTTTTAAAAACTGAACACTCGTCTTCAAACTGAACAACCTATCATGACAATAATTATTCAGTAAAACAGGCAATAAAAATGTTAAAATTACAATGGTAGCTAGAACTAAACTAAGAAATGTTCTATGCCCACGAAACAGCTTTAAATGTCATGACAATAATTATTCAGTAAAACAGGCAATAATAATGTTAACAATACAATGGTAGCTAGAACTAAACTAATAAATGTTCTATGCCCATGACACAGCTTTAAATGTCATGACAATAATTATTCAGTAAAACAGGCAATAAAAATGTTAACAATACAATGGTAGCTAGAACTAAACTAATAAATGTTCTATGCCCACGACATACCCAACCTACCAAGAGCATCATCTCGTGCAGTTAATGCCAACAAGAACATCATGTCCTCACTGTGATATTCTCCGAAGCTTTGAGTGGAGGTCAGATCAGACTGTCCAGGTTTGGATGGCAGTAGGCAGCTCTTGTTCCCATTCTCAGCCGCAGCTTTATTCAAAGACAGCTCAGACCATGTCAGTATCACCATGGCATACTCCATCAATCCTTCAAGAGTGAAACTATCATCACTACCATAAAACAGGGATGGAACTGTCAGGTGCTTACGAAGGCGCAAATACAAATTAATATACAAGTCTGCTATCTCCTCGTACCAAACAAGATCACATCTTCTAGCCAGATGGAGTAAAAATTTATGAATCAGATCCAATGTGCCATGCCCCTTCAGGCATTTCTTCACGTATGCTTTCACATCATCTTCTTCGGTGTCTGTTAACTTTCTCAGTGAGGAAATGTCAACAGCATTTCCACCAGCTACCTCGCTATCATCTGCAACATTCTCATCAACATCCATATAATTTTCATCATTTTTATCACCATCGCCGAGTTGCTCCAACTGAAGAAGAGATCGAGGGAAGTACTTTTTCATCATGTTCTGGTAACCTATGCTTTTATCTTCTTTCCTATTTTTGGCATTACGACTTCTTGTTGATCTTCTTTTATAAGCAAGAGTCAAATCATCAGACAATGAGTCATCCATTTTTCGTTTTGGTCCTCTCTTTGCACCCGAACCTAGCAAAGAAAAACAAAATTTTTTGTAATCATTTTTAGAAAAATAAATTAATAAAATGTAATGCAACATGAATAAAACCACACTTTTAAGCACAACAAATAAAAGATGTAAATACAAGTAAAGGACCATGTTACACACCTTAATTGACAAAGAGGCATGGTGCTAGATTCACATTTTTATAAACCAATTGACACTGGTCGGTTTTAAAAAACATCTGCCCCAATCTGGATTCGAACCCATGACCATCAAGCCTGCAGGTGACTGTCAAGCTACTATGCTACATAAGTGTATAACATGAACACATAAAGATATAGAACAACCTGTGGTGGAGTTATGAAACATCAAAGTGCTAATGAAGGGTCTGTTACTGAAGACATCCTGCAATGACTACAACTTGGCAGATGTTGCTCTTCCTTGCTCATCTTGAAGGAGTCATTGTAGTGTTGTGTCCATTTACTACACTTGAACTGCACTACTACACACCTGCACCTTATGGCTGTCACATATGGTTTCGGTACAGAATTTGGAACCCTCTGTTTAAAACATACTGTTAATATTCTATTGTGGATTAACATCATCCAGTGGCTTGTACTTGCAGAATTCCCCACCCCACCCTCCCGCTTCCACCGCTTTGCGGCGGTCAGCGTGGCTGAATGGATAAGAGCGCCCGTTCTTAAACATCCGGTGTGTTGATGCTGAGGTACGGAATTCAACCCCTACACCGGTCAGTTGGACTAAAATGTTGACTTCTCATCCTTGACTTGGAAATGAGAATTACAAGTAGTCGGGATGGGTTCACCTGATAGCGAGGGACACTGGAAAGCTAATCCACACGCAAAATTAAGTCCAGTGCTACTAGAAGTAGCATATGTTGGATCACGCTTGAGTTCAAAATGAGTGAGCGCAAAAAAAAACTGCGGTGCTGTGGCTTCAGGCAGTAATTGAATTTCACAATTCTCTAACAAACCGTGTCAAGGATTTGAAATCATCTACAGTTGATTTGGAAGCAGATTGCCTTGCATTGATTCCAATGGTATGGGCGTCGGCTGTTCAGAAAGCAATGACCCACAACTGTACGTAAAATTTGTCTAGTGACTTACAAACAGTCAAAACATTCAGGGGTTCATTCTGACGTCCTATAAAGGACATGAAACTAACTTACCTATCATAAGCCAGATGCCCTGCCTTTGTTGCTGTCTTGTGTAACTATCTGACGTCCTATAAAGGACATGCAACTAACTTAACTATCATAAGCCAGATGCCCTGCCTTTGTTGTTGTCTTGTGTAACTATCTGATGTCCTATAAAGGACATGCAACTAACTTAACTATCATAAGCCAGATGCCCTGCCTTTGTTGCTGTCTTGTGTAACTATCTGACGTCCTATAACGGACATGCAAATAACTATCATAAGCCAGATGCCCTGCCTTTATTGCTATCTTGTGTAACTATCTGCCACATCTTGAATCCATCGATATTGTGGTCTTCTTCTTCTCCTCCACTCCCCCAGCACACCTCCCTCTATCATTATTTTTTTCCAGACATTTATTCTCGACACCGCAAGATACGAGAGGAACAAGATGAAATGAGATGATGAGAATACTTGTTTAGTTGATTGTGTACCATGTCATTCTGCATGTTATCTCTGTGTTGCTACTTCTATCAATTGTTATAACAGACCACACATAGAAGCATCTCTTTTATTATTTCAATGTTATCCTGTTTGCTTTCACTGGACATTGTGAGAGACTTGTTTTCTTTACCATAACCATAATTTGTTGTCATGTGTTCATTTTATTACGGCAGCCAGCACTGTGTGCCAGAATTTCTCCTAGTCTGAGAAACAACAGCCACTTGATCAAGCAGTTCCACATAGACTGCAGGCTAGACATTTGCTTTAATCCGCTAAACCTTACCAAGGATC
The DNA here is from genome assembly GCA_014155875.1 of Cepaea nemoralis. Lineage (NCBI taxonomy): Eukaryota > Metazoa > Mollusca > Gastropoda > Stylommatophora > Helicidae > Cepaea > Cepaea nemoralis. The sequence goes on along the minus strand of JACEFZ010010520.1, from coordinate 441,503 downwards.
AAACACACATTCCATAATGTGTGAGGTGGACATTCAACCTTTCAGCCATCTTCTTTTTGTTATTTGATCTGAACTCTTTCTTTCCACTTTCAGTCGTTACTGTCGTTTCTTGCAATTAATCACATTACATATAAAATGCTCTTGATATTTGACTTCTTCTTGACATTTTATTTAATTTATATATTATTTGACTTTGTGTTGCTGTTCTCTTCTACCAAAGAAAGGCTGAGAAAAATAACTTTGTTGTCTTGGTTTCTAAGAATCGACATAGATTCTGGGCAAACTCACAGATGATCCAGTAATAAAATATAAACTCTGCTTTCAATGTTCTAATTTTTTTTTAATATAAACTCTGTTTTCGATGTTCTAGTAAAATAAAATATAAACTCTGCTTTCAATGTTCTAGTAAACAAAAAATATAAACTCTGCTTTCAATGTTCTAGTAAAAAACAATATAAACTCTGCTTTCAATGTTCTAGTAAAAAAAAGAATATAAACTCTGCTTTCAATGTTCTAGTAAAAAAAGAATATAAACTCTGCTTTCAATATTCTACTAAAAAAAAAAGATATATAAATTCTGATTTCACTGTTCTAGTAAAAAAAACAATGTTCTAGTAAAAAAAATATAAACTCTGCTTTCAATGTTCTAGTAAAAAACAATAAACTCTTTTCAATGTTCTAGTAAACAACAAATATAAACTCTGCTTTCAATGTTCTAGTAAAAAAAATATATAAATTTACCTTTCAATGTTCTAGTAAAAAAATATAAACTCTGCTTTCAATGTTCCAGTAAAAATAAATATAAACTCTGCTTTCAATGTTCTAGTAAAAAATATATATAAATTTACCTTTCAATGTTCTAGTAAAAAAATATAAACTCTGCTTTCAATGTTCTAGTAAAAAAAAAAATATAAACTCTCCTTTCAATGTTCTAGTAAAATAAAATATAAACTCTGCTTTCAATGCTCCAGTAAAAAAAAATATAAACTGCTTTCAATGTTCTAGTAAAAAAAAAATATAAATTTTGCTTTCATTCATTCATTCATGCATGCATGCATGCATGGATACATGCATCCATTCATTCATTCAGTAGCATGTCCTTTGCAGAACCTTCCACCCATAACAACCTAATGGAAAACCTCTTGATCATAAGCAAGATGTCCTGCGTCCAATACACCCATATGGAGATCATCTGCCACATCCTGCATCAATCTTCTCTCTGGCCTTTCTCTTCCTCTCTTCTCAGGCATATACCCCTCCATTACTGTTCTCTCCAAACTTTTGTGAAGTTTCAAGTGACCAAAATATTTCAATTTTCTTTGTTTTATTGTCTTTAATAGCCAACATTCTTCAATATTCAGCTCTTGAAGTATGGATGCATTTGTTCTTTTCTTTATCCAAGATATTCTTAGAACTAATTTATAACATTTATATTCAAAGGCATTTATGTGCTGTTCAGCTTGTTTAGTTAGTGTCCAGGTCTCACAGGCATATGTTGCAATGGGAAAGCTGCATGCTCTTAAAAATCTAAATTTTGTAGTTCTATCTGTCCCAATCCACAATTTATTCAGCTGTTTTAGTCTTTGAAGAGCAATAGATATTTGTCTTTTAATTTCTTTCATTGTGTCACCATTGTTGGTAATCAATGACCCAAGATATCCGAAATTGTCCACCACCTTAAATTTTTCCCCATGAACATATATTTCTTTCTCCATAGTAGTTTTATCTGTATGCATTATCTTCGCTTTTGCTATGTTAAGATATTAGTTGTAATTTTCACTATTCAACTGGGTTGAGGTTATTAGGTTTTCTATACCACTCTGTGTTGTGGACAGGAATACTGTATCATCAGCATATTGAATCTCTGGTATTTCATGACCGCCGATATTTAGGGCATCATATTGCTCTCTGTATATATCATCTCTGACATGTCTCATTATATTTTCAGCGTAAAGGTTAAACAAATAGGGTGACAGCACACAGCCCTGGCGGACTCCTTGCTTGATGTCAAACCAATCCGATGTCTCGCCATCTATTCTAACTGCTGCTTGTTGGTCTAGATAGAGCATTCTTATGAGTTGTATTACATGTGAAGGAAAGCCCATATTCCTCATGATTTCCCAGTTTCTGATGTTGTACACAGTCAAATGCCTTTGAATAATCCACAAGAAACGAGAATGGATTTACATTAAATTCTCTGCACTTCTCTATTATTAAACGCATGTTGAGTGTGTGATCTCTTGTTCCTATTTCTTGTCTAAATCCAGCTTGAACCACGTTAATTTCTTCTTCCATTATCTTACAAAATCTTCCCATTATGATTTTAGTAGAATTTCACTTGCATGACTGATCAGGGCAACAGTTCTATAGTTGGTGCATAATTTCAGTGGTATTGGAATGAAGATAGTTCTCTTTCAATCTTTTGGCCATATACCATATGTCCATATCTTTTCACATTATGCATGATAGATTTGTATGCTTTCTTTTCCTCCCACTTTAATTAGTTCAGCTGGTATCTCATCACATCCAGGTGATTTACCATTCTTCAGGTTCTTTTTTTTCCCCACATACCTTACAGGACGTTGCAGTCAACATCAGCATTTTTCAGCTGCTGTTGATGTATTAGGCAAGATTACGCTCAGTAGTTTGCCTTTGCTTTCTAAGCGACCGGTTCACATACCCCATAAGTTACCAATGTGGCGAGAACCGCTAAGATTCTCGCACAGGTTACATTACTCACGAGAATATACGGAATTACAGAGAAAGACGTTAACCCCTAGACCAGGGTGTCCGACAGGTTCTTTATTGCCCATGCAATTTCATCTAATGAGGGTTCAGGTTATGTCTGCTGTCATTGGTTTATGTATCTCACTCATATCCTCACTGTCATTCATATCATACATTCCACTGCAGTATTCTTGCCATCTTTCTAGAATTTGTTTAGATTCTGTTAAGGTATTTCCCAACTTGTCACAGATATTTAATTGAATGTTCTAGTAAAAAAATGTAAACTCTGCTTTCAATGTTCTAGTAAAAAATATAAACTCTGCTTTCAATGTTCTAGTAACAAAACTATAAACTCTGCTTTCAATGTTCATTGAGACATGGTGGCAGTGACTAATTTTCTGACTCACCATCAATCATCAGCAGTGGTAGATCTGCACTGTTTACACCAGTATGACTTGGAGGACAATTCTAGCCATGTAACATTGGTGCCAGATAATTTGAGGTATTTGACAAGAAAGAAAGGTAGCAAGGAAGAGAGCTAGTCACCATCTCACCTTATTAAGCTGTGACCTTTTATATGTTAAGGCTATCAAGACTAACACATCATCCCCCTATGACAACATCTGCCACAGAATAACCTTTACCTCTACTCTTATTTTTTATTTTGGAAGGCATACCTGGTGTTTTATTTCCGGATAGACCCCTTTTCTTAGAGGCATCAAGAGGTGAGTTATCCAGTGGCTGCTGAAATCCCTTTGAAGACATGGGAGTAAGTGGTGGACACACAGGCCTGGAAGCTGTGCTGGTGCCAGTGTGTAGAAACAATTGACCCCGCTTTTGGAAGTCCCTGTTGTCCCCTGATACTGCTGTGGAGTAAAGTTATGTACTCTTTTGTGACAGATAGCATAAAAGTAGAAGTGCACGACCTGTTACTTGCCTACAGACATATTCGGTAAATGTTAAAAGTATTATTTTTTGACACTTTGGGCATCATCATCATCATCATGTGCCATGCTGATAAGCATGGGCGGTCATGTTTTGCCATCTCACACAATCACCAAAGTCATGGATCAGCTCTGTGTTCTTGTCTCGACCATCCATATGGCCAAACCATCCAGGTATTTACTTCTCCCATTGGGCATATTGTTGTTTTTAAAACAGTCAAAGACCATTTTACACGCCTTCATGTGTATTGGGCATACAGTGCTAGACCCACACTTGCAAAGACCCATGGGCACTCCTTTGGGCTACCTTTACATCCCAGAATATTTCCTGGTACCCATGTTAGGATGGGTCGACCTTGAATCCCAGGTCAATTTTTAAAATTCTGCCTCAAATAGGGATTCAAAGACATGACCACCGGGCCGACAGGCAAGCATGCTGGCCATTGCACTATGGCAGCTCCAAACAGGTAGGGTAAAAACAAAGTAAGAAAATCGTTTGTTTTTTTTTTTAGAAATTAGCCACGTTTCCTATACAAGAAATCATAATCAACCCCAGCATTTATTATGTGATGGTGATTTTCTAAGCAACTGTACATTCAGTAGTTTTCCTATGCTTTTTTTTAACAGCCCACACTCATACCATTTTGAAAATCAACACAATGGATCTGCTCCCAAATCGCTTGTGGCTGACTTCAAGCTAGAATGTTGGGATTGTGAAAGCCAACAATGACGACAAGTAAAATAGTACAATCTATCACTTCATCATTGTCACCGTTGCTAGTTTCTGTAGCCAGGTATTTGTTGAGAGTTGAAGCTTACAGGCGGCTTGCTCTGGTAATTGTACACAGTGTAGAAAATAAGCAGTCTTTATTTCATATTGTTACATCAGGGTATGAAGATGTGGGTCATGGACAATGTCACAATTACTAAAGAAGAAAATCTGAGCTGTTGAACTTAAACAATCCAGACAAATTCTTAGAATATCCTGGAATAAGAAGAAGTAAAATTTTTAACAATCTGAACATCGAAGAAAATTGGCTTATAAACTGCATCATGTCTCTGAAAGTGAAAAACTTTGGCCACAGTAACCATCACCATGGTTCGGAAAGAACAGTGATGGAGAGACTGGTTCCTGGAAAAGCAGGCAGGGGTCGTCAACCACCCAAAAATGGACACAGGGAATTGCAGATTTACCAGATCTCATCTGGTTCCTCTTGTACCTTGCTGTGTCAAGGTGAAGCATAAACAGCGAGAGTGTGTGCCCATTTACGTGTTTCATTTGTTTCTTGTAGGACTTGGTCATTGGTTTTTCTGTCTGTCCATGGTATTCTTTGCATTTTTCTCAGAAACCACATTTCTGCAGCCATCAGATGTTTTTCAGCTTGTTTGCTCATTGTCCACGCTTCACATCCATATAAAAGTACAGGTTCTATGTAGCACCTCAACACTCTTTTTCTCGTTTCAATTGACATCTTTTTATTGGTCAGTATGTTTTTCATCTTACAAAATAAAAGGTCACCTTCACCATGGTGATTCTTGTTCTAATTTCTTCAAGACATCTCCCATCAGATATTATGACTGTTCCGAGATAATTGCACCGATTCACTTGGTTAAGAATATTACCATTTACTTGTATATTGCATTGTGGTATTTCCTTCGTCCTAGTGATGACCATAATCTGTGTCTTCTTACAATTCAATTCTAACCCTTGTTGGTCACTGTGTGCAACAACCACATCTACTAAATGTTGCAGATCCTGCTCATTTTCTGCAATCAATACTGTATTATCTACATATCTAATATTATTGATGTTTTGTCCCCCAAAGATAATTCCTTTCATATCTTCTATATTTCTGAAAATATTTTCACTGTACAGGGAAAAAAGATCTGGAGACATTACACACCCCTGTCTCACACCTCTCTTAATAGGTTGATACTGACATACTTCATTATCAATTCTGATGGCATCTTGTTGTTTCCAATATATGTTTCTTACAAGTCTAAGGTCTTTCCCATCAATTTGTAGATCTGCAAGCATCTCTATAATGTTGACATGTCTTACTCTATAGAAGGTTCAATTACTGTTCTCGGCATATACACAGCATTTACTGTACTCTTGCCTTCTAGAAACCCACATTGTTCTTCTATTTCAGGTTGTATTTTCCTCTTAACTCTTTGCATGATAATTCTTAGCAAAATCTTCATGATGTGACTCACTATACTAATTGTTCGATGTTGATCACATTCCAAGGCTCCTTATTTCTTTGGGATTGCAAGATATACAGAATTACATAATTCATGAGGATATCTCCAGTATCATATATTGTGTTCAGCAGTCTGGAGACTTGATCTACTCCATATTCTTCTAAATTATTAATCACTTCTGTTGTGATTTTATCTGAACCCGGGGTCTTGCCAGTTTTCATTCTCATCAAATGTTAGATAGAGCATACTGAAATATATAAAACTTGTTCTACTGTATGGCATGAATTTTATGACAGTGAATTTTGGAATGTGAATGAGCAAACTGGAGCACCTGGAGGTGCTTGGAGGCGCTGAAGACGCTTCGGTGGCAAATGCTGCAAAAACCTTGAACTACCAGAGTAACTAACCATTGCCTGAAAAAGGCTAACATAATTAGAACAGTATATATGACAATAAGAAAGAGACAATGTTCTTTGGTACTGTAATAAGAAAATAAGCATAGAAAAATATCTTGACAACTGGAGAGATCAAAAGTAGAAAAGGCAGAAAGAGATAAATGATGCTGGATGGCCTAGGATGGTAGGATGAAGATAAATCAACAGAACTGATCCAAAACACTGAGGATTGAAATCTGCAGTGATACAATAATACCATTTGGCAGGGCACATGATCATATGAATAGAACATTCACAGAACTTTCATACTTTATGTTCTTGAATAAAGTAAAAGACAAACAGCATACACAGAGGTCCCTACCTGAGTATATTTGATCACTAGAAGACACTTGCTGGGCAATCCTGGCTAGATTCTGTAACTGTGAAGTGACCTCAGCATGCTTGGGAGGCAGCTGTGATGATTGATCAGCATGCGATGGGACATGCGCTGAGGGTGGTGAAGCACCATAGCGGCGATGAACTGTACTGTTGGATGGGGATGTTTTTATTATACTTCTGGGTTTCTGCGCTGTGGTGTCATCAGGAAAAAGTTTGGATGTAGGCTGTGATGCCAGCTTTAAGCTGTCCTGGTGAAAATGTTGGCTTATCATATACTTGGGTGGTCTTGGAGGTGTGAGGTATGGTGGTAGGGCTGTTGATGTGGGAAAATGAAACATTGACGATGATGATGGTGCAGAAGACAAGCTTGAGTAGAGAGCAGCTGGAAACAGGTTGGAGCCATCTGGATGTGAACATGGAAGTGAACAAGTAGGAGAAAATAAATTAGCCATACTGGGAGATGGCTGGCAAGAGATATGAGGTGATCGTCTTTCACTGGAGTGAAAGGGAGATAAAGGATAAGGTACCTGTGGAGCTGACAAGTACGAGAGCAAACTGTGCTCCAGTGTGTGAGTATAGTAACCTGGCATGGATGCAGACCTAGATAACGAAGGTGGTTTGGCACGTTTTGTACTTGCATGTCTCTGATCAATTTGCTTTTCAGGTCTCCTCTCGGTATCAACGTGAGGTAGTAGTTTTATAGGACGGGAAAAAGAACTTGAACTCTCCATGAATGATTCATGTTCAGGATGGTATTTGGGAGGCAAGCAGGTCTGAGCATCTGCCCGGGGAAAGGAAATGTTTGGAGATGGGGCACGGTGACGACCTGAGGTGTTTAGCAAAGCATGTGATTGAGATGATGCCAACTCTTGATGATAATGAGGTGAATGTTTTGAGGGTGTCTGAGCAGATGCTGGATTTGGTACAGGTGATGAATGGTAAGCTGACAGTGGTAACTGTTGGTTAGAGTGGTGTACCTTGCTTTTTTGTGGTGATCTGTCAGCACACACTTCTCTAAGTAACTGATTTGCAACATCTGCTATATATTCATCTGCGCTCATATTTTTTAATGAACTTGATGAACTCTGGTGTATGATGCTCTTTATGGAGGTAAAATTATCTTCTCTGTGTGGAGATTTTGTTGTTCCACCAGTATTAACAGATGGGGACAAATCCAGCTTTTGGCTAGGTTGACCATATAAAGGCATCTTACATGTTGTGGAGTCTACTTCACTTTTATCAATGCTGGAGAGTACAGTGTGATACACTGATGCTGATTTTGGACAGGAGCTACTGTTGCTGGGGGAGAGCAAACTAGTAGTGATAGGAGAGTGTGTGTACTCTGCAGGTAGAGCGCTTGACTTGAATGAGTCCTGCAAGGCCTTTTCCAGCAGGTTTAGAGGAGCTGGCATGACATTGGGCTGTGATAAAGCAGACGGGGCCAGAGATCTGGTTTGTGAAGCCTGCGCTAATGAATTATTAGCTTGTTGAGAGGCTTGGATTAGTGAATAGTATAAAGAACTTGCCTGAGATATCTGAACTGGTGAGGAGATGGATGTTCTGGGTGGCTGTGGTATGGGTTCAGTTTGTAAGTTTACAGTCCAAACTGGAGGTGCTTCAGAGGTGGCTGGGGTAGAACAGGATGAGACACTGGTTCTAGGAGGCTGAGATGTATGTGCTGAGCTATGAGTTTGAGAAATATGAGAGGATACAGCAGTGGTTGTGCGTGATGTGTGTCCTAGTCCCCAGCCATGCGCTGGAAGAGTGTGTGTCAAAGAGGATGAAATATTGCCTTCTGAAGACTGGTACTGTTGCTGTGAATCTTGAACTTGAATACTATGAATAGGAGGGAGTAAAACACTGGCTTTGTGTGATGAGTGGATATGCAGGGGACCTTGGGTTTGAGCTGTGTGAGCTGGAAGAGTTGATGTGCGACCTTCAGGTGTATATTCATGGATGACAGCTTGCGAATACTGAGCATCATTTGGTAGATCCAAAGCCTCAAGGGCGGTACTTGTGGTGGAAACAGCCTGCCCAAGGGCACTACAAACTTTATGGAATGCAGGCAAAGTTTTAACAGAAGACACATCTTGGTCGCAGTCTGGCATTACTGAAGGTACAATTTTAGCCTCTGTTTGTGCAGGAACTACTGCTGAGCTGGAACTCAGGTTGCTCGTTTTATACTGAAATAGCTTGTCTGGACTAGGTGATGCCTCTGCTGGATCGGAAATGACTTTAGGTGTGCTTGAGAATGTATTCTGAGACTGAAAGGTCAGCTGGTTGAAACCATCAACATCTGATAGTTGTGATTCCCCGGTTTCAAGCAGCAGTGAAGATGTATAAGTGTCCCCTTTTGAGCTCATTTCAACTTGTTCCCTTTGTGGGATGACTTTTTCATACATTTCTTGCATTTCCAAATCTATGACAGTAGAGAGGACATTATCCAGTGTTTTTGCATCACGTAGCTCTTTAAAGTCCTCATCATTTGTCTTGAGTAATAGTTCTGGCCTGAAGTCTGCTTTTCTTATGTCTTTGAGACTCAGAACCGCCATGTTCATGTCTTCGTCCTGTAACAACGGAACATCATTCATATCTACTGCATCTAACTCAAGGTCATCAGCCATTGGTTCGTTAATATCTGAAACTGGGTCATTAGTCACTTTACTAATGTCTGTACATTCAAGAGTAGTAAAAACATCACCAGCCGCCATGTCACCTTGAATACGCTTCATAAGGGCAGATTCCTTAGCACTATCCCTGATGTTCAGTGATTGTGGTATCATTGGAATTCTGCTATCTTTTTTGTTGCCCCCTTGGAAAGCTAGGGTTTGCATCAGAAAATGCCAAATCAAATGCAGCTTTTTGAACTGATGGTGAAGGCAGAGGCTTTTGTCTTCCTTTCTCTGCATGAATTGGTGAGGGCTGTTTGTCCGGAGGAGCATTCTCACCCAGAAATGCCTGATGATCCAAAAAGAAATAGTCCCTAAGATCAACTTCAAGTGCCAAGCTCTGTAAGAATAAGCAATAGTTGCACAAATAAATTGCTTGTCAAATTATGATATAAAACCGAAAAACAAAAGAATCTAACCATTTACTAATGTAAAAGATAGAACTTTCCTTAAGCCATACAACTGAATCTTTTCTTATTCTTCAACTTCTTCTGCTTCTGCCGTGTATTCCCCAATGGAGATTAGACCCTCAACCTACTTATGCCAAGCCAAGACTTGGTTCATGATTTGGGTGAATTTTGCAGCTGAAGTTTTCTATGAGATGAGGAAGCCAGTCCCACAGCCACCCAGCCCTCCTTAGTCAGCTCTTATGGCAGGTATGGTAGGGTACAATGCTGCCAATCTTTGATTCCATTATGGGTACCAGTAACACATGGGTGACTTAATTAAAAATGTATATAATATTAAATATTAAAATGAAGAACGTTGTGTGCAATACGTCACTGTCCTTGAAAGTTAGAAAAAGAGTTCTTGCATGTTACATAGATTCAGTTTAAACATACGGCTGCAGATACTGGACAATTAATAAACAGGCGAAAAAATCCCTGGTAGCCGTGGAGATGTGGTTTGATAGAAGACTGCTGAAAATTAATTGTACAGCCAAAATGGGCAATCAGGATGTTTTAAGGGAAGCTGAGTTGCAAATAGACAACTTATCACAAACATCAGAAAGAGGCAGTCATTGTTTTTTTGGCCACGTAATGAGAAGACCAAAACTGGAACATGATGTGACAACCAGACAGATTTGCAGAAGGAGAGATAGAGGAAGACAGCGTGAGAAGATTCTTGACAGTCTAGTATTAGGGCACGGAAGGGAGTCAAAACACAAATTGATCCATGATGTCGGAGATCGTAATTTATGGAGAGGCATGATCGGCCATGCCAGCTGGCAAGGCACTGGATGATAATATTACTTCTTGGAGAAATATGATTTATAGTGTTATTTTTTTTTTGCTCGCTCGCTTTGAACTCAAGTGTAGTCCATACACACTATTAATAGTAGTGATGAACTGAATTTTGTGCGCCATCAGGTGAAACACTGCGACTTCAGAGGTAACTGTTATATTATTTTATTACATATCTTTATTACACTGTATAGAACAGTGTGCAACCAATTTGAGTTTCTACACCATTTGAAAAACAACATGGCATCTGTTCTTATACAAATTAATTACCTGAAGTTACTCTTACCTGGGGAATGAAATAAAACACGTAGTGGGGAAGAAAACAAGGCAGCTCAACTCATAATACTGCCAGTGGAGTCTAGGTCTGAACCTACTCACCACACCAAGCCTTTTGTAGGCTTGTTCATGAGAGGCGGATTGTGCAGCTAAAATATTCTACGATATGAGGGAGCCAGTTGTGTGCTAACTCTACTTAGTCTTCTCTTATGTTGTGCTTAGTAGGTGACAGTCTAACTATTCTTTGCTTTCACTGGTGTACTGTATGAATCAAGCAAAAATCGCTCACTTTGTCTGAACTTACTTTAGGAGGGTTACTGCTGACTGCAAAGTCATACAAATCAGTCAACTGCTCCCCAACGTTTTTCCACCTGCATGAGAGATGGGAAATAAGCATTATATCTGCAGAAGTAGCAGAACACATGCATGTAATCTTATATTCTTTGCAACAGTGGTCAAGAAACAATTACATAATTTAATGACACTGAAACATACATTACATATCAATTAGAACAATGCAAAAAACAGGGTCGACTTCATCGCACCGGGTTTTATCCCATATGGCTCGGCCTCTTTCCGCAGCACGGAAAGCGTCGCACAAAGCACGAACTCCGTAAGAACAATGCAAACAACAAGCCATGATCTTCTTCAACTGCAACACACTGAATTGTGATAAAATGATTTGGATGATTTCAGAATGCTGACCTACACCCTCAAGGAGAAAAGATAGGGGCATACACAATTACTCACTTGTCATAAACCATGTTCCACTACACTACACAGAATCAAATATGGAGCAAGCCATTAATGCCTTTCTCACCACCAGCACAATTACTCACTTGTCATAAATCATGTTCCACTACACTACACAGAATCAAATATAGAGCAAGCTATTAATGCCTTTCTCACCACCAGCACAATTACTCACTTGTCATAAATCGTGTTCCACTACACTACACAGAATCAAATATAGAGCAAGCCATTAATGCCTTTCTCACCACCAGTACAATTACAACCAAACTTGTGTGATCATTGTGTGACAATAATGTGAGATACCAGCAAAAATGAAGGTAACGAGACATTTTGGCATCAAAACACCAAAACATACAAACAATACAACACCAACTTCTTCCCGCATTAACAAGTGTTAATTGTTAATAATATCCCAACCTCCAAAAGTGTCAATTTAAAGTATAACACCAATAAACTCCATTTGCTGATGGTTCTGAGACTTAAACCTATGAACATGTAAGCAGCCCGGCCTGAAACCAACTTAGTTTGACAGTTTCTCGCTAAATGTTTGAATTATGCTTAGCCAGTGGGAGGGCATGATACAGGAAGACCTTAGTCATGTGTGAGAAGTGCACAGAGGTGTATAATTTCAATATTGAGCACAACCCACTACTGGTAACGCTGATCGTATTCTGGTATGAACCTAAGGCCTATCCACGTCAATATGGAAGCACTATACTTGAGTTTCGCTCTCGTTTGAGCTCGTCAGTAGTGCATATCCCTGGCCGGATCCAGAAACAACCCCCGGATCACTGGCGTGTGAAGCGGGTGTGGAACCACGCGGCACACGCTGGACATGCCAAATTCTCATAACAGAATATTACAACGTCACCCATCGTAGGCTATGCTCAAGATTGCCCAATCGTTGCGACTGACATCCGTCAGTCGATGTGGACCCGAACGATCAGGACTACTCACTGGCAAGGAACACCAGGCCTCCTAATATATATGTGTATAATTTCATTTATTCCTCCTTGAGGTTAGAGACCAGCATTTTGAAATCAACCAAGGCATTGCATCACAAAGCTCCTGTTTTAGTAGGTTTCTGGTATCCATGGATAAGTCCTTCACGCCCTTGATCCAGATGTCATGCCAGTATTCTGTGCAATTTCTAGATAAAGTTAGTCTGTATGGAAGTTTTATATTAATCCCTGATTGGAAATTCCCCATGTTGGGGTAACAGGATTCCCCATCACTTGGCCTTGTCCTATCAATAGAGGGAGGACCTGAAGTGCATTTTTAAAGGAATAGGACGCATTCAGGTTGGTCGCCATTAGGTTCTTCCGTTGGTTACAGATCTCTGTATAAAATTTTTATCTCCTCCTTTTGTGAGGGATCTTTGGCCACACCATGCTTTCATGGTGAGAATGCAATTTGCACTTGCCTCTTTCTAAATACGATGTCAGTTTGTTCTCATTCTCTCTCTGCTGCAGCCTGTCCCTTTGCCAGTCTTCGCAACAGATTTCTAAATATCTGCTGAACTGTTCTCATACTGCAAGATTTATTCCTTTGTTGTTTGACAACTCTTATTTTAGCAAGTTTATGAGGCCTCATTATTCAATTGGTCTCTGTGACAGGAAACCACTGTAAAGTAATAATTGATGAAGACAAATGTAAAATAAATATTCGAGACTCCAGTGAGATATTATCTTAGCAATACAGGCTGCATTTACTACTTACGTAAATGGAGTCAGTGGTTTCCTAAATGTCAAAGGCTGCAGTTCCTTTTCTTGATGCTCCAATATCAACTGGCGTCTAGTTGCTCTAAACTTTAGGGCTTCATTGATATACTAGGAGAAAATAAATTCTACACTGTAAAACTGTATACCTGGAAACAGACAACTCTTGTTGCTCTGAACTTCAAAGCTTCATTGATGTACTAGGAGGAAATAAATTCTACACTGTAAAACTGTACACCTGGAAACAGACAACTCTTGCTGCTCTGAACTTCAGGGCTTCATTGACGTACTAGGAGAAACTAAATGCTACAATGTAAAACTATACTCTTGGAAACAGACAACTCTTGTTGCTCTAAACTTCAGGACTTCATGGATGTACTCCATCCATCCATCATGTACCATGCCGGTAAGCGTGGGGGATCATGTTCTGCCATCTCACTCGATCACCAGAGTCGTGGATCAGCTCCGTGTTTCTGTCTCGACCATGCCACAAGGCCAAGCCATCCAGGTACTTGCTTCTAGGTCTTCTCCTTGGTCTGTTCCCCTCGATCTTACCAGTTGTCACCAAGTTCTCCAAATCATTTCTTCTCATAACATGCCCAAAAAATTGGACTATCTACGTCTAATGTCTCAAATCAGTTTATGATCTTCATTTGTTTCTTGAAGGACTTGTTCATTGGTCTTTCTGGCTGTCCATGGTATTCTTTGCATTTTCCTCAGAAACTACATTTCTACAGCTATCAGATGTTTTTCAGCCTGACTGCTCATTGTCCAAGCTTCACATCCATATAAAAGTACAGGTTCTATGTAGCATCTCAACACTCTTTTTCTCGTTTCAATTGACATCTTTTTATTGGTCAATATGTTTTTCATCTTGCTAAAGGCTACTTTTGTCATGGCGATTCTTGTTCTAATCTCTTCAAGGCATCTCCCATCAGATGTTATTACTGTTATTGTACCTATTCACTTGTTGAAGAATATTCCAATTTACTTGTATATTGATGTACTAGGAGAAAATAAATGCTACAATGTAAAACTATACTCTTGGAAACAGGTAACTGAAAGCCATGAATATATCAATGTTTGATTAGCTATTGTAATGTGGGTTCCTCTTCTTTTGCTTTATGCGGTGTAGAGCAGTGGTCTAGGTGTCTGTCTTCAGTAGAGCTGTGTTAACACCCACCCCCTCCCCCCCCCACCCCCCAGGTAATGTTAAACCATGGGAGCAGCTGATGTGAATTGAACTTGAGAGTAGCTGGCAGATACTTGTTGTTTATGGTCTCATGCTTGCAACGATAATCAGAGGATCTTTTTAGAGACAATGGCTACGGTCACTGATGAGTATGGTCACTGCCAAGGAAAGCAATGGCAGGCAGACTAAAGTATACTATATTAGCTAATGCTAACATTTCTAGTTCTGTCTTATAGTAACAACACTTCCATCTGATTGTGTAATATATATATATATATATATATATATATATATATATATATATATATATATATATATATATATATATATATATATATATATATATTGTCAAAGACTGAAGTATAGAGGTCTGAGGTCTGCCTCAAGATAGAAGACCACCGGGAAGAGTGGTCAACCTCAAGTAGATTAGAGGTAACACAGTGCCCCGATATGAGGGCAGGGTAGGTGATAGGAAGGGGGACTATTAACTAGTTCTCTCATGAGACACGGAGGTATCGACCAGATAGTTAGTACTCTGGTCACGGCAGAATCACGCCTACGTGATAGCCACGGAGAAGTGGATTGCCACTCAATAGGAGACGGCTGCTATAAGCGTGCTGAGTGTGACAGCGCGCAAAAAGCCGAAGGACGCACAAGGTCCTTCCGCGTGCTGTGTAGCCACGCGAGTAGGAAAGTCAGACTGGGGACTGACTTCGTAGCGAGCGCACCGTTTAGTGTCGATAGGGGTTTCTGTAGCCAAGTAGATAGAGATTAGCAATAGGGTTAGGAAACTAGTGATAGGCAATTCTGTGGCTTTGTGTGTGATTTGATAGCGACTGTTTTGTAAATGTAAAGAGCCAAAGGCAATAAAATGTATCATCCATTTCCTCTCACACGACTTGCAAGTTCCTTGTGTGGTGCGAGAGAAGTAATCCTGTGATGCCTGAAACATCGGTTGCTGACATATATATATATATATATATATATATATATATATATATATATATATATATATATATATATATATATATATATATATATATATATAATTGCTAGAGGTGTGAAACTGCTAATCAATCTGAGGTGACCAATTCAATTCCTTTCCTCCCAAACCTTACCTTTCTATACACAAGCGCTGTGATAGGGTAGTGGTCAGTGCGCTCACCTAGCAACACAATGATCAGAGGCTGTACCACTAGATGTGGCCCTCAACTGACCCAACCTTATAGTTGGTTGGTTGGTTAGAATCCTTTGGAAGACTGAGTTTTAACGCTCATCTACTATGCATTAGCATTCAGGTCTAGATAACTTGCATCAATTGGAGTAAGGCAAGTGTGGTGACTTTTCTTCTGACATGGTACCAAAGTACTATCTCCATGGACACTGTGATGCTTAACTCTCTTTTCCTTCCCCAAGTTCAAAACACTAGCAAAGTGTGCAAGACTGGTTATCAGTTATCAGTTGGGGTATCTTCATTGCACTCCGGACATGTCCATAGATGCTCAGATCCTCCCCCCAGCATATGCATCAGCGTTCGGTGGCTAATAGTGCCAGTTCTGTGTTGGTTGACGAGGCGCCTTGTTTTCCCGATGTACCTCTCGCGTCTGGCTGTGCCGATTCTTACTCCCAAGTCTTTCATCCTGAACAGCGATGTGGATTCACTGACGTCAAAGTCCTCTGTTCTCGCCATATCTTTGAGGATGTTAATAACATCGGCACAATCCATGGGCTGGCCATCTACAGGGGATGCAGAGCCAGCCAGTTTGTCAGCTCGTTCATTTTCCTCGACTCCCGCATGTCCCGGGACGAAGATGAAGGTGACTTTACGGACAACAGACTTCCGCAGCGACTCAGTCCACTGTCTACGTACAGATCCAGCTTCGACCTTCTGAATCATGCTCATTGAATCACTTAGTACACACACGTTGGTATAATACTGTGATTCCAGCCATATGAAAGCCTGTGTAACTGCCATCACCTCCATCGTCATGCTGCTCGTGGTCATAGAGTGGGCACCACTGGATTCTTGAACGGTTCGGCCCGCTGAACGGGCTGTAAATGCCCACGCACTTCTCTGCTGCTTTACAACAGATCCATCTGTATAGATGAGCACTTCGGGGCTATCTGAGTGTGCAAGACTGGTACCAGGACTTAACATTACTGGTGCAAGGTAACAGTCCTGGTAACAGTTCCTGGTAACAGTCCTGGTACCAGGACTTAACATCAGTTGCAGAGAGAGTCATGGCTGACTCACTTTGGTCTTCTGTGTAGGGTGGGTATTCCAATGCCTGTCACTAAGATGCAGGTGAGAAGAGTTGGAATGCATGCCTTTTTTCTGCTGATTAAAGGGTTGTGGCAAAGTCATTACTGAGGAAAACAGGGCGTACGAAATAACCTTTAGCAGGAGAATAGAGATGGAAAGTATCATTATGGCAGCGATATGGCTCTCAAATCATTATTAACACAAGTGATCACTGTCTGTGACTCAGTCCATGCTCTAAAAAAACAGAATAATGGTTGAGGCATGAGTAGCTGCTACCTGTGCATGTCTCAAATCTGTGAGAACTTTAGGCATATAGTCCAGGTCATGTAGGGATGTCTGGACACTTGCCTGTCAGCCCAGTGGTCATCATTCACATTCACATAGAAGCAAATTTTTTTATTGACCTGGGAGTCCCAGATCGACTCAGAATAAAATGGGCAGCAGAAAATGTCTTGGGAAGTGAAGGTGTGATATTGACCACAATACCCCTGGAGTGTCAGATGGACTATAAAAATATAAGGTATAATTTTGTTTAGCTTGCTTTGAACTCAAGTGTAGTCCATACACATGCTACTACTTTTGTAGTGCACTGGACTGATGTTTGCATGTGGATTAGCTTTCCCTGTTACCAATGTCCCTCGCCATGAGGCGAATCCACTCTGACTTCAGAGGTACTTGTAATTTACACCCAAGTCAAGGAAGAGAAGTCAACATTTTAGTCCACTGGCTGGTGTAGGGGTTGAACCCGCTACCTCGGCATCAGCACACAGGATGTTGAAGAGCAAGCGCTCTTATCCATTAGGCCATACTGACCCCCTAAGGCATATAAAATGGCCGATTATTTCTTTAAACGCAGAGATTTGTAGAACACGAAAGAGCTGACATTCTGACTTCACAAGCACTATTCACTGATACTTGAAGATGCACGAAGGGAATAAACTGTTGGAAGTACATGACAGCTTGGTGTATGGGAAAACATGTTCATAGCTGCCAGAGAGGAAAAATAAGTATGGAACTAGATGTAGTGGACGCAAACAAGGACAGATCCACTCTGTAGCTAAGCAACTCACAAGGGGAACAATCAGCATCTACTCTATGATTTCTACTGAGACTGAGCACTTATGGGATTGTACACAGTGCAGTGATGTAGATTCTTAATCACAATCACAGGAGCTATGGAAGCATAGTGGCTAGACACTTGCCAGTGGTCGTGGGTTCATGTCTGCATCAGACAGATTGTAAACCAGAGACCCCAGCTGCCATGTCTGCACCAACCTTAAATGGGTCCCAGCAAATGACTATGGAAGTAGAAGTGGCCAGCACAATACTGACCATATCACCCAGTGCGTGTCTGTTTGGTCTATACAAATGTCGGCCCAACATTATGTGCCCAGTGTGCCTGGTACAAATAGGCATGTACAAGGTTTCTTTATACACACATTGGCACCTTGCCGTCTTGACAGACGATAGTTTGTGCTCTAAAAAGGCATAATAACTTTTAACTATGGCGGTAGCGAGTGTGACTGATAAGGCCAATTTGCGCTGTAAATGTCCGTTCACAGTGGGTGCATGTGAACACGTGGTCATTTCCACCATCATGCACCATCTTACGTCTCAAACGCTTGGTGTGTGACTTTTCTGCAATAATTTTCTCCTTTGACTTTATTCCATTTCTGATATTTGCCCTCCATGCAACATGTTCAGCAGCGACTTGCTCCCAATGTGCATTATCAATGCCTGTATCAATCATGTCCCGCTTACACACATCTTTGTATCGTAGTAGAGGCCGACCCTGAGATCTCTTACCCATCTGTAATTCACCAAAAAAGATATCCTTTGGTATTCTACCATCATCCATCCTCCTAACATGTCCTATCCATCTAAGTCTACGAAGACTGAGCATGGAATAAACTGTCACACAACCTGATCTTTCCAATACTTCAGTATTTGTGATTTTGTCTTGCCACTTAATACCAAGAATTCTTCGCAGACACCGCATATGATGGGGTACCATCAATCTTTATTGACGACGCCGAACTAGAGATAGTAGACCATTTTACATATCTAGGATCAGTGGTAAATAGCAAATTATCCCTAGATCAGGAAATCAACATCCGGATTGGTAAGGCAGCAACAACAATGAACAGGTTAAGAAAAAGAGTCTGGGAGAGCAGGAAGCTTACTGCCAAAACAAAAGTCCTTGTCTATCAATCCTGTGTCCTTAGTACTCTTCTCTATGGCAGTGAAACCTGGACAACTTACTCACACCAAGAGAACAATTTAAAGGTTTCTTTACCTTCTTGTTTACTACACGTAATTCACAAACTATGCAATGGCAAACTACTGAACGTAAACTTGCCCTGGAATCGTAAACTTGCCCTGGAATCACAAACAGCCAAAAAATGCTGAGGTTGACTGATACGTCCTGTAAAGGATATGCAACAACTTTTTTTTTAAATTCACAAACCTCTTTGGCTTCATCTGCATCCACAGTTATCATATGAATCTTGGGATCACTGCAATATTGTAACCACAAAGTCAGTAAATGCTAATATTTATGTTAAAATATTACTTTATTTGGTATACAAACATGAAAACAAACATGTAGGCTCTAAACATCTGTTTATAATTTCACAAAATACTAGAATACTGCAACAACTAGTAGATAAAGTTAGTAAGCAAAACTACAGAAGATGACAGCAAAAATATGGAGATATCCATGGGAAGAAATAAAACAAAAAAGAAACAACACAGAACATGGATTGGAGCAAACACTATCTAGAAGACAGAAAATAATATTTGTAGGCGAGCCCTTGAGGCCATGGAAAAAGCACATAAATAAATCCACAGGCACTGACTGGCACTCATAGATGCAGAGAAACGAAGTAAAGATTAGAGGACTTACTGGCAGATTCTAAACTTCTTTCCTCTACCATGAACATCAGTCAATACTTGTGGATTTATTTATATGCTATAAGACAGAAGAAATGAAAAGAAAGCTCCCGGGAAGGTTAACCCGGTCAACAAATGCCTGCAGAAGTCGGATGTGTCGGCCTAACGGCGCAAGAACGCAGCTCTGCTGTAAACAGGCACAACGCAATCACATCCACACAAAAAACTCCGGATGAACGCAGAAGAAAAGAAAGCTGATTTAAGCAGAAGCAAAACCAGATCTGCTATAAAGTCCACCAAATCAGAATATAAATATTTATAGGTAAACTTTCATGTTTCTACTACCACAAACAGCATCTTCCTACAGTGGACATATATTTATTTATTTATAAGCGCAGTCTACTGCCTTTCTGTTGAACTATTTCACATATAGGTTAATGATGATGTGAGACTTAGAGAGCCAAATAGCAACTTTCTTTATGCCAGTCTTCATTCATGTGTTACTGGTACCCATATAGTAAACAAATATGTAATAGTAAAACTGATCTACCATACATGTCATAAGAGACAACTACAGAGGACTGGCATGAGATTGGCTACCTCATCCCATAGAAAACTTTAGCTGCAACACCCAGCCAATCATGAATAAGTCTACAAAGGGCTTGGCTTGGGTTGGATGAGGGCCCATGCACCACACAGAGATAAAAAGACAGAAGAAAAAGATTCACTTTAGCTATGCATCTTTTCCAGCATAGGTGGTGATCAGGACAATGTGGCTGAGGTCTTCTTCACTGATCCCTCACAATTTGGCGTTTACTGTTGCTCCTGTGTGCCATATTTCCAATGTCTGGCAGAATCTAGGTAGTCTTTTAGGATCTTGTGATTGCTGAAGTGCTCCACAGCTGCCAATGGTCAAATACAGTCAAGCACTGTACTGTTCTGAACCTGAAGTTTCTCCACCTGTTTCACAGACTGTTTTAGTAGTTTGTGTCTTTGCTTCTCTAAAACATTGGGATGTACGTGACTGCAGATGGTTCCCTCTAGCTTTGCAAGCTTATCTGTCTTCTCTATTCCAGGGATACCAGTGGGCTCGCATACACTGCAGAACTAGCTCGGTTCTGAACAGCATACAAATGTGTTTTATTTCCTGGAATAGCGTGTCTTGTTTTGGGGATGAAATGGCCTAGAGAACAGACGGTCTGAGAGAAGAGATTTCTTAATTCTGAAAATCCCTATAGCTATAGTCTTTAGAGTTTCCTGTGACTTTATTCCCATTAGCTCTCCCATTCATCACATTCTAGAATTTGTGAAATAAAAGTTAAATACTAAAAAAATTTCAAGTGAGAGATAATCATACCAATATATGAACAGTTCTTTGGTCACACTGTCTAAAGATGGTTGTTCAGATAATATCTGCTTCCTGAAGGTCAAACCTTTTGGATAAGTGCAGTCTTTCTCAAGGGCTGTGCTAATGTTCTCCAGACATGCTGAAATGTGTCCAATAAAATTTTCAAACAATAATATTTGCAGTCATTAAGAACTATTTCTTGACAACTTTTGAAGAAACATACAATGACAATACAAAGCAAAACAACCAAGAGCAAATATGTAAATTCTTAAATATGAACTCTTAGTGCGTTTTTATGAAGGCTGAAACCTAAATTTAGTTTTTTTGCTCACGTTGTACCTGTTCCTCTATTAAAAGATTATGGATTAAGAGAATATAGCTTACAAAAACAAATTTATTGCAGTCCAGGCGACACATATGACTCAAAATCAATATGGCTCAAAACTTCCAACTAGGTCTAGCAACAAATGAGCACCACAAACCAACATCCAATTACGAATCAATTACTGTCAAAATTGTCATTTACTGCCAGTATAGTATCTTGCAGTGTATGGTAGGCAGGTCTTTGAGCCTGAGGAATTAAGGCCACCTGGCTAGTGCAGACACCGCGAACTGTGCAGGTTAGGATTTTCTTTTTGCTCCCAACAGAAAAAATCCCACACCTTACAGAGGATTTGAACCTGGGTCTCCTGAAGGAGAATCCGGTGTTTTGGCCACTCGGCCAGCTGCTCCTCGCGAATCAATTACAAACAATGGTAATAGATACTTATTGTGGCTCATGTATAAAATGCAACATTGGTAAAACTTTCATGACTAAATAAATTAATAGAGAAATTATATATATATATATACACACATCACACACCAGGTGACTCCAGGCTGTCCGCATGCTACTGAGTGCAAAAGATCAGGACAAGAACACAGACCCAATCCAAGAATCTGGTCACCCATGCGTATCGGCATGGTACATGATGATGATTGTAAGGTAAAGGTAGTTCCATACAAAGTGAGAATAGTACATCTAGAAAGTACTTTGGCTGGAACCGTCGGGGCAAACGAAATAGAGAAAGACCTAACAACACCTGGAGATGAGAATAGAGATAGAAATGCACAATATGGGAATGACATGGCTGGAGCTGCATGTGAACAAGGCAAAGGCGTTTCTTATATTGTATTCAATGAACAAAAACAATTACTCAAATACGCAGGTGGTCTTACCAATTAGGTGTTTAACACCTGGGTTATGCAGACAGAAAGTCTTCATAGTGACTGTGATTATCATGGAGATAACAAATGCTCCACATTCAAACAATATTAGTGACTGTGTGTTACGCATTTCAGGCAAAGTATGATTCATCAATTCACATCATGTGATATATAACTCTGCAGTATGCACCTGATGAGATGCAGCGAAATATGCCAGGCAATAAATTGGGCAACCTATTGTTAGAGGCTTCTATATTAAAATCTGAAAATGTTTTGAACATGCTTATCAGCATGGTACATGATGGTGATTGTAAAGTAAAGGCAGTTCCATACAAAATGAGAATAGTACATCTAGAAAGTACTTTGGGAATAAAGTTACAGGGAACTCTAAAGACAATAGCTATAGGGATTTTAAGAATTAAGAACTGGTAAACCTGGTATACAGGAATGACATTGTAGTGCTCCAGGAGACATGTAAAGAGTAACCTGATCAGCATCATTGCTTCGTTTAGAAAAAAAATTAATCTTTCTTTAACCCTTTACAGGGCAGACGCTTGTCCGTTTTGTAGCCCTGAACGGGCAAGATTTTTTCAGGTTTGGTAAAATTTCGGGTCGCGTTAGTAAAAACAGCACAAATAAGGTGTTAGTCAACCGATTTTAGTTAAATAAACAACACAATGAAGGGAAAAGCATGCAGAATATGTTACTCACGTGATTGTTGTCGGTAATCCATATATGAACACAAATATTTACGAAATACGGCATGTTGTTTGTGATTTTCCGTCATCTATACGGCAATTTACAAACACATTTTCAGAATCATAATCACTTTCTTTAAAGTCCGACTCAGACTGCTAATGCAAAGTAACGCTTTGCACTGATATCTAGCTCCGGTGCCCTTTAATGTCATTTAAAATGAACCTAGCGAAATCTCGGCTATCACTTGAAGAATCGCCGAAATCCATTTTGAAAAACAGCGTAAAAATCCCGAAAACTATCAAAAATTGTCCTTAAAAGTCCGTTCAAATTCATACTATCGCGTTTACAAATGGCGGCCACGTTGTCAAGCTGTCGGCGAAAGCGAAAGTAGCCGTCGGAAGTGTCGGAAGGCCGAGAGATCGCGATTTTACAATGCATAATAGTATCGGCCGGAATCAGACGCTACGATCGTTTTATGGCATCGGCCGGAATCGGACGCTGTGACCTGTAAAGGGTTAAGTAAAATGTTATGTGTAACAATAAAACTTGCAAAAACATAAAGATATCACTTGGATCCTAGTTACGGAAGGAGCAACAAAATAACTTGATGTACCTGTTACATACCACCAAAATAAAAGTATCATTAAATTCATCAGAAAATAACCAACACCAGCAAAATTGTATGGACAGATGGAACAAATCATTATTCTGCGAATCAGAACAAGACAAAATTGACTGCATGTATACAAAAATCAAGATTGGCAAATCAACCATGTGCACATGGATTGGCGCCACAGACTGTAGATCACATACTCCAAGACTGCCCAAAATATCTAGGCAAATCTTCTGGCCTAGAGAAACAAAAGTGCAAGATAAACTCTATGGACCACTTAGTGAACTTAAAAAGACTGAAGTTTATACAGGAGGCAACATTGCAGATATAGACAATAAATTTCCAGCCAGCGAAAGAAGAAGAATCACTTGACTCATGAACAACAGTCTCAGTTCTGCTAGAAGTTCATCTTCTTCTTACACCTGCAGATGTCATCATGAATATATCCAAAGAAATCAGCAGTCAACATGAGATTGTTCACATCTCTACAGAGTATGTCTTGAAATGGATCAATAACAGCAACAATAAATATGACAAACTACAGCAAAAACCATAGCTAGCATACTTAGGTAATCTCCCAAAGCGTAGGTCACTGTAATAGCATTGTCCAGGCTTGGCCAGTGATTGGGGTTACACTGCAGAGCCTGAATGGAAAAAATGAAATAAATGTTCCAAGCAATATGTATATAACAGCAGTGCAAGCAGAAAGGAAGAAGTCTTGACTTTGATGAGAATGAAGTACACACATTGTTACCAGATTAGTATTCTGATAACACAACTGAACAATAATGTAGACAAAAGGTTGGAAAACTCACTAAAACAGAGATGAGGGCTTTTTTGCTGCATCGGGAAATGTATGGAAAACATAAGAATTGAAAGTAATAAGGCAGACAAGCAAAAAAGCAGGTCAGCAAATAGACAGACAGATAGATACTGGGAAATAAGGGAAAACAGAGGAATTTAAATGAATTAAACAGATAGACAGACAGACAATAGACAGATATTGGAAAATGTATGGAAAACAAAAGAACTGAAATTAATGATAACATTTTAATTCACTTCAATTGCACACCTGTATTATTTTACAGTTATGAATAATGACGAATTATAGATTCATCATCATAATCATGTAGCAAGTCCTACACAGAACTTCCTCTCTCATCACAACCACCAGGAAGATTCTCGATAATTCACTACTTCCCCAGCCGTATGAATATTCATGACCAGGATATCTTTAATGTCCTGTGTCCACTGTTGTATTGGCTGACCCCAGCCTCTTCTTTCAGGAAAAATGTCTTTTATTACTGTTCTTTCTAATCAACTGTGACATTTTATACGACGAAAGTATTTTAATTTCCAAGACAAGATACTATTTATAAGACAGTTGTCTTCGATGCTCAGATCTTGTAAAATATCAGTAGTGTTCTTTTTCTTAATACACAGTATATGCAGGATTTGATTGTAACATTTAAGTTCAAAAGCCTCAATTGTGTTCCTTGGTGACTATGAAATGGTTCATAAATCACATTAATATTACAGAGGCTATTGGGCATAAATATACCAGATTATCATCAAGTGCATGAAAGGAATAGAAGAGTTGCTGTGGTATGACAGAATCACTAAGTTGAAAAGAAAAGTGTCTTCTTCACCTAGTCATATTATGTGGCGTTAGTCATCATGGGGGTTACAGCAGCACTAGATTTTATTAGAAAGCAGCAAGTCAAATGGTTTGGCCATTCTAGTAGGTTACCAGTCAACAGTATACCACAACAAGCAATGATGTACAGACCAGATGGAAACAGAGGAAGAGGCCGACCACGTAAATGTGGACGGAGGGATTAGCAGAGTCCATGGGAATATCGATACATGAAGCCCATAATGGGCACTCTCACAATGTTTATACTTCACCTCGACACAGCAAGGTAGAAGAGGAACATGAGATGAGATGAGTCATCATGTCTGTCCATAGTCTTCTGTACTATCAATCATTTCTGATATTTCTCCATGCTATGATGTCAAACTATCCAGCATCTTCTCTCTTGGCCTTCCCCTGCTTCTTCTCCCCTTCAACTTTTCCATTGTTGTGACATACCCCAGCTTTCACTTTTCAACATGCCCATAGAATGTCGACTGTCTTCTTGATTTGATATGAATAACCAGTTCTCTTTGAGAGTTAACTTCTTTTAAGATATCTTCATTTCTCTTTCTATCCACCCACAGTATTCTCATCATTCTTCTTTAACATCACATTTCCCCCAACTTCCACATAATTCATCACTCATCTCCTAAATGTCCATGATTTGCATCTGTGCATCAGGATTGGCTCAATATAGCTTTCAGGAACACTTTTCCTTAACATAACATAACAAAGACATATTGCAGAGAATAGTCTCCATGGCGAAATGGTCAAGCCGTCTGCCTCGCACTCCAAAGGTTGTGGGTTTGATTCTGGGCTACGTCTTTCGGTTCACAAGTGCATTTTCTCAGAGACTCTGGGGCTCCGTCGCTGGACCTACGGAGTATGTGCTTTGTATGACGCTTTCAGAAGGTGACCCTACGGAAAGAGACTGGGCAATATGGTATAAAACCCGGTACAATTAAGTCAATCCTCTCGACTTTTAAGACTTTTTTTTATTATTATTTTTAAAAAAGCACAGTAATTCATTTCTAATGAAACAAGAGATGAAGAATCTTCTTTGTCTGAAAAATGCTTCATACCGTCACATACAGATACCAGACCAAAGATCGTTGATATACTCACTTGCTGGAAACATATTTTAGCCAGAGGATAATTGTGCAACTCTTTAGCCAACTGTCCCATTTTGAACCAAACAGTAACATCAGAGGAATCTATCTTCACAGCCTATTTTAATACAAGAAGTCTCGTTAACAACAAACACATACAAGGGCAGCATATTTGTTTCTATAAATGTCAGTGACTAAGCATTTAATTTCACAGAAAGATACTGCCTGATATAAGAAAAACATGTTACTGGTCTAGTATTTTACGTTAAAGACAGCACAATGTTAATCTATCAAGGATTCCATTTAAAAGACAGAATGTTCATTTGTCACGGATTTCATGTAAAAGACAGCACAATGTTCATTGGCCAAGTATTTAATTTTTTTTAAATAGACTGTATTAACAACAAATGTTGGTGGCTAAATATTTAACACCATTTATTAGCAAAAACAAATATTGTAGCAATTAAGGACTTTAACTTATAGGATAAACAGTGTTTACAACAACATCAAAATAATAAGATAATACATGGTAACGGTTAAGAATTTAAAATTAACGGACAGTTTTCAAATGAAAATTGTTAAATAAATCGTGTTGACACCCTGCCAAGGTCAGATGTTACATTGATAAAGACCTCACAATAACCTTATAAAAGCTCATCCTAAAAATAGACACTAGACTGGTTATTAAAGAGATGATTAACAGTATCACCATTCTCAGACAGCTTGCTAAAGACTACAAACTTTGCAAACAGCGAGACTGCAAGAGTCATTGCAATTCTCCTTAATGAAGGATATACAAACAGCACCCATTAGAAAAGCTCATGACTACACTCAGAGTGAGTTGTTTGCCGACCAGCTAGGAACCAAATCATCAACAATCTCGGATCCCTTCAATTCATACATGTGTGAATAACTTGATGAGTGAATAACTTGATGCGTGAATAACTTGATGCGTGAATAACTGTGGAAGTTGGCATGGCCAAATGGATAAGAACGCTCGCTCTTAAACATCCGGTTGCTGATGCCTAGATAACGGGTTCAACCCCTACACTAGTCATTTGGACTAAAACAGTGACTCCTCAACCTTGACTTGGGGACGTAAATTACAAGTACCTCTGAAGTTGGAGTGGGCTTGTCTGATGTTGAGGGACATTGGTAATA
Organism: Cepaea nemoralis; assembly: GCA_014155875.1. Lineage (NCBI taxonomy): Eukaryota > Metazoa > Mollusca > Gastropoda > Stylommatophora > Helicidae > Cepaea > Cepaea nemoralis. Next base: position 414,075 of record JACEFZ010010520.1, on the reverse strand, counting down.
GGGAAAGCTAATCCGCATGCAAAAAATCAGTCAAATGGACTCAAAGTAGTCGCACGTGTATAGACTACGCTTGAGTTCAAAGCGAGCGAACAGAAACAACAAAATCATCATCAAGTGGCCCCTTCTGCACAGAACTTCACTCATAATCATCTTTCAAAATGTGTCTCAAACCAGATGTCCAGCCTTTGTTGCTGTCTTGCTTAAATTATTTATCACATCTGGACCCATCTAAATGTTTTGGTCCTCCTCTTCTCTGCCTCCTCAGCACACTTCCCTCAACAAGTATCTTTTCTAGACTTTCATGTCCTTTTACAAGTCCAAAATATTTCATTTTCCTCAAAGTGTGTGGGTGTGTGGGTGTGTGTGAAAAAACCCTTAAGAGTTCTCAATCTGACTTCTACTAGATTAAGATTTGTCAAAGATAGGACCAGCTTAATTAAAAACTCAAATTTAAATATTATGCCGGTGGCCGAGTAATTAAAGTAAGGATCCTTTCACATGCCTTAAGGCACATCTGGCATATGGTGCTCGACCCATATTTTCATAGACCAGTCGACACTCGTGGGTGACGTGGTCAGTGTCACACCGGCTGCATTAACTTCCTAAGACATATTTGGTGGCTGAGGTTTAATCTAAGGTTACAAAAGAGTGGCAAATTCGATTCATTATTATCAACAATTAACTAAAAAGGAAATAATGAGTACAAAAATGAATACTTCGATGTAAGCAGCTATTGCTTCCTGAAGTTGACCCCTCTGCAAAAGAATGGATGCAAGGTTCTTATGGATGGAATACAACAGCTGAAGGCCAGGGTGGTTTAGTGTCTGTGTTTGATACTCATCACCCACCAAACTGGATGCCTGAGAAGGAAAAGAACATGATGATATTCAAAAGTTAAGAGTTATAAACAAAACTATTTCAGCCAAAAATATTTTCAACAACATGAAAAACACTATTAACATATACAGAGATAAATAACTCTTTTAAATATTAACATATACAGAGATAAATAACACTTTTAAAACGAGAATTTAAAATGTTATATATATTTAACACTACTATATGGCGCATAAATCTGCACACTGAACAAGCGATTGGGAAGTCAAATTGAAGCCATGGAGATGTGGATATACAGAAGAATGGGTTGTATTTCACGGAAACAAAAACAGAATTAAATATAAATGTTCTAGAGAGGCTAGGAATGTAAACAGGGTTGATGAAAGAAATAAGCTGAGCTGAAAGTTGAAAGAAATGAGTTGGGAGTCTCTGTGGCGAAGTGGTCAAGCTGTTTGATTCGTGATCCGAAGGTTGTGGGTTCGATTCCGGGCCGCGCCCTTCGGTTTACGAGTTAAATATTTCGGAGACTCCTGTGGGTCGTCGCTAAAAGCTACGGAGTTCGTGCTTTGTGCGACGCTTTCCGCGCTGCGGAAAGAGACCGAGCCATATGGGATCAAACCCGGTGCAATGAAGTCGACCCTGTCGACTTTTAAGCGACTTTTTTTTATAAGTTGAGCTGGGTTGAGTCAAGAACTCACACAACAGCACTCGAAACATTCCCAATACTAATAGTACCAGTTGCAGTCTTATTACATGTCTGTCTGGCCTTTCCTCAGAACACTGAGTGTTGGTCAGATCCTCTGGTCACCACTGTCGAACCATTCTCTCCAGACTATGATGATTTATCTGTTCCTCCACACTATACATGTGATCTCAAAGGACCCTGACCACATCTGCCTTATCATGCACCAATACCCCACCCAACAGTGCAGGCACAGCCAATCTGTCCACCTGCTCATTTCCCTCCACACCAGCATGTCCTGGTGAAAAGATCCAATGGATGCTCCATGAAAGAAATACAAGAGAGACAAGTGAAATATTTTGACCACATTAAAAGACATAGCACCTATGAAGAAAAAAAAAACATGCTGGAGAGAAGAGTTGAAGCAGGCAAGCAAGAGGTAGACAGCGATACAATTGGGAAGATAACACCAAGAGGTGGATGAACAGCAACCTGTCAGTGTGCACAAAAAGAGTGAGAGACAGAAAGTGTTGAATATCCATTGCAGCCAACCTTCATTGTTGAGTATGAACCAGATTGACAGATTCAGCAGTGCAATGAATAATATATTTCAATGCTTCAATACATACTCATACAGAACTCATACACTATCAATATCATAATATGTATTATTTGTCGACTCTCTGTAAGCCATAGCAGTTTGAAATCCTTAGGTCTTCACACATACTAGGTTAATTTGTGAGGTAGGGTGATCAGCTCCCTTCTTCACCCAATGCAACAGCAATGGCAGGTATCTATTTTATGACTTCTTGCATTTGAACACTTTCACATGCTAGTTTTGAACCAGACAAAATTGTCATGCGGTGGGAATGATAAAAATTGTGGACATGAAAGAATACAGAAACTTGAAGGTTGGAAAGAAGAAAAATACCAAAGTTCAGGGTTGAATTCCACAGAATGGCCTTTGATTAGCTGAAAAGTCAAGCCATTATGTGACTGATTGACTCTTCTCCCATATCACCGTCAAATACCAGATATGTCAAATGAATCCAGAAGACATTTTTAATCTGGAGTGATTGACAGGCTGATTATTTACAAGTGACAAACAGCACACAGGGCACACCCACATGTACTGACTCCCTCAAATGAAGCTGAAATGTAGGAACTCTGAACGTTTCCTCAACATATTTATTGTTACTAAATTAGTAGAGTGGAATCAAAAGATAAAGTAATAGATAAATGGTCTATGTTCCATATGTAACAACTTATTACAAGATAAACTGAGCAAAAGACCACCCTGGCAACAGGAAAAATTATGCTTATCATCAACTTTCAACATAGATCAAATCTTTCTCAGATTGCGAACAGGACATTGCAGACTGAAATATCATATACATCATAGGTTCAAGGAAGGTGCATTGGATATTTATGTTTGGCAATAGCCCCATGATGGCTAGTCACGGTACAGTCCTGTCCAACTTATAGTAATGAACATAAACAAATATGGCATCAACTATATCCATTCAACCCAAAACTGTACAGGTGTGTTATGAACTAGAAACTACTACTTTTATTCAAGAGATTAAAGTGGAGGTCTGAGTACAAACAAGGAAGAAGAAGAAAATTAAATTAATCCCAATTACTGTCTCCTTTTTGGGAGCTGCAGTAGGAAAGTGACCAGGTGCTCGCCTGCCAGCCTGGCAGTCATGGGTTCGATCTGCACTAGGGCATATTCCAGATTATTTTAATGTCCTGGCTCCCAGGTTGACCCATCCTAAACTGGGTACCAAGAAATGTCTTGGAAGTAAAGACAGCTGGTGTGATACTGACCGCTGGCATGATACTGACCACTGATGTGATACTGACCACTGGTGTGATACTGGCCACTGGTGTGATACTGACAGCTGGTGTGATACTGATCACTGGTGTGATACTGACCACTGGCGTGATACTGACCACTGGCATGATACTGACCACTGATGTGATACTGACCGCTGATGTGATACTTACCGCTGATGTGATACTGACCGCTGATGTGATACTGACCGCTGGCATGATACTGACCACTGGTGTGATACTGACCACTGGTGTGATACTGACCACTGGCATGATACTGATCACTGGTGTGATACTGATCACTGGCATGATACTGACCACTGGCATGATACTGACCACTGGCGTGATACTGACCACTGGCATGATACTGACCGCTGATGTGATACTGACCACTGGTGTGATACTGGCCGCTGGTGTGATACTAACCACATCATCCATAGTGCCGATTGGTCAATCAAAATATGGGTCTAGCACCACATGATCAATTCACCTTTAGGAGAATAAAAAGGTCCTTTACTAATATTTTTACTGTCACCTTTTCAAATGGTGAGGAGCAGCTGGCCAAGTGGCTAAGAACGATGTGTTCTCCTCAGTGAGGTATGGATTTTTTTCTGTCGGGGACAAAAAAAACATCCTAACCTGCACAGTTCACGGCGACTGCACTAGCCAGGTGGCCTTAATTCCTCAGGCTCAAGACCCCCCTGCAAGGTACTATAGACAGTAGATGGCAGTAAATGACAGTGACTATTTTCAAATGAAACTTAGGGAAAATAATCTTTTTATTTGTAACTAAACCACTATTTAAAATGTCCCGAACCTCTTTCAACAATGGGTGGTCAAAAAGATTTCTTAGTAACTTCTCAGCATGAAGAGTGTTTCCTTTCTGTTGATGCGACAAAGCCTTGTTGTATGCTGCAAACGCCTCAGCTTCCTTGAAAATGAGAATGTTAAGATGCATCGGTACTACAGCTATTGCAATAACACAATTTAAATACAAATAAGAAAAACATATAAGAAACATCACATTAAGCAAAAGTTACAGACTGGCTAATGATTATGCATGTTGTCTTGAAAATGTGGTAGCGCATAGTAAACATATGGTGTATTTTTAATGACTGTGCAGTGTTTGAAAATACTGCCGGTCCAAGTTTTGTATTCACCCTCGGTAAAGTTCATGCAACATAATAGGTAAATACAAAACTTGGACCGGCAATATTTTCAAACACTGCACATTCATTAAAAATACACCCTGTAGTAAACCTGTGGTAGATGCTGCCACAGGTATGAAATGTTAGACTGTATGATAAGATGTGGGAGCCACGGCAGCAAAGTGGCTAGATGCTTGTAGATTTTTTTAATTGACCTGGGCTCCCAGGTTGACCCAGCCTCAAACAGGCACCAGGAAATGTCTTGGGAAGTAAGGATGGCCAGCATAATACTGACCACATCATCCCTGAAGTGCTGACTGGTTAACAAAAATGTGGGTCTAACACCAATATGTCTAGGCATGCGAAAGGGCTCTTTACATTTAAATTATATGAGGTGGGGTTATAAGTTCTTGTCAAAGACTCAAGTATAGAGGAGGAAGACCACCCTGAACGAGTGGTCTACCTCAAGTAGATTAGAGGTAACTCAGTGCCCCTACATGAGGGCAGGGTAGGTGATAGGAAGGGGAACTAGTAATTAGTTCTCTCATGAGACACGGAGGTGTCAACCAGAGAGTTAGCACTCTGGTCACGGCATGATCACGGCAACGTGAAACTAGAGTGTAACTCAAGAGAGGCCACTACTCGAGCGTGCTGAATGAGGCCGCGCGCAAAAGCCGTAGTGCGCCCCAAGTCCTTCCGTGTACTGTGTAAACAGCACGCGGAGTAGAATCAGACGGGACACAGACTTCAGAGTGATAACATCGCTTAGCGAAGCTTGTTTCGTTAGCCGAGTAGATAGATTAGCGATAGGGTTAGGAAACTACTAGTGATAGGAAGTTCTGTGCATTTTATTCTTGTGTGATTTGTTAGCGACTGTTTGTTGTACATTGATGTGATGCAAAGAGCCACTGGCAATAAAATATATAATCAATTCCTCTCGTACGACTAGCAAGTCTTTTGTGTGGTGCGAGAGAAGTATCCTAGAATGCCTGTGACATCGGTTGCTGACAGGCTAGGATAAAGTGGTGTCAGAAGTGTGGCTTGGACAATCGTTCAAGCTAAAACACTCACCCACGGCTCTAAATTAGTATTAAGGCTAGGATAAAGTGGTGTCAGAAGTGTGGCGTGGACAATCGTTCAAGCTAAAACACTTAGTGAGATTACAGAAAACGCACTTAGCACCACAACCGTACTGAATCAGGTAGACGACGACGGGATGGAACTACCCGTTCCAATTGTAGACAAGACGGCTACATTAGAGTGTATACGAATAGAAACAGGACTGACAGATGAACAACGACGACAGATAATAGAATTAGTGACTGAATATAAGGACATATTTTCCGACATTCCAGGTAGGACGGACAGGATCGAGCACTCCATCCTTCTTTCGGACTCGAAGCCTATCAAATGCAGGCCGTACTCTATCCCACTTAGCTATAGAGAAAATCTAAATAAGGAAATTCTTAATTTAGAAGCTAGTGGAATCATTCAAAAATCTACATCTGAGTACTCCTTTCCAATCGTCCTGGTCAAGAAAAAAGACTCCACCATGCGTCTTTGTGTGGACTATAGGAAACTCAACAATGTCACAAAGATCGACGCAGAACCAATTCCATCCTGCGAAGATCTTATTCTTGACATGTCCACCTCCAACATCTTTTCTAAATTAGACCTTACTAAGGGATATTGGCAGGTCCCTATGCAGACTCAATCTATCCATCTTACTGCATTCTCAACACCTCTAGGTCTTTACGAGTGGCAATTTCTTCCTTTCGGACTTCGTAATGCTCCTGCCACTTTCGTACGCTTAACTAGAGATCTACTACATGGAGTGACGAATACGGTGACCTATATAGATGATATTTGTGTCCATACAGAGGACTGGACAACACACTTACTGAAACTAAGACATGTCTTCGATAGGTTGCGACTCTTCGGTCTCACTGTCAAACCGAGCAAAGTCGAATTGGGCCTACAAGAAATTGATTTTTTGGGTCATGTCATTTCTCAAGGACAACTGAAAACTGACAATAGAATTATTACCAAAATTATGAACCTGACCATGCCTACAACAAAGAAGCAGGTCAGGAGCCTTTTGGGGTTAGTAAATTATTATAGCAAGTTCATACCGAACTTAGCTGAAATTACAAGTGTATTTTCAAATGTTTTAAAAGCATCAGTAAACTTGGATGTCAAAGATGCATTATTAATTTCTGCATTGTCAAAATTGAAAATCCTATTTAGTAATGTACCAATCCTCCGCTTGCCTAATCCTAGGCTCGTTTATTATCTTAGGACAGATGCCAGCAGGATTTCCATCGCTGCAGTACTAGGCCAATGTTATGAGGGCATCTTCCATCCGATTTGCTACGTGAGCCGCAAGATCACACCGGCTGAGTCCAGATATTCCATATCAGAGTTGGAAGCCCTAAGCGTCATCTATTCGGTGAGGAAGTTGCATCGATTTCTGGCGGGTAATCACTTTGTGGTCCAGACTGACAACTCCCCGATCACGGTCATACAAAGTGGGGTACATCGGAATGACCGCATCTACAGGTGGTCGTTAATATTACAGAATTATACTTTTAGTATAGAGCATATTAAGGGGAGGGACAACATCCTTGCTGATACCCTTAGTCGACCATCTGAGGTAGAAATACCTGATATTCCACACGAATAGGTAGTTTAAGAAATGTTCATTTACTATACACTTAACGTATCCTGTGTAGAATATACTATTGTGTACATAGACATCAGGATCAGAACTGTGTGCTAAGAACAGTGAACTACCATGTGTCCGTAGACAGCAGAATGACAACTGTGCGCCAAGAACAAGGAAATCACTGTGTGTACATAGACAGCTCGTTACTTACTATGCTCCATTTGTGCTCCGGTGAATCACCTGTGTTACTCATATCAGAACAGTGTCAGAACATTGTGAGATAACAGACACGAAGATACTTGTCTACGACACCAGCGGACTCAACGAGTGTAAGATTACCCATAGGACACAAGTATGACTGTGTAGTGTAGATAGCATACCCAGGATAAGTGTGTATATATGAACTATGCCAACGAAAGCAATTTCTATACGTTATGGCAACCACTAACCTGAGGTAAATAGACATCATGTATATATACTTATTGTGATATGTAATATAACGGTTTTAAAATAGTGGTAAATTATAGTTAGATTAGTTACTTTAATATAGAGTTAGATTAGATTTAGGCAATATAATAGATTTATTTTTTTTTTAGTTTAGATAAATCATTAATTTACCCACTTACTTGGCATAAAATTAGAGTAGGATAAAGTGGTTTAAAAAGTGGTTTAAAAAATTAGAAACGTAGATTAGAATATTACAGCAAACTAAATGACAGCGAATCAAAGATTAGTATAAATAGCTTAAGATAGGAACAACACCATGTAGTCATTTAATTTCATTTTATTTCATTCCATCTTTAAGAACACTTTAACAACTTCATCATTTAGGACTAAAATTAGGTTATATTTTATAGGATAAAAGTATTATACTTATGAACATACCTCATTTATACCATGTAGATTAAAAATATCCATTATATTTTTTTTTCATTAAAAACATTAGTTAGAATTTTTGTTACATTTCAAATTACCCATTTCATAAAGATACATAACTCATTTCACATCATTTTCATTTTTTTAAATAGTTAGATTACTTCCCTTAAATTAGATAAATTTTGTACAACAAAATAGAATATAGATAGTTAGAGAATTAGTATTAGTATTTATATAGAATATAGTTTTAATAATATCAGGGTACAATCTATCAACCCTATTTCATCCATGTAAATATTTTGTAAATACATGACTCGTGCAGTAACTTAAGCACAGTCATGAAGCTCAACTCTTTTCAAGCTGAGCTAAACTTGTACAGTGTCACTTCAAGGTTTTTAAATAAGTGTGAGAATAAAAGATGTGTGACAGAAGTGTGAAAGTGAGAGAAAATGGTAAATATACAATGGAGAGTGAAGGCAGCCAGCGGATTTATTTCTGCCGCTCAGCGCGACTTTTTATTATTTGTCTGCGTCAAGCGTTTGTTTTCAATGTTGTAATGTGCTGTCTTAAATGTTTTGTGTGTAGTTTAGAGTAAACCTTAGATAAGAGTATTTTAAGTCTCATAAGACGGAAACGTAGTCACGAATTAGTGTTATACACGTGTTTGTGGCCACATTTAACCGAATTATGGCACTTGAAAACTAACATGCATACATATTTGTAGACAGACACACATGTTAGGAGTTAAATTATATTATTAGTTAGATTCAAACACGCAAACAACCAGGAAAACACACATGTAAAGCACATACATTTTTTAGAACAAAGGGATATAACTTCGGGTCAGGGGACACAATAGACAACGAAACACTAACTTAACAGTGAAAGATAACTTTACACGCGGAAGCGAGATAGGTAAAGCCTGTCGCACACAGCTTGTGCAAGTGTTGTTTAATATTATATGGGGGACATGAAGCAATTCATGTGTTGACCCTAAGAAAGTCAACTTTGTATGGGTAATGAGTTAATTTACTATTTGAGGGCAGGTCTTATAAGACAACGGTCCGGTTCAGACAAAACCTCTAATTATATAATATTGCGATTGAGAAGAGGGCTCACGCCAACCTAACAAGTTTGTGGCGATCAGCAGTAGCCAAGTAAAGTGATACTACACTGTGACAATAGTCAGTAGAGGTCTATTGAAATACCCAGACCCAAGTTATCAGGAGTCTTTGACGAAAATTAGATACACTAATTTTTAGAAACCTCTTGCGTCACACCATGAGTCAAAGTTTGTAACGCAACACAGGAGGGGAGGGTGTGTGTCAAAGACTCAAGTATAGAGGAAGACCACCCTGAACGAGTGGTCTACCTCAAGTAGATTAGAGGTAACTCAGTGCCCCTACATGAGAGCAGGGTAGGTGATAGGAAGGGGAACTAGTAATTAGTTCTCTCATGAGACACGGAGGTGTCAACCAGAGAGTTAGCACTCTGGTCACGGCATGATCATGGCAACGTGAAACTAGAGTGTAACTCAAGAGAGGCCACTACTCGAGCGTGCTGAATGAGGCCGCACGCAAAAGCCGTAGTGCGCCCCAAGTCCTTCCGCGTACTGTGTAAACAGCACGCGGAGTAGAATCAGACGGGACACAGACTTCAGAGTGATAACATCGCTTAGCGATGCTTGTTTCGTTAGCCGAGTAGATAGATTAGCGATAGGGTTAGGAAACGACTAGTGATAGGAAGTTCTGTGCATTTTATTCTTGTGTGATTTGTTAGCGACTGTTTGTTGTACATTGATGTGATGCAAAGAGCCAGTGGCAATAAAATGTATAATCAATTCCTCTCGTACGACTAGCAAGTCTTTTGTGTGGTGCGAGAGAAGTATCCTAGAATGCCTGTGACATCGGTTGCTGACAGTTCTCTTCATGTTCTATCTTTCCTTCCTAGACATATTGGGACCCTGAGGTAAATACAGTGTATCTGTATTTCTATTATGGTGTATTCTTCTGAGATAACTCATGTCTACCATTTTGAAAGCTATATTAACAACTTGAGGAGCGGCTAGTCGAGTGGCTAGAATGTCGGATTCTCCTTCGGAGACCGGGTTTGATTCCTTGGTAAGGTGTGGGTTTTTTTCTGTCGAGGGCAAAAAGAAAACCCTAACCTGCACAGTTTGCGGCAACTGCACTAGCCAGGCGGCCTTAATTCCTCAAGCTCAAGACACCCCCCATCACCCCGCCATACACCGCAAGGTACTATATAAGCAGTAAATGACCGTTTTTTTTTTAACATTAAAAACTTAGAGGTTTCTACTGTCACTGATGTGATCATTGACAAGTATTGTGTGGCTATTCCTGCTCTTCTGCCTTTCATCTCCCAATAGAACATAAGCTCTCAACCATTTCATGCCAAGCATTTATAGAACTGCTGATGATTGGTGGATTTTGCAGCTCAAGTTTTCTACAGGATTAGATAGCCAATCTCATGCCAACCCTCCATGGATGCCTATAATGATAAGCATTGTAAGTTTTAGAGTGGCTAAATGTTGCTTTCCTTATGGGCCCTGGTAACACACACAGGCAGTATCTCTATTAGCTGGCATATGTCTGCCTTCTTTGCATTTTTGAGCCAGAGAGATGAATAGTCTCTCTATCTCTCCCTCCCTCCCAACATTAATCAGATATATTAAATATACGCTTAATGACACACATGGTACAGAGTTTCAAGCTTTCAAGCCACAAGATGCACGGCTTTTGTGATGTTAGATGTTCGGACTTAAAAAAGGATAAAAATCATGGGAACAAAGAGAAGATGAGAAAAAGAGAGAGAGGCGGGAGGGTGAGAGAAAGAGAGCAAGGCAGCAAGGAGAGAAAGAGAATTGCGGGAGGGTGAGAGAAAGAGAGCAAGGCAGCAAGGAGAGAAAGAGAATGACAGAGAGAAGCAGGAGGGTGAGAGAAAGAGAGCAAGGCAGCAAGGAGAGAAAGAGAATGACAGAGAGAAGCAGGAGGGTGAGAGACAGAGAGCAAGGCAGCATGGAGAGAAAGAGAATGACAGAGAGAAGCACGAGGGTGAGAGAAAGACAGCAAGGCAGGAGGGAGAGAAAGAGAGTTGCAGGAGGGTGAGAGAAAGAGAGCAAGGCAGCAGGGAGAGAAAGAGAATGACAGAGAGAAGCAGGAGGGTGAGAGAAAGAGAGCAAGGCAGCAGGGAGAGAAAGAGAATGACAGAGAGAAGCAGGAGGGTGAGAGAAAGAGAGCAAGGCTGCAAGGAGAGAAAGAAATGACAGAGAGAAGCAGGAGGGTGAGAGAAAGAGAGCAAGGCAGCAAGGAGAGAAAGAGAGTTGCGGGAGGGTGAGAGAAAGAGAGCAAGGCAACAGGGAGAGAAAGAGAATGACAGAGAGAAGCAGGAGGGTGAGAGAAAGAGCAAGGCAGCAAGGAGAGAAAGAGAGTTGCAGGAGGGTGAGAGAAAGAGAGCAAGGCAGCAGGGAGAGAAAGAGAATGACAGAGTTGCAGAAGGGTGAGAGAAAGAGAGCAAGGCAGTAACAAGAGAAAGAGAATGACAGAATGAGCCGGGGAGGGAGAGAGTGTGTGAGTGAGAACTGTGCCTGTTTTTGCACCTTTCATTTGTTTGATATTTAGTTTAACAGTGTCAAATGATTTTCTTTTTTTGTCTCCTCAATTAAAACAAGAATATTCAAAAATTATACCTTAGCCTCTTTTGTCTTTGTCAGCTGTATCTTCTGTGAGTCATCCTCTGAGCAAGAGGAGTCATTAAGAGCTGATATTCGCAACTGAAATATTTTTTAAAAGAGAAAATTAGACAAATGTATGAGACGAAGGAGCTATATAATTTCAAGGACATCTGGAGTATGTATGTTCCTAGAAGGCTCAGTCATACTTTGCAAAGGTTAAAAGCGGTTAAAAGACAAGAGCAAGAGCAATTACAATCAACCATACAACATCTAATAAACCTGATGATGTTATTTTTTAATATTATTCATCCATTTCATTTCTGGTCTTTCCATTCTTCTTTCTATTTATTTCCGGAACTGTTGCAGTAGGTTTTGTAATGAACAACCAAGCAGATTTTGCCATAATTATACCACTGGAGTATGTTCTTACAGTTGCTAACAGATCTTACAGCTTTTCCACCATAATAGCCTTTCAAAATTCCCCTCTATCAGAAGCCAGATTTAATGCCTCTGCCACAGTCATGTGCAAATTATCTATCAGATCTTGAATTCATCTACGATATGGTCTCCATCTTCTCTGCTTCCCCCGTAAGATTTCCTCCATAATTTTCTTTTCCGGACATTCATGTCTCTTCACATGCCCCAAAAATATAATTCTTTTATTATTATTTGTCTTGATAACCATTATTCTTGGATACTGAATTCTTGTTGAATAGGAATATATCTCTTTGTTCTCTTTTCATCCAAGAAATTTTTAGCACTCTCTGTAACGCTTATATTCAAAGGCACATTTGTGCTTTTCAGCTGAATTGTTAAACGATTTTCTGCGCACTGATAGTTGAGACTACGTGCCTTATGTATTTTAGCCAAAATATTATTCATCTATTTACTTCATATCTTCTTCTTCTTTATCTGCGTTCATGCAGAGTGTTTTCGGCCGACACATCCGACTTCTGCGGATTTACTTCATATGACATACAGTAATACCTCGGTTATCGTCAATAATATGTCCGAAAACAATCGGCGAAATCTGAAACCAACGAAAACCAAGGCAATTATTTCCATTTGAATCAATGGAAATCCAATTAATTCATTCTACATACTCCAAAATGCATTCCAAAAATACATTTTATAGAGAATAAATATAGTGTTTAATACTAAAAACAATAAGAAATTGGCTGCGAGGCCACACGGACAATGAGATTTGAGCACATGTGATTTTATCTTACATGCGTTACATTTTGAAACTAAAACACGCAAAATAAACACAGTACACCGAATATTGTATATGCAGTAATCAATCACATGTAATTGTAGTATTAGCACTCACAATAAATAAATTTTAAAAAAGCAAAAAAACACCGGAAAGAGTTTGTTTTTGCACAACTGGCAGCCAGATCATGTGGGTACGCTATCAAAATCTGAGGCAACCGATGAAAATTTAGATATTTTTTGCAGAAAAAATCGACGAACACCAAAACCAATAACCAAAGTCAATGAAAACCAAGGTATTACTATATAACTCTGCAGTATGCACCTGATGAAATGCAGCAAAATATTCCAGACAATAAAAGGTGCAACCTACTGTTTCCTGTTCCACTGTTTAAAATAATGGGTACCTTCCTAAAGGACTATTGAAATCCATATTTATAGTTCTGCCAAGGAAACCAGGTGCATTAGTATGTGAAGACTATCGTACAATAAGCACATGAGTCGCATGACAAAGCTGTAAGAATAATCATGAGAAGAGTAAGAAACAAGATTACACCAGAAATTAGTGATGAACAATTTGGATGTGTAGAAATAAAGGGCTCAAACAACGCCATACGCATTCTCAGGAGACTATTAGAAAGAGCCATAGAAGCAAAAACAGCACCTGTACTTATGCTTGATAGATTATAAAAAAGCATTTGAAAGTGTGGAACATGAAGAAGATCATACTTCTAGAACAATTAAACAGTGATGACAAAGATTTGCAAAAAATAAAGAACATATCTTGGCAGCAAACAGCAGTCATAAGAATCAACAACCATTTAGAAACATTTCAATGCATAATGAAAGGCATTAGACAAGGTTGTTTACTGCCCTCTGAATTGTGTTTATTATGTATTGAGCACATAATGAGATCTATAGAGGATATGTCAAGGATCACGGTTGGTGGTCATAATGTTCATGTCAACACACAAGCTGTTGCATGCTGTTGGCGATCACAAGATGTGGAGAAGCATGATTGTCAACACCTGTCGGCAAGGCTCTTGATGATAGTGATGTGGAGAACCATGATTGTCAATACAAGTCGGCAAGGCACTTGATGATGATGATGTGGAGAAGCATGATTGTCAATACCAGACGGCAAGGCACTTGATGATAGTGATGTGGAGAAGCATGATTGTCAATACAAGTCGGCAAGGCACTTGATGATGATGATGTGGAGAAGCATGATTGTCAATACCAGTCGGCAAGGCACTTGATGATAGTGATGTGGAGAAGCATGATTGTCAATACCAGTCGGCAAGGCACTTGGTGATGATGATGTGGAGAAGCATGATTGTCAATACCAGTCGGCAAGGCTCTTGATGATAGTGATGTGGAGAAGCATGATTGTCAATACCAGTCGGCAAGGCTCTTGATGATAGTGATGTGGAGAAGCATGATTGTCAATACCAGACGGCAAGGCACTTGATGATAGTGATGTGGAGAAGCATGATTGTCAATACCAGTCGGCAAGGCACTTGATGATGATGTGCAGAAGCATGATTGTCAGCACTTGACGGCAAGGCACTTGATGATGTGGAGAAGCATGATTGTCAATACAAGTCGGCAAGGCACTTGGTGATGATTATGTGGAGAAGCATGATTGTCAATGCCAGTCAGCAAGGCACTTGGTGATGATGATGTGGAGAAGCATGATTGTCAATGCCAGTCTGCATGGTACTTCCCAAGGGAATTATAGACTAGTTAATTAGGAATATATGATGGAAGGGATAATTACACAGGCATTATGGGAATAACAGCGGTGATTGTGTATGCTCCTCCCATTGCTGAATGTAACAGTAGAATTTAAAAAATGATGCGTAAATATGTGCTGCAAGAGTATCCAACATATGCAGAACAGAGAACATTATTTTGGCCTACACCAGCTCTATTTGAGGACAGTTGTCAATGACCTTCAGTTGACGGTTGCTTTTTGAAAAATATATTCAGGTTAATGTCTGAAGGTGTACAGTACAAAAAAGAATCCCTCCACAATTACATCAATTATTGGGGGGAGGGGGGTGTGAATATTGGTTGTATTACCTACAGAAAGAGACTGAGTCATGTGAGATTAAACCCATTGCAATGAAGTTCATTCTCTCGTTTTTAAACCTTTAATTCGCATGTATTCACGCATGACAAAATTATTAATAACCCGCTATTAAATAAGCATGTTGGTCTTAGAGAGTGGTGTTATTCAGCATTTACTTCTACATTTCCATGTTGTTGTTTTTCTAGAGTAAAAAGTATTCGCTATTATTTCAATATAGTGGGGGGACTGGTTTAAACATTACATTCACTTCTAAGTCTAGCAGACTTGGTTTCATTTATGGGACTCACTGTGCAAATGTTTAATGAACAATAAAAATCCCTCGACATTAGAAACTGAAAAAATTTAATCAAATAGGCCACTGCCATAGCAGAAATTTCACAATTAAATAAACAACCCTCAAAAGAATATTTATAGTATGTGTTATTCTGGTATATAAACAATTGGATCTCAGATTTGTGCTATGGAGTTTGTGCACTGTGCTGCAATTCTTCTTGTGTGATCTATAGGAGACTCAAGCACTTATTATGAAGATACCAATTCTAAGCAGAGTTATTAATATTGTTGTGATGTGATCTACAACCAGAAAGTGCAAAGGAATCTGAATAATATTAACACAGCTGATCGTGGCCCAAAGGAAGCTAAGAACATTAAATTTTGCTTTCTATTTCTGCGGCTTGTTTATTTAATTATACAAGTACACAGATAAATTACTGCTACAAATGAAACTTGTCTTCTGTTTAATTTTAGTAGTTAAATTGCCAGTCCTAATTATTTAAAGTAAATACGCATCCGCTATTGCGTGGGCAGCCCCATTTTGAGTTTTACGATATGGATGTCTATCTCGTGGTTTTGCTGAACTCTGTTGTTCCTGTACGCTATTGAAAGCGACCATTGTTGAAACTCTTCACATATATGTAAAATTGAACATAGAATTCAAAAATGCAACAAACAGTCAAGGTTGGTTTAAAATACAAGAGTTATAAGAAAAATTAGCTTACCCTTCATGAATAAACTTAAATAAATTCAAGAGAAGTAAGTTCTAAGCGAGAGTCGCTTGCAGCCTAGCAGACAGACCACGGTAGCATTTATTACAGTTGTTTCCCCTGATCTGTGACTGTGTGGTTTTCGAATACATCGAAACAAAAGCAGACGTGGGTAAAAACAAAACCGGAAGTCACTAGATGGTCGCTAAAAATTGCTCCCACCTTTCTCTCCCCGTTCCCCCCCCCCCCCCCCCCATACTCACAAAGGTCGGTAACTGACACTGCTAGTAGAATTTAGGTTTTAATAATAATAATAATAATAATAATAAGTCTTTATTTTTAAAGGGTTAAGAATTGGGCACGCAGGCCCGTCTGACATTCTGCCCTTCTTCTCTATTTCCTCTCATACATTCTTTCATTCAACATCACTTATGAAGCAACTTTTGACAACAAAAGAACATTAAAACGCATGAAAAATAATCAATAACAAATGACTCACTGAGGCAGTGTTTAACATGGGCATTATAAATACCTAAGGAGGGTGTAACGTGCCATACATAAGGGAATGTTTTTTGGCTAGTTGTCGTTTGAGATAAGTTACCATTATTGTCTTTTTTGTGTTATTTGTTATGGGGGCATGTAGTCTGTACTAAGGTAGTGTTCAAACAGGTTGCGAATGTATGTATCATGATTGGTGGTGTCTTTGATTTCTTGTGGAAGATTGTTCCACAACTGAGCGGCAGAGTATGCTAAGCTTGTTTTATATAAGTCTATCCTAGGTTTAGGGACATGAAGTATATTTAGTCGTTCGCTATGTCTAGCGTTATATTTAAACAATGGCCAAAGGTAGCTTGGAGCATTTTGAAATAGGATTTTGTGAATTAGTTTTGTCTTATTAAAAAGCAGGCGCTTGTGGAGTGGCAGTAACCGGAGACGTTTATATAGGTTAGCATTGTCGGTAAGCTTTTCACCATTAATTAAACGCACTGCCCTTTTCTGGAGTGAATATAGGCGTTTTGTTATTGATTTGGAGCATCCATCCCAGACTGTGGAGCAGTAATCAATATGTGTTTGTATATGAGAAGTATAGAATATCTTTCTTGTGTTTTCGTCAAGGAAATTTTTAATTTTGGCTAGTTGGTATACTTTTTTGGCTATTTGTTTAACTAGAGCATGAACATGTGAGTTAAAAGTTAGATTTTGATCTATGATAACACCCAGTGTCTTGTGCTCGGTGACACTTTCTACAGGCGTGCTGCCAATGTGCAGCTGAAGAGTTCTCTGCGAGTTTAGAGTGTGAAGTCTTTGCCTGGTTCCTATTAACATAGACTTTGTTTTAGTAATGTTAATTTGCATGCGGTTTGCATGACTCCAGTTAACTACACTATTTATTTCCTGTTGCAAGGATAATTCTAGCACATTACGATCAACAGCGTTTGTATATACTGTGCAGTCATCAGCAAATAGATCGCAGGACGACGACAGATTTAATGGAAGATCATTTATATAAATGGCAAATAATAGAGGGCCAAGAATAGACCCCTGAGGTACTCCAATATTAATGGTAATGGCTTGAGATAAAACTTTATTGTGTGATACTACTTGCTTTCTGTCTAATAAGAATGATTTTATTAATGTCACTATATTAAAACTTACTTTCATTGTTTCTAGTTTTTTAATTAGAATAGTATGATCTATCATATCGAATGCTTTCCTAAAGTCTATAAACACCGCTCCACTTAGAGTATTGTTGTTAATATTTTGATGCCAGTTTTCTATCATGTTTGTTAGTGCCGTATGGCAAGAATATTTTGGCCGAAATCCTGACTGGCTGTCAACTATCAGTTTATGGCGAACTAAGTGATCTAGTGTTGTTTTGTGGATGTGCTTTTCTAGCGGTTTGGATAATGAGGATAATATCGAAATTGGTCTATAATTACTCATGAGACGATCGTCTAGAGGACCAGCTTTTAAATGAGGATACACTTTAGCGATTTTAAAGGCTGATGGGAAGTGACCTCTGGTTAGACATTGATTATATATAAAAGTTAGTGACTCGCAGATCGCCGGTGCAGCATGGCGAAGGATCCGACTACTAATTCCATCTAGTCCTGATGAGTTATTGTTTTTTAGATTACGGAGATGAGTAAATACTTCAGTTGTCGTCATTAGCGGTATGTTGGAGAAAATGTGTCCATAGCATTTGTTCTCACAGAATGATGATAATAAAGATATGTCATGAGGCGCATCTGGTATTGCAGCCTTCAGTTGGTTTATGTCGGACTGAAAGTATCTACTGAATTGATCACATGTAACCTGATTTGATGGTAATGATTGTGATGATTTGTGTTTGTTTGTCAAGGTATTAATTGCTTTCCATATATCTTTAGTGTTGGTTTGATCTATTACTATGTTCTTAAAATAGTTTTTCTTTTCCTTCCGAATAACATATTGAACTTTGTTTCTCAGACTACGGTACATAGTTAGATCTCTATTTTTGTGAGCCCTGTCGCGATCTCTCATAAGTTCAACTACCTCCTGTGTGATCCACGGGGGCTTTGTGTGATGTTTAACACGAACTTCCTTAAATGGAACATGTTTATCAAATATACTTAGAAAGGTCTTTAGCCAGTGGTCCAGAGCATCGTCTGGGTCAGGAAGCTGGTAAACATAATCTAGAGATGAGTTGACCAAATCTTGTAAGAAGACGTCTCGATTGAAATTTTTGTAATTTCTATATTTTATGCTTATATGTTTGTGTTTGGGAGTTTTGGTGCCCCTTTTCGACCACGTGCAACATACTGGATAGTGATCGCTCATTGCATTGATAGGTACACTACATTCTGTGATGTTATCAGCACACGTAGTATAAATATGATCTATAAGTGTTGCAGATGATTTAGTGATTCTAGTGGCTTGTTTGACTAACTGTTGGAAATTATATGACTCTATTATGTTTTCCCATGTTTTGTTTGATTTGTTAGCGTCTATGTTGAAGTCACCTAGCAATATTATTTCCCTAGCATTACTAAAGACTACATCCATCATAGTGGTGAATTTTTCATACCAGATATTTCCTGCACTGGGGTTTCGATAAAGATAGCCAACTACTAGCGGTATGCAATTTTGAAGTTTAACCTCTATCCATACACACTCAATCTCACAGGTTTCAAAGTCTAGCCTGCGGTGGGCGTTAAGCGAGTTGGAAATATAAACTGCAATACCCGTCTCTTGTTTCTGATAGGGATCTCTTCTAATGGTTTTAAAACCTCTGATAGCGATGTCATCATCTGAGATGTTGCCATTTAATCGACTTTCGCTAACGCCAAACAGGTTGAATTATTTAGGTTGAATTATTTAGCTGGATTTCAACATAAAGACGCCAATTTCTCCTAATTATTTGTATTATATTTTTTATTAATCCTATAAAAGAAGGTTTCTTCTTCTTCTGCGTTCATCCGGAGTTTTTTTTTACGGACGTGATTGCGTTGTGCTTGTTTACAGCAGAGCTGAGTTCTTGCGCTGTTAGGCCGACACATCCGACTTCTGCTGGCATTTGTTGACCGGGTTAACCTTCCCGGGAAGAGGGTTTGATGTAATTAAATGTATTACTGCATTGCTTATACTAGTACTGCATTCATTAAATTTTTTTTAAAAACACTTAAAATTATGAATATGTGTTTAATGTTAATGTTTCAGTTTACAACAAGTTCCAGGCGATCATGCCACTAATGATACTAATCGGGTACCCTGATGAGAGAGGCGCTGGAGAACATCGTGACAACTGGAAAGATCGAGGGGAAGAGAGGCAGACCACGAGAAATGATGCTGGATGGATTGCGACGGTGGCATGGTGGAATATCAACGGCAGAGTTGATCCAGAAAATCAAAGACCGAGATCTGTGTAAAGTCATGAACGCCCACGCCAGTCGGCACGGCACTTGATGATGATGAACATTTTTAATGTAACAACGACTAACAAGCTCATTCAAAGCAGTGTAAACCCACCATTGTATCAGTCTTTTTTTTTTTTTACAGCTGTAACAATAATTAAGGAGCTGTAATATTCACATCTTCTTTTTCACATCGTTTCGAGCGGTAGTCATCCTTATTTCGTGCGCTTTGTTTGCAGGAAGTTGTTATTTTTATCGGTTTCAAACCGGTGTTGCAAATAATTTTTCCTTGTATCTCATAACATCTCATCATGTTCCTCTTATAACTTGCGGTGTCGCCGTATAAACAGCGGGAGATTATCCGCTAATGGGCTTCATGTATCGATATTCCCATGGACTTTGCTATTCCCTCTGTCCATCGTTTACGTGGTCGGCCCCTTCTTCTGCTTCCATCTGGTCTTTACATCATTGCTTTTTGTGGTATACTATTAGTTGATAACCTAGTTTAGTTGCATGGCCAAACCATTTGACTTGCTGTCTTCTAATAAAATCTAGTGCTGCAGTATAACCCCCACTTTAGTCCTGATTTCTTCACTTCTGATCTTATCTCTTCTTGGTACATTGAGTATTCTTTTCAGGAATCTCATTTCTATTGTGATTTTTTCTTTTCTCTTTTTCTGTCATTGTCCAGGTTTGGCATTGGTAACATAGAGTTGGTAGGAAAATTGTGTTGTAAAGTGCTTTCTTAGTAGTTATTGATGCATGTTTGTTCTTTAGTACAATTAACCGTACAATTAACCTTATAAACCATATCACTAAGCTTCTACTCAGAATCATAATGAGAAGAATCAAAAAGAAAATAAAAATGGAAATTAGTGAAGAACAGTATGGATTTGTGGAAGGAAAGGGCACAAACAATGCAATTTATACATTACGGACACTAATAGAAAGGTCAATAGAGAAACAGAGAGACATATATTTGTGCTTCATAGATTATACTAAGGCATTTGATAAGTAAAACATGATGAACTGATTAAAATGTTGGAAGATATCAACATTGATGGAAAAGATTTAAGAATAATAAAGAATGTTTACTGGAACCAAGTAGTAGCAATTAAAATGGGAAATAAAGAGGGTAGTTACGAACAGATAAAGCTAGGAGTACGACAAGGGTGTGTCTTGTCACCAGATCTTTTCTCCCTGTATAGCGAAGTAATAATGAGAGAGATCAAAGAGATGCCAGGAATACTAGTTGGAGGTTATAATATAAATAATATACGCTATGCAGATGACACAGTATTGGTGGCGGATAATTCAACAGACCTACAACAATTATTAGACGTTGTAGTAACAGAGAGTGCAAGGAAAGGACTCTCCTTGAATATCAAGAAAACAGTAACAATGGTAATATCAAAGAAAATGGTGACACCAAAATGTGACATAGAAATAGAAGGGAAAATCCTTAACCAAGTTGATAATTTTAGATACCTAGGGGCATTTATAACATCAGATGGAAGATGTACAACAGAGATTAGGAGTAGAATAGGGCAGGCAAAAGCCGCTTTTCAGAAAATGAAGAGTATCTTATGCAATAAGTCACTATCACTGAATGTAAGAAAGAGAGTGCTGAAATGCTATGTAGAACCAGTTTTGCTGTATGGCAGTGAATCTTGGAACGTAAATGAACAAATTAAGAAGAAATTAGAAGCAACAGAGATGTGGTTCCTGAGACGAATGTTGCGAATTCCTTGGACTGCCAGAGTAACTAACGACGAGTGCCTGAAACAGGCTAATGAAACTAGAACATTATATACAACAATAAGACAGAGACAAACATCTTTTTTCGGTCACGTGATGAGAAGAGAGGCATTGGAGAACATCGTAACAACTGGAAAGATCGAGAGAAAGAGAGGCAGAGGTAGACCAAGAGAAGTGATGCTGGATGGATTGAGACGGTGGCATGGAGGAATATCAGCACCAGAGTTGATCCAGAAAACCAAAGACCGAGATCTATGGAGAGCCATGAACGCCTACGCCAGCCGGCACGGCACTTGATGATGATGATTGTTCTTTAGTATTGGTGCCATTTGTCCAATGAGTTGGTTTGCCTTATTAAATTTTCGATCTCGTCTTCTGATTTGCCATTTAATGATATTATACTTTCTAGGTACATGAAACCCTTTACTTGTTTCAAGAGATGTTCGTTTAGGTGAATCGTTGCTTTTTCTTCTTTAGTTATAGTCAATATCTCTATCTAACTTGTGCTAATTTTCATGTTATGTTCCTTACACATTTCGTTTAGACTATCCATGTGGTCTTGTAATTCAGCTTCTGATTTTGCTAGTAGTGCTTGGTCGTCCGCAAACAGGAGTTCTCTAATGGTGTAATTTGCAAATGGTTCTTCTTCTGTGTTCTCGTCATGTGGTGTTCTTGCGGTCTCTGTTTGGCTGGTTTCTTTACATATGTTGTCTATATCTATATCTATAAAACAGAGTGTATGTGGTTTTGCGTGTTTGTGGTCAGCTATGTATTGGATGCGTTCGATAACGGTACATCCGATTGAGATTAAATTTTCTACACGTCTTCCTTTCATTCCTGTGCAACCGACTATAATAGTTTCTTAGTGTAAAATCTTCTACTTATTTAATAACATTTACTTTTTCATGTTTCATTATATAATTTCTTTATAGCAGGGGGACTTCACTCTAGAAAAGTTATTACAAGGGGCATAACTTTTAATAACATTTCTATATACCTTACAGTCATATCGTTGGACTTACTTGCACTATTGTTAAACTCTTTGTCTATAGTTATTTTCAGGCATATGAGTTATAATAAATAATGATATAATCTTTAAGGCATTTTCAAAGTTTTCATAAAAATAATGCATAACATTGTAACCCATCTTTTTCTGCTTAAAGAACTTATCAACTTCATGTCGGTGATTAAAAATAGCTTTCATTAAACATAATGAATGGTGTGTGGAAGGACATTCTTTTAAGTTTAAATATTGAGCACAACCCACTACTGGCAACGCCGATCGCATTCTGGTATGAACCTAAGGCCTATCCACGTCAATATGGAAGCACTATACTCGAGTTTCGTCCTCATTTGAGCTCGTCAGTAGTGCATATCCCTGACCGGATCCGGAAACAGTCCCGGATCACGCGTGTGAAGCGGGTGTGTAACCACGCGGCACACACTGGACACACCAAATTATCACAACAGAACACCACAACGCTACCCATCGTAGGCTATGCTCAAGATTGCCCAATCGCCGCGACCGACGTCCGTCAATTGATGGGACCCGAATGATCAGGACTTCTCACTGGCAAGGAACACCAGGCCTCCTAAATCCAGTGAGCAATAATCACTGTCTATACTGAGCAATAATCACTGTGATCCGGGACTGTTTCCGGATCCGGTCAGGGATATGCACTACTGACGAGTTCAAATGAGGGCGAAACTCGAGTATAGTGCTTCCATATTGACGTGGATAGGCCTTAGGTTCATACCAGAATGCGATCGGCGTTGCCAGTAGTGGGTTGTGCTCAATATTTAAATTTCAAATCCCGAAACAACCACATAATCGAGAGAGAGAGAGAGAGAGAGAGAGAGAGAGAGAGAGAGAGAGAGAGAGAGAGAGAGAGAGAGAGAGAGAGAGAGAGAGAGTATGGGCCCTTTCCTCTCCTTACCCCGTTTTCAGGTTTGCATTCTTGTTTTTACTTTGCGCCAAGATTGTCTCTTAGAAGTTAGAAAACACAGCAGTAGAAGAATATGTAATAACCGGATTCCACCCATTCTCATCCCGTTAATTTATGTTGACCTATTTCCAACTTCATTACAGGGATCTTTCGTAACGACACTCAACTATTTGCCATCATGTTGCGATTGTGTCTACGTTCCCCTTAATAAACGGTAAAAATGTCTATTTCGTTAAAAATCATAATTTAGTGTTCAGAAAAAAAGCGCATTTCCCAAACACTGCGAGATTCAGATTACTTTGCATTTGCAGACAACTTAAAATAAACAACAATAGGGTCGCCGCAGTGGTGCAGTGGATAGCACACTTGCCTGCCGAGTGATCATGGGTTTGAATCCCATGATGTTTTTAAAAAAAACAAATTCACCTGGTCTCGCAGATCGATATAGCTTAAATAGGTACCAGGAAATGTCATGGGAAAGAAAGGCGGTCGGGAAAATATTAACCACTTTACCCATCGAACGCCAGTTGTTCTATAAAAGTATGGAACTAGCACTATATGCTCAATGCCCGTCAAGGTCTCTGTGAAAGGTCTCTGACATTTGTTATACTTTGAAACAACAACCACTATAAACTATATATATCCAATCAATCATGTGCCGTCTCCGCAATTAAGGTTGGCTGCAATGAATCTCCAACACTGTCTGTCTCTCGCATTGACTGTACATTCTGTCAGGCTTATGTTCGTCCATCTCTTGATGTTATCGTCGTCTACCTCTTGCTCGCTTGCCCTCAACCTTGCCTTCCAGTATGGTTTTTATAAGAGTATCATGTCTTTTAACGTGACCAAAATTGTAGCATTTGACAATTCTCATTTTTAATGCGTTATTAATCTTTCTAGATGTTAGTACTGATTTCATGCCGTTGAAAGCATTTTTGGCCATTCCTATTCTCTTTTTGATTTCCATTTCACTTCTGCCATCATCTGTTATTATATGTCCAAGAGAAGAGAAGCTTGTTACTTGTTCTAGTATCTGCCCGTTTACTGTGATGTTCATTGATGACCTTTCCTTTTCACTGCTAATTATCATAGTTTTTGTTTTTTTGGATGTTAATATCTAAGCCACATTCTACACTGTGCCTGTTTACTTCTTCCACTAGGTCTTGCAATTCTTGCTCACTTTCTGCTAGTAACACTGTATCGTCAGCATATCTAAGATTGTTTATGATTCTTCCATTGATGCTGAGTCCAGTCATTTCAACTTGTTTAAAAATTCTTTCTGTGTATAGGTTGAAGAGGCTTAGGGACAGTACACATCCCTGCCGTACTCCTCTTTTTATCTTTATAGGCGACGAATAGTTATTACCACATCTAATAGACGCCACTTGTTCCCAGTACAAGTTACTGATAAGTCTGATGTCCTTTCCGTCTACTCCTATATCTTGAAGGTGCGTAATTAGTCGTTCATGTTGTACTCTATCAAAAGCTTTCTTGTAGTCTATAAAACAAACATATACTTTTTTGAACTCCTATATACTTTTCAATTAACATCCTCAAACAGATAAGCTTCTCTGGTGCCGCTGTTTTTGCGGAACACAAATTGTTCTTCAGCTACTTCCTCGTCTATTTTATGTTGAATTCTTTCTTATATGACCTTGAGTAGTATCTTAGTTAAGTAGCTCATTAAGCTAATAGTTCTGTAATCCTCACACTCATCAGCTCTTGGCTTATTCGGTAGTGTGATGAACATGGACGTTTTCAAGTCCTTGGGGATGTACCCAGTATTATATATATCATTACATAATTCTGTGATAGTTTCAATGCCAAAGCTGGATAAGGATTTTATCATTTCTGTTGTTATCTTGTCAGGACCTGCAGCCTTTCCTTCTTTCATCTTTTTGATAGCCTTTTCTACTTCAGCCGTTAGTATTTTTGGTCAATCTTGAGTATTATACGATGTTGGTCTATTGACCCTGTTGTCCCTGAATAAATCTTCTGTGTACTCTGTCCATCTTTTTATTATGTCAGTGTTATTAATTATAATTTCTCCATTTTTCCCTCTGATACAACCATTTCCCGTTATATTATTGTTATTCTTTGTAAATCTTTTTTTTTATATGTTCATGTAATTCTTTCGAGTTGTGTTTTATTTCCAGATCCTCCATTTCTTTGCAATGTTTCTGCAGCCACTCTTCTTTTGCAACTCTGCACATGTGACGTTTTTCTCTATCTATGACTATATACTCTGGAGTGCTGTTTGCTTTCTTTCTTTGAGTCATTTTACTCAATATTTCATCGATTATCCATAATTGCTTTTACTTTTAGCTATTAATTTTCACTGACAAGGTGGTATTTGCAGTCTGAATACTGGCTTTTATACTTTCCCATTTTGTATTAATTTTATCCTCGGGATTTTCGCGTCGATGTTCCATACTTTCAATGATTAGCCCATCATATCTATTTCTGACCTCAACTAGGTATAGTTATAATATATATTACCCTCTCCTCTAACCGGATATACCGGATATATGCGATTGTATGTTTCTACGAAGCGAATAAGACCAAGGGAGTTAAGTAACAAAAAAAGGACACTAGTTGCCACTT
This sequence comes from Cepaea nemoralis, assembly GCA_014155875.1. Taxonomy (NCBI): domain Eukaryota; kingdom Metazoa; phylum Mollusca; class Gastropoda; order Stylommatophora; family Helicidae; genus Cepaea; species Cepaea nemoralis. The sequence continues at coordinate 387,849 of JACEFZ010010520.1, read as the reverse complement.
TCAACTGCTGTAGAAAGATTTCACGCCACTCTGATGGTGGACTCGGATAATACTCTGGATAAAGTCAATTTTATTTGTAAATGGCGAAGCGCTTACCTCAGATGACTTCTGATACTGCCGCAGATTCATTTAAGACAAAAGTAAATGAGTATATTTGATTATTTTGCTATAAATATTACTTTTGTTTGTCGTTGTTTACTTGAGAAATGACAACACAACCCGTTTTTTTTCTCTCGATACTCCTGATCTGACCGATGAGTTGAAAAAGTATCATATTCATATCAACTATCATAACAAGTAAGCAGGAATAGTAATTAATATACTGAATACTATATTCCACAGTGATACAGTAGAGCATAATAATAATATTAATGTCCAATTTAGCTTAATTATTTATATTTGGCAAATGCATATACATTAATATTATTATTTAGCGTAAAATGCATCCCTTACAGGGCTTCATTAGCTGATATAAAAAATACAAATTACCAACTAAAATATGAAACTGAGAAAATCGAAATATGTATAAATAATATTTGACAATTATATGTCGAAATTGTGGCACAAAATTTCCAAATACTGTCCGAAAACATGTTCTTTGTGACGCATAATCATAATCATTTATTAGAGTGAAACAAAGAATCATATAATTGAGTATTTGACTGCTAGACCGATCGATGGATACAATAAAAGTTTATGGGCCCGGAGGGTCCTCACTGCCTTCAGAGTGTATATCCATGTTTTGTAGTATCGAAGGCAGTGAGGGCCCTCTGGGCCCATAAACATTTATTGTATCCATTGATCGGCCTAGCAGTCCACCATACTAAATTATATGATTCTTTGTTTCACTAATAAGTGACTGGTCGTTCCGACGATAGTCTCAAACGTCAATCGGTCTAGCAGATGATGATACTCTCAAATGCGATTGACAACACATTGCCCCAGAAATGACCTTATGAGGCCCTGTAAGGGATGCATTTTACACTAAATAATTTGGGGCCATCGTTTGGAGGAGTGCCTAATAATATTTAATAAAATTGAAAAACTAAAACTTAGAAGGCCGTAACTAAACTACCCACTGATTTTAAAATTGAGTATTTACTAATGAGACACCACAGATAGATTGGCCTTGAAGAACCAAATCTAATGGTACCTCAATAATGCCTGTATGTCATTTCTAAGCGGAGATATTCACATATGAGTATCGGTAAATCTGTATAAAAATTTGACATGATTTCCCTTATTTCAGAAAAGTAAGTGTGTCTATTTATCTCCACTTTCGGTCCAAGTGAGATTGTCTCAAATGAATCACTAGATGGATATGAATACCGACTTCAGTAATATGTTCCATCATATTAAATGATAAATAAATACTACAAGTATGCAAATAAATTATTAATAATTTGTATTCTCTTTAACTTTAGTAGTTCAAATTGCACGTTTTGAGCCTCTCTGATCGATAATTCGTATCAGCTGCCATCTTGGCTTTCCATTCACAAAGACGAAACACGGCAGCGAACGGAGTGATAAAGTGTCAGAATTGATGGATCCAATAGATATCTTTGTTTAACGTGAATTTTATTTGCCAAATAAGAGGCAGACCAAGAGATATGATGCTACATGGATTGAGTCAGTAGCATGGAGGATTATCAACAGCGGAGTTGATCCAGAAAACCAAAGACCTAGATCTGTGGAAAGTCATGAACACCTACGCCAGCCAGCATGACACTTGATGTTGATGTTGAGCTAAGAACCGATATAATTCTCTTCGAGAATTCTTTAGACAATGATGCTGTCATTTACATGGATGGGTCGGTCGTCCGAGGAGTGAGAAGTTCATAGGCCATTATGGCTCAGGCCAGAGGGAAAACTGTGAAGGAAGAGTCTGGCGCTTTTGCTTTTGCTTTTGCTTTGACCACATGCAACCTGACTATAGAAATCATGGCAGTAAGTAAAGCAATAACATGGCTCGAGACTTAGACATTCAATCGGGCTTGTGTCCTTAGTGACTCAATGAGTATGCTCAGAAGGATAGAGATGTGGTGGGTCCGAAGATAATGGCAGCTTCCTCTGGAGCGGTCTCGGCTGACAAAGATTAGTTTCATCTTCGTGCCAGGGCATGCGGCGTACACGGGAATGAACAGGCTGACAGGCTTGCAGGTAGGGCTACTTTGGAAGGCGGACGAACCATGGGCCAGGCAGACATTCTGAAAGCTCTACGAGAAGTAAGTCGTTTACGAGAACCAAGCGATGACTGGGAATCTACAACCATGGTCAGGCTGCGAGAACAGCAAGTTAAAAGAGGTGTGGCCAAACAAGAACACTATGTAGGAAGACAGAGAAGAGTTCTCCCGTGTGTTGCCGGGGCCCATAAGGGAAGCAAAGAATAGCAACACTGTAGCTTACCACGCATGTTGTAAGAGACGACTAAGGAGGCTTGATGGTTCCATCGCCCTGCTACTGAGTGCGTGGCGCGACACTGTGAGCTGTGAGTTTCGTGTGAAATGCTTTTGAACCTGTCTGAGGTTTTTTGACCGCATGTTCGGAGTGGCTATGTCCCAGAGTTGACCGGTTTTTGCCTTATGCAGAAATGTGTGGCTGCTGGGCTTCTGGTTGACTGCCTGTCAACGTCTCACACGCACACAGGTATTCAGAATCCTTCATACGTACTCAAGAAGACATTAGTCGTGCATATGGCATAAACTGTTTATTCAGGAAAGCCTGAAGTCATCACAATGTGCACACAAGGCGGTGAAAACATTATATACACAAATGCCACCTTACAAACACTTATAGCACTCAGCCAGTTATACAAGCCCGACACTCAATTACTCGCTATCTTCAACTAGCACTCTCGCAAAAGCTACACTCGCTCCAGAAACACAAACGTCCTTCCTCTAAACTGTCTGAGTCCAGTCTGACATTTTCAAACTGGTCGGTTTGTCTCGTGGTACTGGACCCCGTGTCTTTCGTGAACACCCGGGGCTTTCTCAACAGTCACGTAGTGCTGTAGTCCGCCCGTGTTGTGTTGGGTCGCTCGGTGTAATGCTGTTTGGTCAGTTCAGGACAGCGTCCCGTGAACTTATGTCCCCTCATATTACTAGGTCTGGTCCTGTTGGTGTCCTGTCTATGGCATCTCTGTGTCCCCACCGATGTCCTGTCTCTAATCTCTCTACCGTCCTGTAGATGTCATGTCTTATGACATCTCTGTGCCCTTACCTATGTCCTGTCTATCGTTATCTCTGTTGTCCTTGACTCTATTCTGTCCCTTGTCCTCTCTATGTCCTGTCCCTATTCCCCCAACACTCTGACACTGCTACTGCCATCAGCGATGAACTGTATTTTCGTGGACTGTGTGGGTGAACATCTAGGAAACATTCAGATAGGAAAATGACAGCCGATTCCATCAGAGATGAACTGGGTGTTTCGTGGGGGACTGGTGTGTTGACATTCTCGTGGCGGCATTATGCACAGTGTATTTGTGCGGGCTGTTGTTTGTCGAGACTCCTGTCTTTTCCACTTTTCACATTGGGCAGTGAGGAGCATTTTGTGTGATATTCACTGGCACAGGAATTGAGCACATAATGGGGACGACCCGTTGCTGTGAAGTTGGAACTGCGACTAACTAACTAACTAACAAAGAAGAGTAATAAACACAGAACTGGTGTCGTGAGCTGCTACACGCTGCGGGATTTGCCGAGGAGGGGATCCAAGCACTTGTAGACTGAATGGTTCAGTGTGTAAGAGGATGATCTGATGACTAACTAACTAACTAAGAACCGATATCAGTGCACTCAAGGGGTTCCAAATGTTGTTATGTAGCCGGGGGAGCAGAGTTTGGGTGAATGTCCAGCCAACCTTGCATAAATATGGGCGAAAATTGGCGAAAGCATAAAATATCGCCCCTGAATCAGCATATCGCAACTAGCATAATCACCTAATTAGGCCCCGTATGGGATACTTTTTACAAAAAATAATTTGGGACCGTTATTCTGAAGAGTGCCCATTTTTTTATCGCAGTGATACCTTCTATTGGTTGCCCTGAGAATAACATTCAGTGACCTCACGTGATCAGTCATGTGAACATCCGAATCTGTGAATAATGCGGAGTCATTATTCCCAGTGCTGTGGGAATAAAGTCTTTCAAAGTAATAAGTTGTAACCACTGTTGTTTATCTTTGGCCCTGCAATGACACAACTGTGCTTATGGATGGATTCCTGAATTTTCCGTCAAATTATGTATAGTATAACTTGTTATAATTCATGAATGTAATTGGTCATCTTGTAGATAGAAACATACAGTAGGCATTTATTATTGGTTATTCTTGAAACCTCCACTGGACAGATTTCAGAACCAATACGCAAATAAGACAAGAGACTAAGCAAGATATTGTATCCAATTTTATAAGAAAACGCCGTTGGAACTACATCGGCCATGTACTCAGAATGGACAAGATAAGACTTCCCAACCAAGCCCTCTTATGGTCACCAGTAGGGAAAAGAAAATGGGGAAGACCAAGAGAGACCCTGCGTAGAACCATCATCAGAGAAGGCTCATTCAACGGCCAAGTGAACATCCAGGATCTACAACAGGTAGCAGCAAACTGCCGGACATGGAGAGCCATGACTTCTGCCCTATGCACCGCCTTAGGCTCAAGAGGAAAGACTAACTAACTAACTAATTCTTGAAAAGAAAGGTTGTTTTAGGAAGATTTTTTGCAGTTTCATAAACTCTTTTTTGTCTATATACTTCCAATTGCACATCATAATCTTTTGAACTTGACCACACCATGACCCGCTGACACTGTCAACACTCTCTTGTTATGCATACATCCACTATGCGGTCACTCTTTGTCAGAATTCACCCTTTTTTCATTGTTAATGGCCTCTTGCATTACATGCCTCAATGTTTTGTTTCATTCTGCTTAATATTGTTGTTTCACATAGCTCTACTGTATCATTGTATTCTACTTTATGGTCATGTTCATGCCTTTTCCGTTCTTTGCAGGCTTTTGGCTCATTTGCATATTTAAGATGATAATGATCAGCGTAAAACAAATTATTGTGTTCAAGACGACGAGGAAAAACCTAACATTTAATATATATCATCATCTTTCACTTTTGCCGTCAGGTGCTGTGGAAAGGTTAGTTGCCAGTTGACGTTTCAGAGCCCGATGGATGGCTCTGTATAGTATCATTCCATGTCATTGTACAATGTCTTTAATGTCAGGGTGTCTTCTTGCTCATGTTTCAGATCTTCTGTGGTGTAGCACCATTAATGATAACTGATGATGTTGCATTGAAGATGTTTCTAAATACTCTCAGTTGTACAAACAACAATTTCAGCAATTATGGCTGGAACTACTACCATGGTTATGCTATGAAAGGAGTTAGGAATTGAGCAGTGAGTTTCCCAACACTGCAGACCAAGATTCGAAAGTTGTGTTGATGTTCGAGCATTTAAATTTGAAACTTAAAAAGCACAATAAATCCAAATGATCAAGTGTCAGAAGGCTGACAGTACAAATAAGAATCCTGAATGTGCTCCTTTTATTAAAGTGTGGGGGAAAATGGATGCTAATATGCTGCAATGTACATTTCATGACATTGTACTGTGTTGTAAAAAATAATAGACCCTACAGATGAGTAATCATCATGTTTGTCATCAGCTACATTCCTTAGTCTTGATTAGTTTTTCGTTTCATTTTGCAACATCAATAGAGGCAGTAAACATCAAAACATAATTCAAGAGTCAGCAGATTTAGTTTGCAAATACAAAGAAAATGATTGAGAATTCAGGTACCAGGTATACATTTCCATATGCCATAGCAACCAGTCACCCTGGATTTTTCTACCCCTGAACACCCCAATCTGATTTTGCTCCTCCATATTTTCATTTTCCTGTCTTAGGTGTTGTTTTATGTATTCATTGCAAAATGTGGATTACTTTTCTGGTATTGTAATATTTCAGTTTCCTAGCTAAGTAGTCTTGATATTTTGCCTGGGGATACATTCTTTGGTTGAAATGTTCGGTTGCATCTATGTGTTTGTTTCCTTTCCGTTTACATTCTCCGTTTACATTTTGTATTAATTCAGATTGATCTGATTTGGCAAAGTAAAATACACTGTCTTTGTTTTCTGAACCAAAACTAGTGGAAAAGGGGAAGTGGCCCTTACAGGGGATAAGATTTTGAACTCAGGGGTTGGTCTTCAAGCGTGTTGTTACTGTACCATGAAGAAAACAACAGAGGCCAAATAATGTTATCATAAAGACGATGAGGGAAAAAATGATCACTGTTATAATTAAGGCAGCCTATTACATATATATATATAAAGCAAGGTATCTGAATAGTCCCAATGTTCTTGATATAATAAATCAAGACATTGTGTATTCATGCCAGTATTCAAACAAATATATCTTCCCAATTTGCTCGAATCAGCTTTTCGTGATAGTTTTGTTTTTAAAACATGAGTTGATTAAAAGGGGTAAATACTAAGTCTAATAATATATAGGAGGAAGGGAAGGGGTGGCATCAAGGTGATAAAGCAAGATGCTGGCCACTCTGCCTTGTGATATTATATGTGTGAAGTCCTTAGTATTTGACATCCTAAAGTTATATTTTAGATTTATTCTTACATAGTTATTCCTTTCTTTATTAATAACTATCACGCACATTATTGACAAATTTGTAACATGTTTCAGATCAGTGAAAGTCTGCCACTTCTTGGGTTTTTGAACAATGCAGACAAAGCAGACATCTGGCGATTTTGGAAAACGATTTCTTCAGCTGTTAAAATTGCTGTACATGGTAGAGGTGACATTGTTGAGACACCCAAGCGCAACTCAAAACCTGCAATGTTTACAAGAGGTGTCCATTTGGAGGAGCATCACTTGCAGCATCTGGACACAGCTGCAACGACTATTTATGTACCAGTGAAATGCTCAGAGAAAGGCAGTCGAAGGTTTCGCATCTTGAAGTTGGTCAACCAACAAAAGGTTGCAGATTATTTTGAGACCATTCATGCCGAAGGTGAAGATACTAGTTCTGAAAATACTGCAAGCTGAAAACAGCATAGAATGTTATAATTTATCAGAGGTGTGTAATGCTAGCAATTCTGCCTGTGATACCAGTGAAAAAATAATTACGGACAATGTTTCTTCTACCGAAAGTGAAGATCAGGGATTAGATGAAGATTTACAAGCTGTAGCTAGTTTCTTGAAGGCAAATGGACATCTTGAGGAGCCATTGTCATTGAGTGATAGTTGTAGTGAAAACATTCCAATAAGACTTGAAAACTCAAAACCTTTAAAGAAGATCTGGCCAGTCGGTCGGCCGACAACAAGATCATCTTCTGGAGCTAGAGTTATAAAAGACAAAATCCCTGATAATGATGCAAGTTCACAAACTAGTGGATTTAGAGTTCATGCTGAAAGGCATAGTATTTCAGATGTGAAACCTCAACTGGAAGCCAGTGATATAGTTGTTACGCCTGTAACATTTCATCCAGACATTAAACAGGAGACATTAGACCAACCAGAGAATTACAGCATAGATGTAATGTCTGCAGATGGCAATGCCTTGTCCCTAGCAAACAACTCAATCCCTAGCACCGATGACCAGCAAGTAAATACTCATTTAACTATCGTAAAATCTGAGTCTTCTGAACTATGCAGTGCATCAGATAATCAGATATACTCCCATGGAATTCTTTCTGATGACACACTATCTGGTTACAGGGTTCATGTAAGTCTTCCAGTTGTGGATTCAAACATAAACGATCTTGAACTTAACAAAGAATTTTGTGATCAAACACATGTGGAAAGCCAGGTTAGCAGACAGAGCTTTGTGTCTGAAACAGAAATTCCATTAACATACATTTCAACAGATGAAAGCTGCAAGCAGAATCTAACCCAGGAGCATATGACACCACGCAGTGCTTCTGATATAGAAACTATCATCTGTGCTCTGGAAGAGGAATTGAAAAAGACAGGTACTGAAATTACAACCATATCTGTTGCCTCAGCCCACGGTGAAGATGTTCCTTCTTCTGTTGGGGAAGTCAGTATAGATGAAATGCAGGCTTCCTATGTAGACACTTCAGGTCAGACTGTTGAAATTCTAGAGGGCCAGGAGATTGTTGAAGTGCAGCATGTGGACAATGTAATTTGGACTTCTGAAGGGGAAGTGCAGATACTTGATGCAAGTCAGATACTGGATACCACACACACTGAAGAGGGTGTGGTATATGAAGGACAGCCATTGCATGCTCAGTATGATGTTGTGGAATATGAAGTACTGACAGACAAGAAGCAGAAACGAGGGAGAAAGAGAAAATTCAGAGATGAATCCACTGGTGAGAAACAGTCTTTGGTGGACCGGACATGTCCCATGTGTCATTGTGTACTCAACTATGCATCTTCTATGACAGGTAAGTGCCCTTGAATTCGGATATAAATAAGGGGAGCTAATAATAATCATCAACCAGGTTTACATTTTGAATTTAGCACCGTGTTTGCAAATATGATAATAAAACATAGTCTGCATTAATGTTCTAGCCAATCATTTTTCTGCTTTACTCCTCTTCAGTCCAATTAGGAAAAGACATCTGGAATAGTCTCCAGTATAAGCCACATGTGTTCACTTCCAGAAACAGTAGTAAATCCTTGGTTGCTGTGTTAGGCCTTGTGGTGTTTTTTTCACTATACACACATTAACCTGTTAGTTTGTTGGGTTTTAGATAGTAGTCGATCATTTGGAAACAGTCAGCGTGGGTGAAAGGATAAGAGAATTCGTCCTTAAACATCTGGTTTGCTGGTGTTGATCAGTTGGACTGAAATGTTGACTTCTTGTCCTTGGCTTGGGAACATAAATTACAAGTACCTCTCAATTTGGAGTGGGTTCGCCTGATGGCAAGGGACACTGGTAATAGGGAAAGCTAATCCGCATGCAAAGTTCAGTCCAGTGCTACTAGAAGTAGCATGTATGGACTACGCTCAAGTTAAAAGCGAGCGAGCACCCAAAGAAAACAATTTGGAAACAAATTATAATGTCTAAAGTCAGTCACATAATAATGAATACATATTTTAACCTGTTAATTTCTGCTTCACCTGTGTGCTCCCAGGGCCAGTAAGGGAAGCAAAGAATAGATTCTCTGTAACCTACCATGCCTGTTGTAAGAGGCGGTTAAGGAGGGTTGTCACGGGACTGGCTACCAAATCCTGTTGAAAACTTTAGCTGCAGAATCCAGCTGATCACAAACAAGTACACAAAGGGTGGTCAGCATGGCCAAATGGATAAGAACGCGTGTTCTTAACCATTCACAGGGCACACCGTAGTCCATTTTTTAGCTCTTCGTTTCGAGCACAGTATGCGAGATTACGAATTGAGTCTGTAACCCCTTCACTACAGAGCCGGCACAGAGAGGGAGAATATCTGACACAAATTCATGCCGAAGTCGGACATATTGACATTTTGAGGTGCATAACCAGGTATGACACACTTCCCTTGAAAGATGAACAAAGAAGAAGATTGTTGGATTAATAAACGTGAAAGATGGACAATAATGAAAATATAGTTGCTGAGGAAAATGCAAAGATATCAATATTCTGTAGTTTATAATTTTCCTATTTGTAAAAAGTTGTGAGTTCAGCTGGCATTTGCTGCCTATTTGCAATGTTCAACTATCAGAGGATTATTAATGTACAGTATGCTTACAGGACTTCTTATTTTTCATCCTGTCCTGGTAACTTAAACATCTAATTCACTATTCACTATATCATGGTGGGTATATGATTTTTGCCTATGAGCTCTTACAATACCACACAGATTTCAGGCAGCCTGCTTACATTTATAATTTATGTATAGTTATGGTTGGTTGTGAATTCTTTAGAATGCTGAAATTTAACTCTTTAAATCTGATACATTGTCATTCAGTTCACCTGAGCACTAGTATGCCTTTTAATTTCCTTTAACATCATTGTGTTCTGACACAAAAACAACATAATAATACAAATTTGTAGAGCACATGCCTATCTCAGAGTCAATGCAAACATGCAACATCCACTGCATATTGAAATTAAGAAGGTAAAGGGCAGCAGGTTAAAAAGAGGAAAGTCGTTGATGGGTCAAGCCAAAGACATTCTTTAACAGGTGTGTTCACTCAAGAACTTAAAACATGGTGAGGAGTGGGTACAAGTGCCAACAGATTTCAGTTTGCATCCAACTAGACAGAAAATACAGACAAAATCCAGCTGCTGTGGAAGCGGAAGTACAGGTGTTGATTTTAGAGAATTCTTTAGAGGGGGATGCTGTCATTTACACAGATGGGTCGGTCGTTCAACGAGTGAGAAGTTCATGGGCCTTTATGGCTCAGGCCGGAGGGGGAATTGTGAAGGAAGATTCTGGTGCTTTTACTTTGACCCCAAGTAGCCTGACTATGGAAGTCATGGCGGTAAGTAAAACAATAACATGGCTCGAGACACAGACATTCACTAGGGCATGTTTCCTTAGTGGCTCAATGAGCATACTCAAGAATATAGAGATGGGGTGGGTCCGAAGAGAGTGATTGCTGTCTCTGGAGCAGTCTTGGCTGGCAAAGATTAGTTTAAATTTTGTGCTAGGGCATGCGGGAGTACAAGGAAATGCGCGGGCTGACAAGCTCGCAGGTGAGGCTACTGTGGAAGGCGGACGAGCCATGGACCAGGCTGACATTCTGAATGCTTTACGAGAAGTAAGTCGTTCGCAAGAACCAAGTGATGACTATGAATTTACAGTCATGGTCAGGACGCGAGAACAGCAAATTAGAAAAGGTCTGGCCAAACAAGAACACTATGTGGGGAGCCAAATAAGATTAATAAACCAACACAGAACTGGTGTCGTTAGCCTGTACACGCTGTGGGATTTACTTAGGAGGGGATCCGAGCACTTATGGACTGAATGGTTCGATGTGCAATGAGGATGATCTGTGGACTAACTAACAAAAACAACAGTAATATCCAAATCATGGATTTCTGCATTGACTCAAAACCACTGCCTGTGCATCATTGAAGCATAATGTACACAAATGGCAAGCTCTAACCATTATTTCGAATCATAGCTCAAATATCTTATTAACCAGGAAATATCTTTGGAAGTAAAAGCTGCCTACGTGATACTGACCACACTGCCCATCCGCAGTCAGTTGGTCTATACAAATATGGGGCTAGCACCAATATACCAAATATACCTCAAGACATGGACCCTTTACTGTTTGATCTTACTGTCCAAAAAAAAAAAAACTGTCTTTTACTGCCTATAGTACCTTGCAGTGTAGGATAGGGGGGTCTTGAGCCAGAGGAATTAAGGCCGCCTGGCTAGTGCAGTCGCCTTGAACTGGGCAGGTTAGGATGTTCTTTTTGCCCCCGACAGAAAAATATTCTTGCCTTACCAAGTATCTGAAACCAGGTCTCCCAAAGGAGAACGCGGCGTTCTTAGCCACTCGGCCAGCCACTCCTCTTTTACTGAGCTAATTGTGCACTTGTGATATGCAGTCTACAAAAGTAACCCAACATACTTCTTTCTACTCACACAGCTCACATGAGAATCCACACTGGGGTGAAACCATACAGTTGTGGACAATGTGACAGAAAATTTACCACCAAAGCTAATCGGGATAGACACGAGGCAACCCACGTAGGTTTGAAACCATTTCAGTGCAACGAATGCAGCAAGAGTTTCACCGAGAAGCGTTCCCTGAAGATTCACATGAGGACTCATACAGGGGAGCGCCCTTTTGTGTAAGTATTGATACAAGTCTCTGTTGGCATGTGGTGCTGTTGGTTTGTGGAGCTCCCTGTGGCAAAATAGTTAAGCTGTCTGCCTCATGCTTTGAAATTTGTGGGTTTATTTCAAGACTCAGTCATCCGATTCAGTTTCCCCCCTCAGGGGAGGGAGTGTTTGCTGGAGCTACGGAGTATGTACTCTGCGCGATGCTTTTGACAGCTCTGCAGAAAGAGACCAAGCCATATGGGGATAAAACCTAGTGCAGTGAAGTCGATTATCTCCCCTTTAATAATCACCTTGTAAAAAATGTTTCCATTTATTCAAAATATTTTGCAAGGGAGCTAATATTTGAAGCTTAGATTACTATAACAGTCAAATTAGACTGAACTGTTATTCACATATTTCTTGCAGGATGGTTTTTTTTTTTTTTAATGTACTGTTAATTCAAAATGAAGGTTGTGTGCGCAGTTTTACGTAGTTTTTTGTGAATTAGACAAAAAAAAAGCAAGAGGTTTTACTTTATTGCACTGGGTTTTCTCCCATATGGCTGAGGCCCCCCACCCCACCCCGCATTGTGGCCTGCTGAAAACACAGCACAAAGCATGAACTCTTTAGCTTCAGCAACGATTCCTAGGCGACTCAAAAAAAATCATAAGCCAAACAACAGTGTCAGAAAACTACCCACACCTTTGGAATGTCGCTTCACCATGAAGACCCCACCCCAGCATATACAAGAAAGGCTGGGAAACATTATAAAACTAGATAAGGGTTTTTGCATCTTTTTTTTTCATATCCTATTTACAGGACATCGCTGTCAACACCAGCACTGCTGTTGTTGATGTCTTTGCAAGTTTACGTTCAGTGGTTTGCCATTGCTTTCTGAACGACCGGCTCGCATACCATCACGTTAAAATCCAGCGCGACACGGTCTGCTGCCAAATCAGTTGCAGCTGTGTTTCGAATGCAGGTAAGTGGAATTACAAACCGTGTCCGTAATGCCTTTGCCACAGAGACCGGCTTTTTAGCATCTTGAACAATCAAAACATCATTGCTGTAGCATCAATGCCACCTAATACACCAGACAAAAGAAATGTTAATAGTCTGCTGATTCTAGTCACTTAAACAGTTAAACAGTTGTTTTCATACACACAGACTTTAACAGGAAAACGGCTTTTTCACAGTCCTTCATAAATGTTCTTGTTTGTGTTCACATGTAGACACTCGTATAGTCAGCTGTCATTTGCTGCCAATATAGTACCTTGCGGTGTATGGCAAAGGGGTCTTGAACCTGAGGAATTAAGGCCACCTGGATAATGCAGTCGCCACGAACTGTGCAGGTTAGAGAGTTTTTGCCCCAGACAGAAAAAACTCCACGCCTTACCGAGGATTCGAATCCGGGTCTCCCGAAAGAGAATCTGGCATTCTAGCCACTTGACCAGCTGCTCCTCTGTTTTACACGCCATAAGGTGCATAGGGCATATGAAACAAATAGACCCATAATTTTATAGATCAATCAGCACTTGATGTTTCATGTGGTCGTTATCACACCAGCCACCTGTACTTCCCAAGGCATTTCCTGGTACACATATTAGGCTGGGTCAACCTGGGAGCCTACATTAATCTTTTTACAATTCACTCCAATGCAGATTCATGTCCATGACTGATCAGCTGGTGAGCATAACACTTATACGCTCCATTTTACCTGGTATGGGCTGTATCAAAGGATGATCAGTAGAAACATTTTCATAAAACATTTCATTAGGCAGCACATATTTGCCATCACAGATTTGTTGTTGATGTAGAATATGATTCTTTAATATGTGCCAAAATAACACATTTCAGGTGTGATGTTTGCGGTCATGGCTTCACTCAGAAATGTACCCTGCAAGTTCACATGGACAGGCACACCAACAAGAAGGGTCACCTGTGTGACCTGTGTGGCAAGGCTTTCCGACAGAAGTGTCAGCTGGACGTTCATGTGAAGCGTCACAACAGACTGGCATTGTACCCATGTCATGAGTGCTCCACAAAATGCTACACAAAAGGTATTCCTCACAGCTTATCTTGATTAAACTCTTAAGTCAATAGTGCCCAGCCAGCTGGCATAGGCATTCATGTCTTTCCACAGATCTCAGTCCTTGGTGTTCTGGAATAACTCTACTGATGATATTCCTCCATGCCACTATCTTAGTCCATCCAGTATCAGTTCTTTGCTTCTTTTCCTAGTAATCTTTACAGTCATCACTATGTTTTCCAAAGCCTCTCTTTTCATTACACGTTCTCAGAATATTCTTTAAAATTGTATAGTGCCCATTATCATGAGGCTGAGACAACCCTAGACTGTACTGGTTGGAGAAAAAAATTATCCTGCCTCTGCATTGCCTTACTTTACCCTGGGTTATTAAACAATATTAATATTTTATTAATAATATATTAAACAATTCAAAATAAAATATAGGAGGAAGTAGCTGAAGAACAATTTGGGTTCAGAAAAAACAGCGGCACCAGAGAAGCAATGATCTGTTTGAGGATGTTAATTTAAAAATATATAGAAGTTCAGAAAAATATATAATGTATGTTTTATTGACTACAAGAAAGCTTTTCATAGAGTATACCATAAACGATTATTTACTTACCTTCAGGATATAGTAGTAGATGGAAAAGACATCAGACTTATTAGTAACTTGTACTGGAAACAAGTGGCATCAATTAGATACAGAAATAATTATTCATCACCCATAGAAATAAAAAGAGTATGGCAGGGATGCCTGTTGTCAACAGGCCTCTTCAACTTATATGCAGACAGAAAACAAGTTGAACTGCCTGGACTTAACATCAATGGAAGAATCATAAACCATCTTACGTATGCTGATGATACAGTGTTTTACTAGCAGAAAGCGAGCAAGAGCTACAAAAAATTAGTGGAACAAGTAAACAGGCATAGTGCAGAATGAGATATTAACTTCCAAACAACGAAAACTATGATAATTGGCAGTGGAAAGGAAAGATCATCAATGAACATCACAGTAAACGGGGCGATATTAGACAAGTAACAAGTTTCTCCTATCTTGGACATGTTATAACAGATGATGGCAGAAGTTAAACAGAAATAAAAAAGAGAACAGGAATGGCCCCAAAATACTTTCAATAGCATGAAATCAGTATTGCTTGCTTGCTTGTGTTCGTTGGCTTGAGCTCCAACGCGAAGTCCTGTATGTCGGATGAAGGCATCCTGTTGTCCAACATCAGTGTGATGTCATACAGGACCTGAATTTTGCGTGAGTATCCATTGTCCCATGTCTGGCTTATTGGTGTGCAGACTGGTGGCTCCTCGCCGTACAGGCAGACACTCTCCGACTTCGGAGGAATCGGCGATCCTATTGACTTTAGCCAGGACCCAGAAGGGACCTGTTGCCCAGGACGCTCGACGAGGATGCGTCAATAGGTCTTGGCCAGTATATAACCCAGCCCTGGTGCCTTGGAAACACCTCTGCGTCCCAAGAGAGATTAACGACGCATTAAAAATGAGAATTGTCAAATGTTATGTATATTCAACACTACTGTATGGCGTGGAAGCTTGAACATTGAACAAGCGATAGTCAAATAGAGGCCCTGGAGATGTGGATATACAGAAGAATATATCGTATTTCATGGAAACAAATACAGTGGTTCTAGAAAAACTGGTAATGAAAAGAGAGTTGATGAAAGAAATAAAAAAGGCAAGTGAAATATTTTATCCATGTATCCATGTTAAAAGATATAACACTCTCATAAAAATGATACTGGAGAGTAAGGTTGAAGGCAAGAGGTAGACAACGATATAAGTGGGAAGATAACATCAAAAGATGGACGAACAGCAATCTGACAGAATGTACAGTCAGGGCGAGAGACAGACGATGTTGGAGATCCATTGCAGCCCATCTTCATTGTGGAGATGACACCTGATTGATTGTTTGATTAAACAATATTATGAGGTGGTGGAAAATTTTGAATATCTTGGGTCATTGATTACCCACAATGGTGATACAATGAAAGAAATTAAAAGACGAAGATCTATTGCTCTTCAAAGACTAAAACAACTAAATAAATTGTGGAGTGGGACAGACAGAACTACAAAAATTAGATTTTGAAGAGCATTCATCTTTCCCATTGCAACATACGCCTGTGAGACATGGACACTTACTAAACAAGCTGAACAGCACATAAATGCCTTTGAATATAAATGTTATAAACAAGTTCTAAGAATATCTTTGATAAAGAAAAGAACAAATGCATCCATACTTTAAGAGCTTAATACTGAAGAATGTTGGCTATTAAAGACGAAAAAACAAAGAACATTGAAATATTTTGGTCACTTGAAACATCATGAAAGTTTGGAGAGAACAATAATGGAGGGGCATATGCCCGGGAAGAAAGGAAGAGGAAGGCCAAAGAGAAGATGATTGCAGGATGTGGCAGATGATCTCCAGATGGGTGTATCAAACGTTGAATATCTTGCCGATGACCGAGAAGTTTTCCCGGAAGGTTATGGGAGCAGAGTTCTGCAAAGGATATGCTACTGAATGAATGAATTAAACATTATGAGAAGACTGGCTTTGGAAACGTTATATTAATAATGTTAAAAAAAGTATTCTTACAGTAAAAGGTACTGATAGTCTCATAGCTGGTACTGCTGCTGGGCTGTGAAATGCCAGGCCTTTGCATATTCTAAGCCCCAGCTTGAGATGGGGGTTGCCATTTTTTGTCCTCACTACCTGTTCTTCCCAAATAATTCCTAGAAAATTCTGGAAATTCTCTGTTGGCCATTTTTATGAGGCTGGATCAACACCCGAGCTGTATGGTTGGAAAAAATAATCTTCCTAAGCTGGGGTTTCAACCTGGACCACTGTCTTGACAGGCAAACCAACTAACCACTATGCCAACTTGGCTGTTCCCATAATATTATAAGAAAATAAATATGACATCTAACAAAACAAATCACTGAAAAAAATATTACAGAAGGAAATCAAAGCCAGACAATTAAAGAACTGTAGGCATGTTAAGAGATAGTTTTATGTGAAAAGAATGTATTTAAGGAAATAGTGCAGGGCAAGTATGCAAGAGGAAGGTAACATGACGGTATATAGTATCAAGAGATGAACTTGAAGCAGCTGGTCATGAAGGCGCAGGACAGAAAGATAGAGAATCAGTGCAGCTATTGCATCCTTCATTGCAAAGATGGCACTAGATGGTGACAATTTATGGTAGTTGCTGGTTCTGATTATGCATATTACTAATAAAACTCCATGAGACAGTAGCCAGGAATTTATGTTATGACGTTCTAGATGCAACTCTACAGTGTTAATAATCAAGAGACTCAATTTTGCGACATTGTATTTATGTTTATATTGATAATATTTTCGGCACTCATTAGCACTGCTAATGGTCTATAGTAGCCTGGTGCATGTGACTTTCCCTACCAGTCGTGGCTATTGTGGAGCACCCATTTACACCATTATTATTTGTGTTGTTTAATCATTATTTTCTAGGCATCTTTGAAGAAGTTAGTCTGCCATAAAATTTGATGTAGATAAAGATATTTTGGACACATTAAGGGGAGAAAAAATAAACTAGAAAACTTAATGACAACTGACAAAATTGATGAGAAAATGGCAAAGGGAAGGCAAAGACGTGGCTTGACCATGTAGCATAATTGGGACAAGAACACAGATCTGAACCAAGACTCATGATCATGTGAGGCGGTGAAACCTGACTGACCTCGCTTATCATCATGGCACATGATGATGATTGATGATGTAACATTAAAATTATATAATCTTGGAACAGTTGTAACATGTGATAGAAAATGCCTTGTAGAGATTAACCTTGGCAAAAGTAACTTTTGCAAGATAAAAGACATACTCACAGCAACAACAAATGTCAATTGCTGTGAGAAAAAGAATGTTACTGTGCTGTATAAAGCTTATACTTCAATATGCATGTGAAAGTAGGCAAAGGAGTTGATAATCATAAATAAAGCGTCATAGATAAAGCGTTCAAAGAATACCAAGGTTTGGACAGAGAAACGAACGAGGCAGTCTTAAAAAACCGGTAACCTTACGGGTAGACTGGAGACATTCAAACGATAAAGAAGACTGACCTACAAGAGATTAAATCAGATACTGTGGACCAGAAAAATAAAACCTTTTGTTTTTAGTTATTCAGTCTAAGTTCTTTGTTTTGGCTTTCTCCTGCAACTATATTTCATATCTTATAACTGTGTTTAATTTTCTGCAACCAAACCCATGTCACTGGGATAATGCAGGTTATAAAGTCTTGATAGTTGTGAAAAAAAAGAAGTAATGGGGCAAAAAGTTACTGTACTCCTTCATGATGAAAATTCTTTACTCTGTTAACCCTTTACAGGGCAGATGTTTGTCTGTTTTTTAGCTCTGAACGGGCAAGATTTTTCAGGTTCGCTAAAATTTTGGTTACATTAGTAATAACATCATATCTAAGGTGTTAGTCAACAGATTTTAGTGAAATAAAAAACAAAATGAAGGAAAATGCATGCAGATTATTTTACTCACGTGAATAAGTAATCCAATGTTGCTGGTAATCCACACATGAACACAAATATTTACAAAATCAGCATATTGTTTGTGATTGTCAGTCACTCAATTCATACAGCAATTTACAAACACATTTTCAGAATCAGAATCACTTTCTTTAAAGTCCGACTCACGACTGCTAATGCTGATCACTGATATCTAGCTCCGATTAATAGTCAACTTCGTGCCCTTCAATGTCACTTAAATTTAACCCGGCGAAATCTCCACTATCACTTGAAGAATCATCAAAATCCATTTTGAAATACAAAGCGTAAAACCCCCAAAAACCATTTAAAAAGCTGTCCAAATTCAAAGTATACGCTTGCAAATGGTGACCACGTTGTCAAGCTATCTGCAAAACCGAAAGTAGACAATTGGAAGTCTCTGAAAGCCATGAGATCGCATTTTTCAATGCTTAGTAGTCACGGACGCTTTTGAGCGTTTTGTCCATTTCGGGGTAACAACGCTCTCGGTCGTTCTGCCCGGTAAAGGGTTAAGCACATACAATTCTTCAAATGTCTGTGAATTGCGAATTTCATGAATGAGTAAAAAAAAAATGGTAGCCTTACAGGTAGAATGGGTACAGTCAGATAATAGGGATGGCATATCCGACAGAGATTACATCAGATACTCTAGACCACATCATTTGCTTTATTTGCTCTGTGGAGATCTCAACAATCTCTATTTGACAGCTGCTTACTTTAAATAATTCAGGCTAGGGTCTAAAGATGTGCAGACAAAAAGATGTTGGGTAACAAGTAGTTATACATGTTATTGTGAGTTCAGGATATTATACATTTCTGTATTTCAGGTGATTTGGTGAGACACATGATCAAACATACTGGTGAAAGACCATTTAATTGTAAATTGTGTCCGAGGGCCTTCACTCGTAAACAGTACCTAATGGACCATGAGAATCAGCATTATGGACGCAAGCCATATAGTTGCGGTATCTGTAAGGCTCCATTCCATGATATGGGCTCTTGGCACAGACATGTGAAGAAACATAAGGTATCCGCAATGTTTCTTTTGTTTTCATCCCTGTAATATGTTACTTTCTTATGCTATTTCCTTTTATGAGACAGTTTCCAGTGACTACAAAAGATAACTGCGTCATATGTCATATAGATTGATTGATTTAAGAACCAACATCACGGCATTCAGGGCATTCCCATAAGCGCTCCATCCCCATCCTCAGAAGCCAGCGAAGAGTTCCAACCCCAGTAGTACCAGTAGCAATCTGATTATATGTGCGTCTCACCTTTCCTCTAAGCGTCGAGCACCAGCCAGATCCCCTCATCACTCCACGCTGTCGCATTCTTTCCAGACCATGGTGATCCATTTGCTCCTCTGTGTTGTACACGTGCTCCCACAAGGCCGCAACCACGTCTGCCTTATCATACATCAATACTCCACCAAGTTTTACAGAGCCAGCCAATCTATCTGCCTGTTCATTCCCCAGCACACCAGCATGCCCCGGAGAAAAGATCCAGACGATACTTACTGTCATAAAGCGATATGGTGAGTGCATGACACACTCCATGAACTAGCTTGTTGTAAGGGTTACCAGTGAGCTGGACGCTGTGCGTCTACCCGTGGGCACAGATATACAGGTATGCATACGACAACACAACGGTCGAACATTCGTAAGAACTCAATGACGCTCTCGTGCAGAGATCAATGACATGTATTTATCATTGGCAGGCAGTGAATAATGGAGTTGAATGTCTGGATTGATGATGCCGTCAGGCTCTGTCGCACCACTGACATTCCACCAACATTCCCACGACATCTACTGCAAACATGGCTAGAGTCTGAAATGTCTAAAGTTACCTGTCGTTATTTGTATGTGCCACATTCAGAATAGCCCACTGCCGTGTCTCAAACTAATAACGGTTCATTCAGGCCCTCGCAGCTGATATCAGTTATCTGGACCCATTATCGTACTTACAATTACTCCAGTGGTATTTGATCGCCTCGTCCGTCAAGCCCATCGTTCTTGGACGCATGATTGTGTAGAAGCTTGTTAACTGATGTGAGTGTGTGTGTTGATCGTGAAAGGTATGAAGTTGTACTCTGTGTGTGCTCTGGCTGTGACATGCTGTCTGTCTGTAAGCCGATGGTCTAATGAATCCTAATGACCGTTTGGTTGTTATCTAAACGCACTTGTTACGTATTATTGGTGTTACTGAAGTGCGATATCGTGCGCCATTATACTATTCTTCTAGTTCTATCTTCTGATGCGCTCTCTCATCAGTTTGACACATTCTGTCTGTCATCAACCCCATGACACTTACCACGCGTGACTTCCGAAGCGAAGCAAGCCACTCGGCACGAAGCTTGCCACTCGGCACGAAGCTTGCCTGTATATGTCATATAATAACATGTCGTCATGTAATAAGTTCTTTGCAGAATGTCACTCTCTTCTTTTGTCAGTTTCTGGAAAGATTACGAATTCTTCACCAGTTTCCTTGCCTCATACATATCATGCATTGTTTGCTGCTATTTTAAGGTCTTACTTCTTGATACTAGAATAACATTGCAGAAAAATGTAATTTTGCAGTGCACTGGATTCAATTTGTAAGGGAAACTACAATGAGAGAAATCCCCATAAGAAAAAAAGCATTGCAGTGGTTAAAGTAACTAAACATAGACATGGTCTTCCTGTAATAAGCTATAAATTGCACTTGCTTCTTCAGAGGATGAAATGATTCCTGTGTGAAACTACTTCTTAGTTATATAATTTGAAATATGTACTGGGACACATGCTAAACCTATTGTACAGGTTGTTACTCTAAAAACATCAAATTATCAAATGATTGAACCATTGAAAAGTAATAAGTACTGGGGAGTTTTTTTTTAATCAACCAAAGTAGCATATTAATAAATGTACAGGTATTGATAAATAGATAAATAAGTGCTGTGGTAGCACACTGGTTGTGGGTTACTACCAACTCAATGGTCCTTGGTTCAATCTCTAACAGCTTTAGGGTTGGATTTTTTTTTTTTTACCAATACGCCTGTGGAGTCTACCCAGCCTCACACAATGAGTTACTGATAATTTTCAGATTTTCTACATTCTAAAAGAGAATTTTCTGGAAATCAATGATAATGCCTGACATAGTGTATGTGAAGGCTTAACATCCCTGCAACAGTAACAACATCGGATTTCCTTTAGGATGTTTATGTTAATGAGCCTGGTGATGAACCAGAAGTTTGTATATTGTTGTTGTTGACTATATTTCAGTCAATCAATCAGCTGCCATCTCCACAATGAAGGTTGGCTGCAATGGATCTCCAACACTGTCTGTCTCTCACCCTGACTGTATATTCTGCCAGACTGATGTTCATCAATCTCTTGATATCTTCCCACTTATGTCATTGTCTAACTCTTGCTCGCTTGCCCTCAACCTTACCCTCCAGTTTGGTTTTTAACGTGGCTGAAATATTCCATTTGCCTCTTTTTCATTTCATTCATCAACTGTCTTTTCATTCCCAGTATTTCTAGAGCCTCTGTATTTGATTGCTTCTGTTTCCATAAAATGCAACATATTCCTCTGTATATCCACATCTCCAGGGCATCTATTCAACTTTCTAGTTGCTTGTTCAATGTCCAGGTTTCCGCGCCATACAATAGTGTTGAATATACATAACATTTGACAATTCTAATTTTTAATGTGTTGTTAATCTCTCAAGATGTTAATACTGATTTCATGCTGTTGAAAGCATTTTTGGCCATTCCTATTCTCTTTTTGATTTCTATTTCACTTCTGCCATATTTAAAATACTATAAATTTTCATGATCTGTTTGTATAAGGGGCGTTCATTTGAAATCTGTTCATGCTGCACCACGCTTAATTGTGTACGTTGAACATGATCATGTCATAGTCATGTAATAAGTACTTATCAATGAATAAAAGAGCACATGCTTATCGTCCCATGATGCATAGTTCTGTTTCTGACCGTTGAGAAAATTGCTGGGTTGATCTAAAATCCATCCAAAGAAGCTCAAAGAGCAGTGATTCAGTTTCTTTCATTTGAAGGATATCGACCAGTGGACATTCATCGAAGAATGCAGGCAGCGAACGGTAACAAATATGTGTCGAAGACAACAGTGACAGACTGGGCATGAATGTTTCGGAAAGGACGTCAGTTCATGACAGATCTTCGACGGCCAGGCCAAGCACATATTGTTGCAACAAAAAAACCATCACCAAAATTGTTGCAGCAGTGCAGATGAACCGTTATCGAAGCATATGTTCGCTAGCGAAAGAATTTGATGTGTCAATTGGGACAATTCAAAAGATCGTTCGCAAGAAACTGCAATATCGGAAGGTGTGTTCACAGTGGGTACCACAGATGCTGACCGACCACCAAAAAGAGGAACGCATGGGATGGTGTTTGAACCACTTGCTGCGTTACAGAGTGGAGGTTGATACATTTCTCTTCCACATAGTGTCAGGTGATGAATCATGGTGTCACCACTTTGATCCGAGCAGCAAAAGAGAGAGCATGCAATGGAAGCATGCTGGATCACCAAAAGCCAAAAAATTCAAGTTACAGGTTTCTGCTGGTAAGGTTATGCTGAGCATATTTTTTTACCATGAAGGGCTATTGTTGACCGACTTTAAAGAACCTGGTGTAACCATCAACTCTACCCACTACTTGCAAACACTAGACAAGCTGCAAAAAGTCATCAAGAATAAACGACCCGGCATGCTTTCCCGCAGTGTGATTTTGTTGCATAATAATGCTCGTCCGCATGTCGCAAAGATTCTGCAGGAAGCATTAGCAAGGAAGAAGTGGGAAATTCTGCAACATCCAGCCTATAGTCCTGATTTATCACCATGTGATTTCCATTTGTTCGGTCGTCTGAAAAAAGCTCTCAAGCAGCAACGATTTCACACAGATGCGGATGTAATGAACTCAGGAAACACTTAGTTCAGTGAGCAACCACAATCCTTTTTTGCGGATGGTATTCGCCGCCTACCTAAGCAATGGGATGCTTGCCTGAATGCATATGGCGATTCTTCTGGCCAACCCATGGTGCATAATTCATTCAAAATGAATGCTTTGTTTAATTCTACCATACCTGTTAATGTTTCTTTCATGTAATAAAGCCATTGAACGGGTTTCAAATGAACATCCCTAATTATATTAATTTGCAGCTGGAGAAGGATGGAGATGACAGTAAGAGCCCGACACACTCTGCTTTGCTCAGCAGTAGTGACTTTCACAGGATACTTGAGGGAACACGGATTGGACAGGTAAAAATCACAGGGTCTTGTGCTAGCAATGACATTACATAGTGAAATGTATGTTGGAGAGAATTAGCTGTCGCTTGTTTCTAGTGAATATGTATATTGGGCAAGTCAGATCTCAAGATCTTGTATAGGCAGTGACAACATATTAAGAACTAACTGAGTGGGTTAGTAGTGGGTTTTTTTATCCAGTGTGTCTGTTTATAGGGCAAGTAAAACCATAGAACCATGTGCAGGGAAGGACATAACATATGAAGTGCTATATTTGCAAGTGGTTGGTAGTGTTTAATTTTTCTTTCAGGTAATTGAGTTTTTTCAGCTTGTAAGATCACTGGACAAAGTGCCGACATTTAAAGGGAGGGTAATAAAGTAATATCTTCAACATTAACAGAATTATGCCAAGATGTTGTTTACGCTGTCACCTAGTAATAGCGTTTATGTAGGCAAAAATTGGGTTCCACACTAAATTAGATGGCAGAGATAACTAGCATAGTTGATCATGATATGTGGTTTTGCTTGTTGTTTGTCTTCAGAATCTTAACATGCCTTTTTTTCTAAATTTTATATAGCTGATCATTGCCTCTTGTGCATTAGTTTAAACAAACTAAACAGATAGTATGCAAAGAGATAAATGTCTACAAGAGAATATCTGAAAAACATTAGACATGAAGAGATTAGATTAATTCAGCATGGTTTCATGTAGTATTACAGTAGGTTTCATCTTGACAGAATTTGGCAAAGGACTGCCAAGAATAAATGTGGCAGCAACAGCAAAGGATTTAGATTTCAGGGATGACACTTATAATGTTGCAGGAAGTGTCATCAAGGGTGATGAAATGCTGTGTGACTGACACAGAGCTGCTGTGAACATCGGGGTCAATATTACACAGCTGTCTACAGTCCACTATACAAGACAAGTGGCTAATCAATTCTGGCTTTATTTCTGCTGAATTGTGCAGACCTCCGTGGTTACATTATTGCATGTTCTTTGTATGATGTTGCCAGCAACCCCAGGATGATTTTCTAGGCAATTGTATGTCTAATAGTTTGCCATTGCTTTCTGAACAAGAAGTCAGTGTTTAAGTCCAGTGTAGGGATTGAACACCTTGCCTCACTATCAGCACGCTGGAAGTTTACGAGCGAGCGCTCGTATCCTATAGGTGACGTCAATTGCTGTAGACCTTTATTTTGCTGAATATTCAGCTTTTTATACATTTTATTACTTCAGTATATTTTCTGTGTGTGCGCAGCTGAAAGCTGATTCAATTAAACAGAATTTTTAGCGGAAAGTGAAAGAATACAGACAAATAAGCTAATAAATAGCTTACATGTTTTGAAGTACAAAACACTAAAAATACATGGCATTAAAAGTTTCAATGAAGCTACAAGAAAACAGCATTACAGATAAAATGGCAGTTACTGACATAGTTCTTTGGAGTTGAATATTGAAACAAAATACACGTCAGATAATAGGGCAGATTTATGAAAGAATTGTAAAGTTAGGTAGTTGAAATATAAATAGAATCTATTTGCAAGCTAACATTGCATACAGAGCTGTGTGTTTGCATTAGAAAATGGTTACAGAGTAAACAATAAATATCCTGTCCTCTCTGTCATCAGATATTTTGAAGAAAATGGTGTTGTTTACACTATTATTTGTTTTCCAACTGTTGAAGCTTTCCACATACATTTTTCTGTCTTCCTTTGCCTCTTCTGACTATTATTTTCTGATAAAAGGTCATTTCTCTATTCCATCCTGTCAGTTTTATTTGTCTTTTCCTGATAATTTTGATGGGTGATCTTGTATTGTGTGTGTGTGGCACCTGCAGTTCTCAGTACTTCAGTATTTGTTTTCTTCTCTGTCCTTCATATTCTTTTAAAAAACCACTTGTTTGCTACCCCCAGTTTCTTCACTCCCTTTCCAGCATTTGCATCCAAACAGAAGAATGGGCAATCCACAGCTTTTCAGTAAGCAGACAGCGGGCATAGTATTTGTAATTAAACTCTTTCTGTGACCATATTCTGTTCTGTGATCATATTCTCTGTATGGCCTGAAAATAGCACTGTTTCACTTGTGTCCAGAAGCTTTTTGTCTGCTCCACTCCCTCTTGTTTCACATAATCCCAAAATGCTAATCTTTTAATATTTCATTTCTCCTATGACTTGTACTGTCTTTCACAATTCATACATAGTTTTAACATTACAGCTGCCATTTCTGGAGATTTTCCTAGGTCATAGGAGGTCAGTTGAAGATCTAGACTCTTTGGTTTTCTCCACATCATATCATACTTTTTCTTAGTGAAGAGCTCCTGTCATCTTGATTGGCAGATTTATTTTGTTTTCCTCTTCTTTAAACTGGTTCATGGTTGGTTGGATTATGCAACTACAGTTTACTATGGGATGGGGTAGCCGGTCTCATGCCACCCCACCCTTACTTGCCTCTTACAGCAAACATGGTTGTGTACAGTGCTACTGTTCTTTGTTTCCCTTATGGACCCTGGTAAAACACAGGTGATTCTAGCAGTACATTGGTTTTAAACTTCTATTTCGTCCACTCATATGTTTCTCTCTGCAGATCACACCTATATTCAAAATGCAGCATCTGTTGTGTCTTCACTCAGAATTCACTCATGTCATCAAAATGCCACAATTTACATTTAACAATTTTAATTATCTTACAGATTCTGAAACTGGATGATGGGTCTGATGCTTTGGTCAAAGCTGTGGTCTCTGAAGCAGATGGCAGCACTGTTTATCACATTACCTGTTTAGGCAAATCGGATGTAAAGGAAGAGAAATTACCAGATCTGGCAGTTGAAGAAATGGATTCCTCGGCTTTTTCGTATACTGCTGATGTAAATGAAGAAACCAGTGAGAAATGATCTATCCTACATTCGCTGACAGCTTTCATCATCCTTATTTGTGTGTATTAGAATGAGACATTGATAATGGGTGTAGAAAATTACTGCAACAGATTATAAAGACCTTATAATTCATACTTTGTGGTGTGTTGGTGATGATGTTCCGCAGCCTTCTGACTTGTGCTATGTCAGTCATTTCTGATACTGATGTTCCTGCATGCCATTTCCCTGGTCTCTGGGTAGTGAGATCGGATGTCCGTGTGTATTGTTGCGCACATTAAAAAATCCCTTGGCAGTTGGAAATCAAAACGGAGTAGTCTAGCGGCGCTGCCCGGGCAAAATTTTTAGTTTAACATCTACCCAAAGTATTTCAGAATCATCGCCAGGGCTACAGAGTTCATGCACTTAGCTGAGATTCTCCGGACTCGGGCTTGAGTTAGGAGTAGAACGGAGCACTTATGGGTTACACCCGTGTGCCATGATGTTGATCCATCGACTAAACTAAACTAAACTTCTATAACCAGATTTCTACAGCTTCAGCTTAATTCTTCATATATCTGCTAATTGTCCATGATTTGCTTCCATACATCTGGATTGGCTTGATATAACTCCTGTGAACTCTTTTTCTCTCCTTAATTGACAAAGATAAATTGCAGAGAATATTCTTCATCTTGTAAAATGCTGCTTTTGCTAGTGCTATTATACATTTATCTTCCTTAATACATCTTCCATCAGCTGTTTTAAAAGTACCCAAATACTTAATAAACACATTCAGTCAATCAATTTATGTCAGACTGGTTTAATTCAATTAGTTGTTGCATTTGGGAAGACCATTACTTCTGTTGTTCAGATTAAATCCTTTGTTTTGACTTCCTGTTGCAACTATATCTTCATATCTTGTAACTGGGTTTAATTGTCAGCAACAAAAACCACGTCAGTAGCATAATGCAGATTATAAAATCTTGATAGTTGTGAAAAAAAGAGTTAATGGAGCATATTGTTAACTATATATTCCTTCATGATAAAAATGATATACTCTGTTCAGCACATGAAGATCTTCACATATCTGTGACTTGTGAATTTCACGAATAAGTGAAAGGTGATCCTAAAGTCTTAACTTTGTTTTACCACCATTCTTAAAGGTTTTCCATTGTAAAATTACTGTGGAATGTGTCATGTTGTGAATGAAATATTTGATGTTAGAATATGGATCAATAATTAAAGGCAACTATTGTAGCCTAGTTGTCCATGGAGAAATTAAAAGATGATTTATTTTAAACTCAACCTCAATTTATTTAACCCACACATTTTTACCTATATCCCAGAGTTTCAGGTCAAGAAATAAGCATGTCATTAATGTTTGTGTCCCAACTATTAAGGGCATTTGGTGACCAAGTAATTTGGAGGTAGTAGATTCTTCCATTTATATACTAGACCATGGCAGAAAAAGATGGGTTGTCAAGTTCCCATCCTCGCCTTTCCTTCTCAGACAATGTGAGAATTATCAGGACTCATTTTTGAAAGAGCTGGAAGTGTCGGTTGGAAGAAAAGTTAAGTATTGAACCCTGGGCTGTATTGTTTGCTGGTAAACTCATGTGCTAACCACCATGCTACTATATCTCCAGTAGTCCAATCGTTTGCACAAGGTTAGACACACAAACCATGAAAATGATTGCACCATAATAGTTGTTATTCCTGAGATTCTGTAAATATTTTGAATGTCACAAATATAACTGTTTATTGCTGTGCTGAAGTATTTCTCAGCAAGCTCTACTTATCTGCTAAGGCTTCTTCTTTTCTTCATTTTCTACCTTTCTTGTCACCTTGGTCTTGTTGGCAATAAAATACCTCAAACTCGTGGAATAAACATCACCAACCGAGGCCTAATCCCAGCCAGTTTGTATGGGCTGGGCTGAATCATGATCTGGTTATACCCTAATATGTCTCTCCATAGATGTGAAGTTTCAGTACCAATCTTGCTCACCCAGCTGGTTTCTGGGCTTGGAGAGGGGATAGAGAGCGCTGCAAGTCCTCATGGAGACCCTACATTGGTACCGAGTGTAGAAAATAAGTCTCGACACCAACATGACTTCTGCTAGATGCAAGTCCTTTTCGAAGCTCGGATGACTGAAAACTAATTCACCAGGCTTAAAGAATGAACTTGGTCTTCCAGAGCATTCATAAAACCAGTCAACTGGCTGGAAAAACATGCAGATGCCATAATACTGACTATATTATCTGTTGAGTGCTTTTTTTGTTGTTGCGTTCGCTGGCTTTGGACTTAAGCGTAGTCCTTACACACTACTTTTAGTAGTGCTGTACTGAATTTTGCATGTGGATTAGCTTTCCCTGTTAACAGTGTCCCTCACCATCAGGCGAACCCACTCCGACTTCAGAGGTACTTGTAATTTACTCCCCCAAGTCAAGGACAATAAGTCAACATTTTAATCCAACTGTGCAGTGTAGGGGTTGAACCCCTTACCTCAGCATCAGCACACCATATGTTTAAGAACACGTTTTCTTATCCATCTGCCCATGCTTTTCGTCTACCTAAATTATGGTCCTGCCGAATCTCTAGTATGCTTCACTGGCATGTTATGGGGTTACTCCATGTCATATATTTGATAGATACAAGATATGTCTGTATATTACCTGGGCCCATACAGGATGCAAGGTATTGTAACTGCAACCTACCTCGGGGTTACTATATTTGGTAGGTACAAGATATGCCTGTTTATTACCAGGGCCAATACATATAGCAAAGATGTTAACTGTAACCTACCATAGGGTTACTTCAAGTCATTATATATTTGATAGATACAAGATGTCTGTATATTACCAGGGCTCATACAGGATGCAAGGTATTGTAATGGCAACCTACCATGGGGTAACTCCAAGTCATTATATATTTGATAGATATAAGACATGCCCATATATTACCAGGGCCCATACAGGAAGCAAAGAAGTGTAACTATAACCTACCATGCATGTTGTAAGAGGCCACTAAGGAGGGTTGGTTTGAGACTGGCTACCTCATCCTGTAGAAAACTTAAGCGGAAAAATCCAACCAATTATAAACAAGTCTACAAAGGGCTTGGTGTCAGTTAGTTGAGGTGCCTATGCTCTATTGGGAGATGAACAGCAGAAGAAGAAGAAGAAGCATTCCTGCTCGGCTTCAGTGACATGTGATGGGGCTTCTCCATCTCATATTTTTTATAGAATTTGTTTTGTTTGCTCTCTTTGACTCAAGCGTAATTCATACACATGCCACAGGGGTGTCAACTCAAATGATTTTTGCGTGTGGATTCGCTTTTCTTATCTGTATCCCTCACTATCGGGTGAACACACTCCAACTTCTGAGGTACTTATAATTTAACATTGTAGTCCAGCTGACCGGATGATAGAAATAAGATGTTTGATTGGTTGGGAATGTACATAAACATAAGATATTTAGTTAACAGATTGACTGTATGTAAATAATTATTATATACATACCATGTCATTGTCATAACATGTAGTTCATGTGGGTATTGTGTGTGACTGCCATTAAAATACACTGAAGATTGAACTTCTTATTTCAGATATATGTGAAAGAACACATGTGCATGTATGTATAAAGAGGTACTTGTGTGTGCGTACGCACGAGAGAGAGAGAGAGATAGTAAATGTTACAGTATGTATATATGTGAGAGAGGTGTTAATGGGAGTTTGTGTACTGAGTATGAGAAAGTATTTATGTGTATACACTCTGTGTGTGTGGGAGGGGAGTGTGTGTAAGTAAAAAAAAGTATGTATGTATGCACATGTTTATAAATGATAACTTGTGTGTACACGCACCATTCTTGCTGTCGTATTATATATGTATATATGCTGATGTGAATTTCCAGCATGGGTCATGCACACCACATTGGTTTCTGGTCTTGGGGAAGAGAGAGATGTAGCTCTGCAACAGTCTCTGTGTAGAAATAATACTGCGGTACCAGGCTGAGAGGAAAGTCCCCTCCAAACTCACTTCATTAGATGCAAGCCCCCTTTTAGGGCTCAGATAAATGCCAGTCCTTCAGACTTAGAGTTAAAACTCAGTCTACCTAAAGATTTACCAACCAAACCAACAATAATGTAAGATATTCTTGAGACAGGGCTCATGCTTCCCTCTTTTGTCTCTACCTTGCAGCTATAGGCATGTTTGTGAGTCCATATGACACCAAGAGCTATGCTTGCAGTATCGTAGTTTTAAAAATATTGAGGGGTAGGGACTAGACTAAATGAGACTATATTGCAAATCAGTTGTGGACACCATGGTGTATGAAGCACGTATCTCAACTTGTTCTGTTATTGTTACAATGAAAAATTAATGCCACTGCATGCAGAATAAGTCAGTAAGCACTCATTCTCTCACAAGAAGTAAAACAAAGTGGATGCTGGTTGTTCCTGTTGTGACCTGATAAGCTGCACTCTAGAACTATACTTTCCTGTGGTCATTAGACCAGTTGCATTCTCGATTGCCCTCTCCAAAAGCCATAAACGAAAAGATTCATCAAGAGATTTGTCACTGTCAGTTCTTTCCCAAAATATATCTCCTTTTGTCCACCATCAATGTCTCAATGACACGTGTTTTAGAAGCTAGCATATCATCTCTCCTGTTTCAAAGCACACATTTTACCTGGACAATAGATACCTGGGGCACCTGCATGCTATCAGGGCCCTTAAGGGAAGCAAAGAATAGTAACACTCTAACCTACCATGCAGGTCATAAGAGGCAATTAAAATGGGTTGGCGTGGGACTGGCTTCTTCATCCCATAGAAAAGTTTAGTCGCAAAATCCAACCAATCATGAACAAGCCAGCATAGGGCTCAACGTTGTTTGGTACAGGACTTCAGCTCTATTGGAAGTAAAAACTAGAAGAAAAAAAGTCCCTGAAAGTTTGCTCCAGATCGCCTCTGTTGGTGATATTCCTCCATCCAGCATCATCTCTCTCTGTCTGTTCACCCAGTGATCCTTCCGGTCATGATGTCTTCCAATGCTTCTGTTTTCCTATGACCATTTAACGCCGTTTGCCTCTTTCTTATGAAAATACGATATGTCCCAAAGCATTCTGTGGGTGATGTAGTCTGTTTCACACTGGGTGACTTTACTTCCCAAGACACTTCTTGTTAATCATTTTAATCTGTCGACCTGTGAGCCCATGTCCATTTTTGTGTCAATCTGCTCAATCAGGATTCAAATTAATGACCACTGGACTGGTAGGCGAGCGTCTAGACGCAGCCCCAGAAGGAAGGAATGTGGATTGCATTATGACAAAAATGGCTATGACCAGAAATGGAATTTGATGGATTCTGAGCATCCAGATGATTGGACTTTGCTGACGTCAGTGACCTCCTTTTGCACACACAAAATCAGATATAAGATAAGCACACTTGATGGAAAGTCACAACAACTAGGTCAAATAATCCATAAGTGGAAAAAAAAAGATAATAAGATTAAATTAAGCAAATAATCACACTATCTTCCTGGAGGAAACCTGTCTTCAGAATGTGAAATCATATACATTTTTAGGTGGCAGTATAGGCAAGCAAGGGGGAAAATAGAATAGACATGTTAAATTATAAGGCAAGAGGGGCTTTCATAGCACTACTCTAGAAAATTTGTGAAAATCAAGACATTAAATTTAGTACCAATCTTAAAATGTTTACCTCTAATACCAAATCAATACAGCTGTATGAATCAGAAACACGGAAAACGACTAAACCAATTACTAACAAACTACAAACATTCAGTAACTTGAGCCTGCTCAGAATAAAAGAACTAAAATGGAATTACAGAATCGCGAATGCTACACTTACGGGGAGAACTAAACAAATTCCAGCAAATCAGGAGACAGAGAAAAGACGCCGGCGTTGTAGGAGACGCATTCAGGAAACCTGATAACAGTACAGCTAGACAGTCCTTTCTCTGCATCACTCAGGGCAAATGATATTTATAGAAGATCTAAAAACACATGGGGATGAGAATTAGAGACAGAGTGGAGTAATATGGAGGGAGCTTCAATCAATCAATGAAGGATGACTGCAATGGATCTCCAAACTGTCTTTCACCTTGATTGTACATTCTGTCAGATTGCTATTCGTCCACCTCTTGATGTTATTTTCCCATTAGTATCGTTGTCTGCCTCTTGTTCACTTGCCATGAACCTTACCCTCCAATATGGTTTTTATAAGAGTGTTATGTCTTTTTACGTGGCCGGAATTTTTCACTTATCCCTTTTGTTATTTCTTTTATCAACTCTCTTTTCATTCCATTCATTTTGTTATTTCTTTTATCAACTCTCTTTTCATTCCCAAAGACCTGCAGTAAATAGCAACAGTGGGGGGGGGGGGCCCTTAGCGTGAGTTGGTTGAAGGCAGTGGCGTACTGGACAAAGTATTAGCTTGCCCGTTGGTATGTTTAGCCTCTACACCCCTAATGAGGTCTACCCCTCTGTCCTGGGTGCATATCTTCCTAGCACAGTCAAACAGGGTCCGTACTGAGTTCCATTTGTACTGGACCGGTGTGAAGCTCTGAAAATTTAAGTATTAGCCTGTCCATGTTTCTTTGCGGTACACCGAACTTTGAATTGTGCCGTCTGCTCTACGTCTTATTAGAATATCTAGGAACGGCAATGCTTCGTTATGTTCGTGTTCTATAGATAGATGTTTTTATGTGTCGTGTTCATTATGACCTGGAACGATGTTGCTTGTAGCTCATCTGTGGTGATAATTAGTATATCGTCCACATAACGACGGTAGAAGAAAAAGACCAAGTTGTTTAACACACAAATTACTCGCTTGTTAAGTTTTTTTTTTTTTTTAAATTTGGTTGCATACTCCATACAGGACGTTGTAGTCAACACCAGCATTTTTCAGCTGCTGTTAATGTACTAGGCAAGATTACGCTCAGTAGTTTGCCATTGTTTTCTGAGCGACCGGCTCATATACCCCGTATGTCACCAACGCGGCGAGAACCGCTTCCAATTCTAGCGCACATCACATCACTCACGAGAGTATACGAGATTACGGAGAAAGACGCTAACCCCTGTTAAAGTTTACTGAAGCCATAATGATCAATCTACACAAGCCAGCTTTGTGCAAACAGAAAGACATGGTAGACAATTGACATTACTGTGCGAATATGTGTACATTTCAGCATGAAGGATTTATCTAGTTATTTTACTTTATGTTGTGTGAATTCTGCAGTATGTACCTGGTGAGATGCAGCGAAATATGCCAGGCAATAAATCGTGCAATCTATTGTTTGTCTTCGTTATTCAAATTCACTACGGGAAAACATTGTTTTGAATGACATGTCTTCCGGAAAGGGGGGTAGTGGGGAATTGGCCACCCCTTCTCCGTGCGCACTAGCTACACAAATGGGATGGTCATAAAACTTCACATGCCCACTCATTTTTATTTATTCGAAGTTAATATTTCTGCAACTCTTTTTTGGTAATGTGTGTATACTAACACCAAACCCGACACCCCATATTGTGCCAATGGCTTTGGGCGAAGGAATGCAATTGGGAGGGTACACGCCCTAACGTAGTGCGAGGAAATGCAACCTAAAGACTAAATGGCAGGGCAGACCAGGCCCTAAGCTTTGGTCAGCAACTGATCTAGGATGGAAGCTCCGACAGGCGAACAGTTAGAGAGTATTGCTTTGCTGATCCGACAGCTTCTGTGGCTTGTCTTCTTCCATACGTATTGGTGTTACCTTTCCCGTGGAGTAAACTAGACAGACGGAGATGGGGGGGGGGGGGGAGAGAATCATGCTGCATGGACAACACGTGGTCTCTAAATTCAACACATACTTTGTATTATGGAGAGGTATAAATCCATTTTACAAGCCATCGATCGTTTGTTAAGACGGCAAGGTGCCAGCTAGTCTGTCAGTCATGTTAACGCGTGGTGGAAATTTCACTTATATACCGAACTGAAGCGATTGACGTACAATTACTGTACCAATCATTATCTCAAACTTACACCCAAAATGAACTTTGTTAAATGGCGTAACTAAGGGTTAAAAGGACACCATCATCAGTCAGGTTGATTGAAAACCCTAAACAATCAGATATCAGTTGGGGTATCTTCATTGCACCCCGGACAGGTCCATAGGTGCTCAGGTCCTCCCTCTCCCCCACCCCCAGCATATGCATCAGCGTTCGGTGGCTAATAGTGCCAGTTCTGTGTTGGTTGACGAGGCGCCTCGTTTTCCCGATGTACCTCTCGTGTCTGGGCGTGCCAATTCTTACTCCCAAGTCTTTCATCCTGGACAGCGATGTGGATCTGACGTCAAAGTCCTTTGTTTTCGACATATCTTTATGGACATTAATAACATCGGCACGATCCATGGGCTGGCCATGTGCAGTGGGAGCAGAGCCAGCCAGTTTATCAGCTCGTTCATTTCCCTCGACTCCCGCATGTCCCGGGACGAAGATGAAGGTGACTTTACGGACAACAGACTTCCGCAGCGACTCAGTCCACTGTCTATGTACAAGACCCTAAACAAGCAACCATAGAATGTGGACACAATTCATGCCCGGTTGAGTTTGTGTGACTCCTGCCAAAATGAGAGAGATAATAAACAGACACTGTGTACATACTTTACAATGAACGCAAACCCGTTAAACAGAAATATGAATGGGAAAAAAATATTAAAATAACAATAATAATAATAATGCTAAATTAACGTAAAGTAAAAGTGTAAACAATAATCTAAACCACAGCACAACGAATCATACGTTTCGATCTTAGTGATCATTTTCAGGAATAACACAAACAGGTCTAAATAAATTACAATAGATAATAAAGATAAAGCCGGTCTCTCTGGCTAAAGATAATGCCGGTCTCCCTGGCGTAGGTGTTAAGGACTTTCTCCGTAATCCCGTATAATCACGCGGGTAACGCAGCTGCGTGAGATTCGGTAGCGGATCGCGTCACGTTGGTTACCTAGAGTGTATGTGAGCCGATCGTTCAGAAAGCAGTGGCAAGTGGCAAACTACTGAGTGTAGTCTTGCTAAGATATCAACAGCAGCTGAAACATGCTGGTGTGGTGTTGACTGCAATGTCCTGTAAAGGATATGGGGGGGGGGGGGGGGGGGACTAAAAAGTTAAAACAAAAACAAAAAACTATAAACGTTCGATGCCCTTCATTTTATATATTTGTTATATTTCTCTTTTCCGCAGGAGTCATACATACCTAACTGTTTTCATCTCATAATCAAAGACATGGACGCATTCACTATTGTCCTGTTAAAGTGTCTTTTGGGCAGAACTGTGTCGTGCTTTGATACAGGGAGTCGGCCGCATCATGGGGCTTCACAAAGGGGCGGCATGTTTCAAAGAAAAACAAAACATGTATGATTGTATGGGGCGGCATTTCGAAGACTTGCATCATACTGAGAAAATCTACCGCACGGTGTTGTCTTTGAGCTCTTTTTCTTGTCTGTCTTCTGTAAGTATCCACCAATTCTTGTGAATTTATTTCTCATGTTATTGAAGTGACCTCAGAGTTGGTACTACCTAGGATACCAATCACTCTTTGATATTAGGAAATACTTACTTCAACTGTAGCTAAAACTAAAACTACCAGCGACACCGCCAGAGAGCTCATGTTTGCTGACGATTGCGTTCTATATAGCATATACCACCTCAGAGGCAGACATGCAACACAACATTTCAGATTTCAGCTATCTCATACGCCTGTGCCAACTTTGGGCTTAGTATCAACTTGGAGAAGACTAGTTAAGTACCAGCCAGCTCCGGAGAATAATCACACCAAGCTTAATATCAAAGTGAATCGTCATAGACTAAGTATTGTGAACAAATTTACCTATCTTGGCAGCACTATCCATTTCTGTCCGA
This sequence comes from Cepaea nemoralis, assembly GCA_014155875.1. Lineage (NCBI taxonomy): Eukaryota > Metazoa > Mollusca > Gastropoda > Stylommatophora > Helicidae > Cepaea > Cepaea nemoralis. The sequence goes on along the minus strand of JACEFZ010010520.1, from coordinate 351,478 downwards.
CACATTTTTGTACAGTCTGCCAAACGCTGCGCTGGCCTCGGAGATTCTTGCATTCACTTCGTCATCAATTGTGGCAACTTGTGATTGCCACAATTGATGACGAAGTGAATGCAAGAATCTCCGAGGCCAGCGCAGCGTTTGGCAGACTGTACAAAAATGTGTCGGACAGAAATGGAATAAGCCCGCAAACAAAGCTGAAAGTCCACAAAGCAGTCGTATTATCCACACTGCTATCTATATGCTTGTGAAACCGGATTATTTACCAGCGACACGCCAGGAAATTAAACCACTGTCTTAAGAAGCTATTAAAGATTAAATGACAAGATAAGATCCCAGACACTGAAGTCCTAGAAAGTGCGCCCATGCCCAGTATCCACACTATGCCAATGAAGAATCAGATTCGCTGGGCTGGTAACTTGACTCGCATGCCAGATCACAGGCTTTCTGAACGAATTTTTTACGGCGAACTGCGCTGTGATAAATGCTCCCAAGGCGGCCAGAGGAAACTCTTTAACTCTGAAGATCTCACTAAAAGATTTTGGAATTCATCACGACACTTGGGAGACTGCTGCCAAAGACCAAAATTCGTGGCGTATATCATTAGGGCCTACGCAAGGGTGTAGTCACTTGTGAAGCAAACAGGACTGCAAGAGCTGTGGAAGAAAAAAAGGTTGGACCAAAAAAAGCAGGAAATCCCCCTCCTGGAACGTCAAGCATTCTTTGCCCACATTGTGAAAAAAAATAAAAAATAAATAAAAACATTTCGAGCCAAAATAGGCCTTGCCAGCCATCTTACAACTTACGGCTTCAAACTGTCAACCCCACTGGATGAAATAAATGGTCATCATCATTCTTGATGGGCAAACACCATTTCAACTGTAGCCACTTGTAAATGGCTATCATTGGAGAACAAACTCCCGCAGCTTTTCCGAGTGTTCAAATAACGTCGGTCATATTGGCCATTTCCTTGACTACCAAGAAAACATAAACTATGGTTATTTCAAAGAAAAAGATAACACCAACATCTGATATAACAATAGAAAGAAAATTGTCGAACCAAGTAATATGTGAGGGGAAATCATAACATAAGACTGAAGATGTGTGGCATGGATTACCGGCAGAATAGGCCAAGCAAAAACTGCATTTCAGAAGATGAAAAAGTATCTTATGTAATAAACCGCTTTCATTTGAATGTCAGAAAGAGAGAACTGAAATGTTACATCGAACCTGTTCTGTTGTTTGGCAGTGAAATATTGGAATGTGCAAGGACAACTAAGAAGAGCTTTGGGGCAGTGAAGATGTGTTGTCTGAGACTAATGTTGCCAATGTCTTGTATGGTCAGAGTAAGTTACAACGAGGTCTTGACGAGGCTAATAACAGGAAGACAGTTTATACAACTATAAGAAATATTCTTTGGTCATGTGATGAGAGCATAAGTATTGAAAACCATCGTGATGACTCGAAAGATCAGCTGTACAGCTGTAAAGGAGGTAGATAGATAGATAAAGAGAGAGAGAGAGAGTGAGAGAGAGAGAGAGAGAGAGAGAGAGAGAGAGAGAGAGAGAGAGAGAGAGAGAGAGAGAGAGAGAGAGAGAGAAATGATGCTTAATAGGCTAAGACGATGGCTTTGAGGTCTATAATTATCAATAAATTCATGGTAGAGCTCACGATGACGATGATATTGCATTATTGCCAACCAATAAGACTAGTCTATTATTAACATCATTTTGACATATTTATCAAGAAATCAGTCTACACGAAGATAATCTCGGTTTACTAATACTACTCTTGGTTCTTGTAACAAATCTTTCTTTCTTAATTTTTCAAGATCCTGTGGTGAAGGCCCTCTGGGAGCATGTGAATAGTGCAGAAGAACAGATAGACTATCATGGTCTAGAGCAGTGGTTCTCAACCTTTTTTGGCCCGTGCCCCCCCCCCCCCCCTTTCGTATTTCCTACCTAATAATTTGGCTCGTGCCCCCCTTCACCATATTTTCAGAACGTCATTCCCCCCTCCCTTTCGTATTTCCTACCTAAAATCCCTCCTCCCGCTCCTGCCCCTACACAGTAGGCCTATACGTAATAATGGAAGCACATACCAAAACAAGTCTGGTCGTCCACATAAAACGTGATTTGTGGGTCTACTTACTTTATAAAATGAATTTTAGAAGGGGTGAGACGTACAGAACCGTAAAGCCCCGGGAAGGTTAACCCGGTCAACAAATGCCCGCAGAAGTCGGATGTGTCGGCCTGACGGCGCAAGAATGCAGCTCTACTGTAAACAGGCACAACGCAATCACGTCCGGAAAAAAAAACTCCGGATGAACGAAGAAGAAGAGGAAGAACCGTAAAGTATGAAGGGAAAAACAATATCAAGTAATCGGTTCTTGTATTAACGCGATCTTGAAATAATCTTCATCCCCCCCCTGGAAACCCTAAAATTCCCCCCTAGAGAGGGGGGGGGGATTCCCCACCGGTTGAGAACCACTGGTCTAGAGAGAATGCAGCAGCAGGGGGTGGTCAGAGGATCTGGTCGACAGTCGTCACTCAGAGGTAAAGCAAGGCGGACATATAATCAGATTACAACGGGCACCATTAGTATTGGGACTCTTCGCTGGCTGTTTAAGATGAGGTTTGCGCGCTTATGCCAGTATCCCGAATGCAGTGATGTCGGTTCTTGACCCAACTCAAGATTCTTTTAAAACCCGTTTGCTTATGACATAATTAACAAGGTTCTTCATGTATTACAAATTCAAAACTGGTCACAGTTATTTACAATACAATATCCTGTTGTGTATAATATATTATTTTAAGTACACCTATTATCTGACAAGCTGTAAAAATGCTTTTCAGAAAAGTCAGAGGTGTGCAGAGTAACCAATGGACGTATGACAAGTTGCAGGAATAGAATGCGCCTAGACAATTAAGTGTCTAGTTATATTTATCGTTCGACGTATGACGAGCTCCCCGGTACAGATTGCTTCAGCTTTCTTTAGCTTTAACCAAGCATCCACACGATATTGTCAAACCGTTTCTTATCATTTAATAAATTCTGATCGCCAGGTAGAAAGGTGTTTTTTACTGGTAAGAACTGCTGGTTGACTCTACTCCTGAGTCATTGATGTACTCTGGATATGAGACTTAGTTCACCTGGGATCTGTGGATAGAGTCTTAGTCTTACTTACAGTATAGACTATTGAATGCGTTTGTTTGATCTGATCCAGGTACGGGTTAAACATCCAGTAATGTCGCCATGTCAGCATTATTATTATAACTGTTGTTGTTATTGCCTGCTTAGCTGTTTGGAAGCGAAATTGTGCTTTTTGAGTGGTTGTCGCATCTGGCAGAGTTTCGTGCACCAGCAGTTGTTACAATGTTACATTATATAACCTTTGAGTGTGGGCACTCTTTGCACTACTACTACTTTTTATTTTTAGCGTTCCAGCCCGCACTTATCCTGGTTATTTTATTTTTCGTCTCTTACAGACTGTATCATTGCCTCTGTGTGAGTGAGATCCATCATATATATGGCTGTTTTTTCTAGGTAATTTTGCATCAAGAGTTTGACATTGCTATCTGGATGACAGATGCTCATACTGTCATACCATTGTGAAAATCAACATAAAGCGATCTGACTTTGAACCTGATATGCCAAGATTGGGAAACTGCATTCACTAGCTGACATACATGTCCATGAGTTAAATGACATACATATCCATGATTTAGCTGACATACATGTCTGTGATTTAGCTGACATCCATGTCTGTGATTTAGCTGACACCCATGTCTGTGAGTTAGCTGACCGATACATGTCTATGAGTTAGCTGACATCCATGTCTGTGAGTTAGCTGACATCCATGTCTGTGAGTTAGCTGACATCCATGTCTGTGAGTTAGCTGGCTGACATCCATGTCTGTGAGTTAGCTGGCTAACATCCGTGTCTGTGAGTTAGCTGACATCCATGTCTGTGAATTAGCTGACATCCATGTCTGTGAGTTAATTGGCTGACATCCATGTCAATGAGTTAGCTGGCTGACATCCATGTCAATGAGTTAGCTGACATCCATGTCTGTGAGTTAGCTGACATCCATGTCTGTGAGTTAGCTGGCTGACATCCATGTCTGTGAGTTAGCTGGCTGACATCCATGTCTGTGAGTTAGCTGACATACATGTCTGTGAGTTAGCTGGCTAACATCCATGTCTGTGAGTTAGCTGACATCCATGTCTGTGAGTTAGCTGGCTGACATCCATGTCTGTGAGTTAGCTGACATCCATGTCTGTGAGTTAGCTGGCTGACATCCATGTCTGTGAGTTAGCTGGCTGACATCCATGTCTGTGAGTTAGCTGACATCCATGTCTGTGAGTTAGATGACATCCATGTCTGTGAGTTAGCTGACATCCATGTCTGTGAGTTAGCTGGCTGACATCCATGTCTGTGAGTTAGCTGGCTAACATCCATGTCTGTGAGTTAGCTGACATCCATGTCTGTGAGTTAGCTGGCTGACATCCGTGTCTGTGAGTTAGCTGACATCCATGTCTGTGAGTTAGCTGGCATACATGTCTGTGAGTTAGCTGACATCCATGTCTGTGAGTTAGCTGGCTGGCATCCATGTCAATGAGTTAGCTGACATCCATGTCTGTGAGTTAGCTGACATCCATGTCTGTGAGTTAGCTGGCTGACATCCATGTCTGTGAGTTAGCTGACATCCATGTCTGTGAGTTAGCTGACATACATGTCTGTGAGTTAGCTGGCTGACATCCATGTCTGTGAGTTAGCTGGCTAACATCCATGTCTGTGAGTTAGCTGGCTGACATCCATGTCTGTGAGTTAGCTGACATCCATGTATGTGAGTTAGTTGACATCCATGTCTGTGAGTTAGCTGGCTGACATCCATGTCTATGAGTTAGCTGACATCCATGTATGTGAGTTAGTTGACATCCATGTATGTGAGTTAGCTGGCTGACATACATGTCAATGAGTTAGCTGACATCCATGTCTGTGAGTTAGCTGGCTGACATCCATGTCAATGAGTTAGCTGACCGATACATGTCTGTGAGTTAGCTGACATCCATGTCTGTGAGTTAGCTGACATCCATGTCTGTGAGTTAGCTGACATCCATGTCTGTGAGCTAGCTGACATCCATGTCTGTGAGTTAGCTGACATCCATGTCTATGAGTTAGCTGACATCCATGTCTGTCAGCAACTCACTTGCGACAGGCATACAAGGATTCCCTACTTTTGCACCACACGAAAGTGACAACTCGTATTGTTTGCAAAAGGATACATTTTATTCGGAGCTGATCGTACATGAGCTCCACGAGCGGAATACCACATCGTTATTAAACATCGTAGTATGTTATGAAGATGGAATGAGGAGATGATATTAATAATAATCACTAATGAAGCTAAGCTAAAGTCTTAACTATTGATACTGTCCTCAACTACAAAGTATCCACAGCGGATATACAGTCTGTTCCTTGCGCCGTCCAGTCTCTGTCTCAACCGGCTCTCTGTGCCATGTTCAGCCACGAGCAATTAGCTCTCCGTGCATCCGCTAGTTTACGTGCTGGTCACTTGGTTGTAGTAACCAGAATTACTTGGTCCCTTCTCGTGCTGCGGGTTTCCCAGTCTCTTGGGTAACCCCAGCTCACGTACACTTGTTGCCCTCCTTGTTGACACAAGTGTGTCCCGTTATAGCTATTTATAGCGTTTGTGTCTCTTCTGTCTGGTCTCCTAAGTCATTATGTTACTTGTCCTTTTCCCTAGCTCTATTTAGCTCTCCTTAGCTTTAAGCTCTCACGTAGCTCTTTGACAATGTCTGTGAGTTATCTGACATCCATGTCTGTGAGTTAGCTGACATCCATGTCTGTGAGTTAGCTGACATCCATGTCTGTGAGTTAGCTGACATCCATGTCTGTGAGTTAGCTGACATACATGTCTGTGAGTTAGCTGACATCCATGTCTGTGAGTTAGCTGACATCCATGTCTGTGAGTTAGCTGACATCCATGTATGTGAGTTAGCTGGCTGACATCCATGTCTGTGAGTTAGCTGACATCCACATCTGTGAGTTAGCTGACATCCATGTCTGTGAGTTAGCTGACATCCATGTCTGTGAGTTAGCTGACATCCATGTCTGTGAGTTAGCTGACATCCATGTCTGTGAGTTAGCTGACATCCATGTCTGTGAGTTAGCTGACATCCATGTCTGTGAGTTAGCTGACATCCATGTCTGTGAGTTAGCTGACATACATGTCTGTGAGTTAGCTGACATCCATGTCTGTGAGTTTGCTGACATCCATGTCTGTGAGTTAGCTGACATCCATGTCTGTGAGTTAGCTGACATCCATGTCTGTGAGTTAGCTGGCTGACATACATGTCAATGAGTTAGCTGACCGATACATGTCTCTGAGTTAGCTAGCTGAAATACGTGTCTATCTATTTATGGAGTCCTTAAAAGCTAGTAAAAATATATTTCTGTGGAAAAACAGTAATTTATAGGTATTCTTAAAAAGGGAGACCAGTATTTGTGATTGCTAACTTTTACCAAAGTGTTTGTTTTGTGTTCTCTTAGTTGCAAGTTTTAAATATTACTATTATAACCATGCATATTAACAATATTGTTTTGAATAAAACACTTGGAAATAAATCAATCAGGTGTCTTTTCCATAGTGTAAGTTGGCTGCAATGGATATCCAACACTCTCTGTCTCTCGCTCTTATATATTCTCTGACAGACTGCTGCTGTTCATCTGTCTCTTGATATTACCTTTCCACTTGTATCGCTGTACCTTTTTGCTCATCTGCCTTGAACTCTTCCCTACATTGTAGTTTTTATAGGAGCGCTATGCCCTTAATGTGTCAAAAATATTTAACTTGTCTCCTTTTTATTTATTTCATTAACACTCTTTTAATTCAAAACAAAGTATTCCCTTAGTGTATTTAAACAAAGGAGTGAGGAGTGCAATTGGGAGGGTACAAGCCTTACCCTAGTGCGAGGAAATGCAACCTAAAGACTAAATGTCTGGCAGGGCAGACCAGGCCCTAAGCCTGGTCGGTAACAAGTCTAGGATGGAAGCTCCGACAGGCGGACAGTTAGAGCATTGCTTTGCTGATCTGGCAGCTTCTGCAGCTTGATTTGTTCCAGATGTATTGGTGTTACTTTCCTCTGGAGTAAACTAGACAGACTGAGAGAGGGATCATGCTGCATGGGCAACACATGGTCTCCAAATTCAGCCCAGGCTTTGTGTTATGAAGAGGTATAACTCCATTTTACAAATTATCGTCTGTCAAGACGGCACGGTGCCAGTAATTTAAACAACCACACCATAAACAAAATATTGCAATATTTTGTTTATGATGTCTGTGTTTAAACTCTTTTTATTCCAATTGTCTCTAGAGTCTTTGTATTTGATTGGATTTGTTTCTAGGAAGTACAACCTGATGTTTTGTATATTCACATCTCCTAGGCTTAAATTCAGCTTTCAACTGCTTGTTTATTGTCCAGGTTTCTGCATCATGAAGTAACTCTGAATATTATTAACTTTTGACAATTCTCATAGTATGTTATTTTTCTCTCCAAATGTTAATATATTTGTCTTGTTATTTAACATATTTTTGGCAATTCTTGTTATTTTCTTGATATCTATCCCACTTCTGTCATCTGTTATTACATGTCCAAGATAGGAGAAACCTGTTCTGGTATTTCCCCATTTATCTAGAAATAACTGAGCTTTAAGCTTGAATGGTGTATATGAAATCTCAAAGAAAGTGAGCAATCCACATCAAACATGAGACAATTCTTATGCACTTTTAGTGTTGATTTTGTATAACTAAGCCACATTACTGTACTTTTGATACTTTCAGGATCCGGTTTGCCGACTGTGATAATCCATCATGCATCCAGCTATCCCAATTTCTTTGGTGTTCATTGGTTGCTGCAGCAACATCATCTTTCTTGAGGAGCTTATCAAGTAAGTGTGTTACAGAGTGTATTTTTCTCACATAAGTCAGTCACATGTATGTAATACCATAGGCAGTGAGTGTAAGACTTGGATATTGATTGTCAAGTGCCATTGTCGTGGACAATTTCTGTCTATCTCACAGTTTTGTAGAATGCATCTGCCATTGTCGTGGACAATTACTGTCTCTCTTGCAGTCTTGTAGCATACATCTGCCATTGCTGCGGACAGTCACTGTCTCTCTTTAGTTTAGTTTAGTTTAGTCGATGGATCAACATCACGGCACACTGGTGTAACCCATAAGTGCTCCGTTCTACTCCTAACTCAAACCTGAGTCTGGAGAATCTCAGCTCAGTGCACAAACTCCGTAGCACAGGCGAGGATCCTTAAATGCTTTGGGTAGATTCTTAACTTGAAACTTTGCCCGGGCAGCGCTGTTAGGCTACTATTTTTCGATTTCCAACTGCCAAGGGATTTTTTATGTGCGCAGCAATACACACGGGCATCCAATCTCACTACCCAGAGACCAGGGGAAACTTTGTTACTAGAAGTCCACGTGAAACAATCCCGGCCCTCACCAGGGCTTGAACCCGGGACCTCCAGCACTCGAGGTGGACACTATACCTCGCTGCCATTTTCATGGACAGTTGCTGTATCTCATGCAGATTTTGTAGTCATCAGCAGGCCTCTTCATATCAATGACCGTAGTTGATCCACTTTCATTAGCCAGACAGATATATGCTCCATTTGGAGGTGAAAAGAGGCATTTGTGAGGTACATCAGTGCCTTTGCATTCACTAATATTTTCTTTTCAACATTAATGAGACAGATCATCATCTTTCAGTTCCTTGTCCTGTGCAGAACTATTCCCTCATAATCATCTTTCTTCAAACTTTCTTTGACTGCTATAGTTTATAAGGTATTTGTAAAGGAGGTATTCTGCCATTACAGTGACTATATTGGTCGGTAACTATAGCCATTGTCTCTCTACAAAGAGAGCCTCTGTCACAGACTTGACCATAGCCATTAGTTACCTGTTGGCTGCTCTCTAGCTCAGTCTGCCACCTACTATCATGGCTTCACGTTGCCCTGTGGGGGAGGAGAGGGCGGCGCTAAACTCCTCCTTGTCGATCTCCCGCCATATTATTCTGTCCACATGCAGGTTCTGTGTACCCCTGCCTTCTCCTCTGTGAAGATGTCAACAACGTCAAGTTGACTGCTGTTTTCTTTAAATATATTCATGTTGACGTCTGAAGGGGTTTAAAGGCAAGACGTTAGACTTCATTGCACTGGGTTTTTCCCCATATGGCTTGATCTCTTTTTGCAGGGCGGCCTGCTGAGAAGCGCTGCACAAAGTACAAACTCTGTAGCTCCAGCAACAACCCCCAGGAGTCTCTGAGAAAATTGCACTTGTGAATCGAATAACGGAAACCTGAATTGAACCCACAACCTCCACGCGCAAGGCAGGTGGTTTACCCACTTCGCCGTGGAGAAACCCGCCTGAAAGTGTATGAAGAAGAACTAGAAAGTTTCTGTCTGCAGCACTTTTCTTATATTGAGTTGTTCTTGAGCGTTCCTATTTGTCTTCTTTTTTCCATCCAAGAACTAAGCCCTAGTTTCCTGAAGAACCATATTTTAAAAGCTTCAATTGTATTCTCCATATCTCATAGTCAAAGTATGTGGTTCCACTTGATTCGGCGGTGTTGAATACACATAGCATATGGCGTATCTCAGTTAATGTTTTACTGGCATATGAAAAGCCTTTATTTTCTGACAGAAATCTACTGGAGTGTTTTAGCCTACTCACTTGCTTAAATTTACTTTAATGATGTCAAGTTGTGGGTTCGATTCCGGGCTACGTCTTTCCGTTCATGAGTGCATTTTTCTGAGAGACTCCTGGGGGTCATCGCCGGAGCTTCGGAGTTCGTGCTTTGTGCGACGCTTTCGGCAGGTCACCCTGCGGAAAGAGAACAAGCCATATGGGATAAAACCCAGTGCAATGAAGTCGATCCTCTCAACTTTTAAGACTTTAAGTGAGTAAAACAGTCTACTTCACACACACTAGGACGCATTAGGCATATGGTGCTAGCTCCATATTTTTATTGACTAATTAATATTTGAGAGGAGATATGGTTGATGTAATGCCTGCTGCCTTTACTTCCCAAGACATTTCCTCGTACACATTTTAGGCTTGGTCAACCTGGCAGCCCCGGTCAACATGGTAGCCCTGGTCAACATGGTAGCCCTGGTCAACATGGTGGCCCCGGTCAACATGGTAGCCCTGGTCAACATGGTAGCCCTGGTCAACATGGTAGCCCTGGTCAACATGGCAGCCCCGGTCAACTTGGTAGCCCTGGTCAACATGGTAGCTCTGGTCAACCTAGCAGCCCCGGTCAACATGGTAGCCCCGGTCAACATGGTAGCCCCAGTCAACATGGTGGCCCCGGTCAACATGATAGCCCTTGTCAACATGATAGCCCTGGTCAACATGGTAGCCCTGGTCAACCTGGTAGCCTCGATCAACATGGTTGAACCGGTCAACATGGTAGCCCTGGCATGGTAGCCCTGGTCAACATGGTAGCCCCGGTCAACATGATAGCCCTGGTCAACATGGTAGCCTTGGTCAACATGGCAGCCCCGGTCAACATGGTAGCCCTGGTCAACCTGGCAGCCCCGGTCAACCTGGCAATCCTGGTCAACATGGTAGCCCTGGTCAACCTGGTAGCCCCGGTCAACATGGCAGCCCTGGTCAACATGGTAGCCCTGGTCAACATGGTAGACCCGGTCAACATGGTAGCCCTGGTCAACCTGTTAGCCTTGGTCAGCATGGTAGCCCTGGTCAACATGGTAGCCCTGGTCAACATAGTAGCCCTGGTCAACATGGTAGCCCCAGTTACCATGGTAGCCCTGGTCAACATGGTAGCCCTGGTCAACATGGTATCCCCGGTTACCATGGTAGCCCTGTCAACATGGTAGCCCTGGTCAACATGGTAGCCCCGGTCAACATGGTAGCCCCAGTCAACATGGTAGCCCTGGTCAACCTGGTAGCCCTGATCAACCTGGTAGCCCCGGTCAACATGATAGCCCCGGTCAACATGGTAGCCCCGGTCAACATGGTAGCCCTGGCCAACACGGTAGCCCTGGCCAACACGGTAGCCCTGGCCAACACGGTAGCCCTGGCCAACACGGCAGCCCCGGTCAACATGGCAGCCCCGGTCAACATGGCAGCCCTGGTCAACATGGCAGCCCTGGTCAACATGGTGGCCCCGGTCAACATGGCGGCCCCGGTCAACATGGTAGCCCTGGCTAGCATGGTAGCCCTGGTCAACACAGTAGCCCTGGTCAACATGGTAGCCCTGGTCAACACTGTAGCCCTGGCCAGCATGGTAGCCCTGGTCAACATGGTAGCCCTGGCCAACATGGTAGCCCTGGCCAACATGGCAGCCCTGGTCAACATGGTAGCCCTGGTCAACATGGTAGCCCTGGTCAACATGGTAGCCCTGGCCAACATGGCAGCCCTGGTCAACATGGTAGCCCTGGTAAACACGGTAGCCCTGGCCAGCATGGTAGCCCTGGCCAGCATGGTAGCCCTGGTCAACATGGTAGCCCTGGTCAACATGGTAGCCCTGGTCAACATGGTAGCCCTGGCCAACATGGCAGCCCTGGTCAACATGGTAGCCCTGGCCAGCATGGTAGCCCTGGTCAACATGGTAGCCCTGGTCAACATGGTAGCCATGGTCAACATCGTAGCCCTGATATATATTAAAAACCTGCTTCATTGTGAATGTAAACCCATGACCACCAGTCCAGCAGACAGGCATGCAAGCCACTACATTACTGCACTTGAAAGATGTGCTGTGAATAAATTCATAGCGTTGAACATTGTTTAGAAAGTTTGCCCAATGATTATGTTTGCTTGTGTTTCTCAGAGTGTACCCTCACAGCGGCAATACTGTTACATTTTGTGCATTTGCATTCAATTGTCTGGAGGGTTTGATCTTCACAACGAGATTCCTCACAAAGCGTTCAGCAATACCGATGAAGTGAGTTCCCTTATGTTGTATGTGCTGTTGTGAAACTTATTTGCAAAGATTTTGAAATAAAAATGTGCTTTTTGAAAGGATTCATCTTCTCTTTTCATGGTATGTTCTTCGTGCACCATTGTGATTAATCTGAAGGCATAGCCTTTTGTTTTTTCTTTATTATATCTAAAGGATATTGAATGTTGTAAGGCTTATTTGGAAAGATATTAAAACAAATATCCACTATCTGAAGTGAAGTGATTCTTCTTCCCTTTTGCTGGTATATGCCTTATGTACCATGGTGATCCATCTTTTGTAGGTAAAATAAATATAACTAAGAAGCTCGAAAAATTGCATGCATAGTCTGAACGATGTAATCTGAAAAATTAACCCATAACCTTCAGAATGTAAGGCAAATGCCTTGACCACTTTGGCACATTTTGTGTTGAAGTCTACGTTGATATTGATTAAGTTGACACTTATTAAGTTGATATTGATTATGTTGATAATCGTTATGTTGATATTGATTATGTTGTTATTGATTATGTTGATATTAGTTAAGTTGATATTGATTATGTTGATATTGATTGCAAACTACTGAGCGTAATCTTGCCAAGAAATCAACAATCAGCTGAAAGATGCTAATGTTGACAGCGATGTCCTGTAAAGGATACACAAAACATTTTTTTTGGTATATTGATTATGTTGATAGTGATTATGTTGATATTGATTATGTTGATCCCATAGATTACACAAGGAGAATCCCAGCATAATGTGTAGCTACCATAGCACTGCCGAGGCTCTGTAAGTGTGGATAACAGAGTCACACACGCTATGAATATTCATTTATGGGTAGGATTTCTCATTTTGAAGTTTTGCCTGGGCTGCGGTCTATTTGACCTGCTTTTTGTATTTCCTTCCGTCGAGGGATTTTTAACGCAGGTTTTACTAGTGTTTTGCTCTTGTCTAAGAAGGGCAGACATCTGATCCACTACCGCAGGATCAGATAGGAGTATCCCATCCTTTTTATTTATAAAAATTGACAGTCTACTTCGTGAACCAAGCCAGGTCTGGGTGTGCCTGAGGTGGGTATCTTTTATTTTTATCACTCGCTTGCTTTGAATTCAAGCGTAGTCCACACATGCTACTTTTGTAGCACTGGACTGAATTTTGCGCATGGATTACCTTTCCCTATTACCAGTGTCCCTCGCCCTCAGGTGGACCCACTCTGACTTCACGTGCACTTGTAATTTATGTCCCCAAGTCAAGGACGAGAAGTCAACATTTTAGTCCAATTGACCGGTGTAGGGGTTGAACCCCCTACCTCAGCATCAACATCCCAGTTGGGGTGTTTAAGAACGAGCGCACTTGTCCATTCAGCCATGCTTATCTCCGGTGGGCATCTTAATCTATAAGCCACTTCACCCTACTTGTCATATCAAGGTCCAAACCAAGGTCCCTTATTTTAACAGACATTTAAAAAGTATTTTCCAAAGTTAGAAAAAAAAAGTCTTTAAAAGTCTTAAAAGTCGAGAGGACTGACTTCATTGCCTCGGGTATAATCCCATATGGCTCTGTCTCTTTCGGCAGGATGTAAAAAACTGTCCATCATCATCAAGTAGCTTGCTCTGTGCATAACTTTTCCCTCAGAACAATCTTTCTCCATAATTTTCTTGTCTGCTATAGCTGTCTAGGCATCTATAAAGTAGGTAGTCTCTTATTGCTTTACTTCTTGCCATGATCATACTGGTCAGTGGCCAAAGCCATTACCTCTATAAAGAGATCCTCTACCTCACCAACTTGAGACCATAACCAACATCTGCCTGAGAGCTGCTCTCAAACTCCATCTGCGCCCCATGGTTTCATGTTGCTCTGTTGGAGGGGTTAAACAGGTACTGCACCTTACTGAAGGGTGTCCTTAGGTGAAAACAATCTCTGTTGCTGTCCTAAGGAGGGACATAGGTGCTTTTTATTTAAAGGAGATATGCTTACACCCCACCCCAAAAACTCAAAAATAAATATGATGGCAGTAATGCTGATTTTGTTATTAGCTATTAGAACCATTGTGGTTTTGTAAATTATTATTAGAATCCACACCATTGAACTCTAAATAAACATAAATATTTAATATCCCTCAGCATATAACAAAAGGTATGTATGCTAGTTGTCCCCGTACATACCAGGCTTGTACACCCACATATCATATTCTTATGTATACTGTGTACACATTCAAGTAAATAAAAAAAAGACTCTTTTACATGCTGTAACATGCATTGGGCATATGGTGCTAGCCATGTATTTTTATAAACCAATTGGCACTCAGTGGGTGATGTGATCATTACCATGCTGGCTACCTTTACTTCCCAAGACACTTCCTGGTACCCGTTTTAGGTTGATTTGACCTAGGAGCTAAGGTCAATTTTAAAAAATCTGACCCAATGCAAATTTGAACCCATGACAACCAGATTGGGGGCGAGAGTCTAGCCACCATGCAGCCACAGCTGCTGTTATATAATTTGTAGAATAAGTCAGTATGCAGACTACAGTTGCCGTTGCAGGAAACTATCCAAATGGAGCAAACTATCCCCACAGGGTACAGAAACCTTCAAATTGGGGACAGTTTTGTTTCTGCTGCAGGCATGATAAGTCTAAATAGCGCAATTACCTTTCTCTCTGGGTCACATTTCCCTTTAGCTGTATATGATGTAACTAGTTTTATCACTTTCCCCTTTGGCTATAGAGAAGATCACTAGTTTCAACTCCTTAACCTTTGGCTGTAAGGAAGATTACTAGTCTCATCACTTAACCTTTGGCTGTAGAGAAGATCACTAGTTTCATCACCTTAACCTTTCACTATAGAGAAGATCACTAGTTACATTCCCTTAGCCTTTCACTATAGAGAAGATCACTAGTTGCATTCCCTTAGCCTTTCACTATAGAGAAGATCACTAGTTTCATTCCCTTAGCCTTTGCCTGTAGAGAAGATCACTAGTTTATTCCCTTAGCCTTTGCCTGTAGAGAAGATCACTAGTTTCATTCCCTTAACCTTTCACTATAGAGAAGATCACTAGTTTCATTCCCTTAGCCTTTGCCTGTAGAGAAGATCGCTAGTTTCATTCCCTTAGCCTTTGCCTGTAGAGAAGATCACTAGTTTAATTCCCTTAGCCTTTCACTATAGAGAAGATCATTAGTTTCATTCCCTTAGCCTTTCACTATAGAGAAGATCACTAGTTTTATTCCCTTAGCCTTTGCCTGTAGAGAAGATCACTAGTTTTATCAACTTAACCTTTCACTATAGAGAAGATCACTAGTTTCATTCCCTTAGCCTTTCACTATAGAGAAGATCATTAGTTTCATTCCCTTAGCTTTTCACTGTAGAGAAGATCACTAGTTTTATCACCTTAACCTTTCACTATAGAGAAGATCACTAGTTTCATTCCCTTAGCCTTTGCCTGTAGAGAAGATCGCTAGTTTCATTCCCTTAGCCTTTGCCTGTAGAGAAGATCACTAGTTTCATTCCCTTAGCCTTTCACTATAGAGAAGATCATTAGTTTCATTCCCTTAGCCTTTCACTATAGAGAAGATCACTAGTTTTATTCCCTTAGCCTTTGCCTGTAGAGAAGATCACTAGTTTGATCAACTTAACCTTTCACTATAGAGAAGATCACTAGTTTCATTCCCTTAGCCTTTCACTATAGAGAAGATCACTAGTTTTATTCCCTTAGCTTTTCACTGTAGAGAAGATCACTAGTTTTATCACCTTAACCTTTCACTATAGAGAAGATCACTAGTTTTATCACCTTAACCTTTCACTATAGAGAAGATCACTAGTTTCATCACCTTAACCTTTCACTATAGAGAAGATCACTAGTTTCAATCTCATAGTCTTTGGCTGCAGAGAAGATCACTAGTTTCATCGTCTTAACCTTTCACTATAGAGAAGATCACTACTTTCATTCCCTTAGCCTTTCACTATAGAGAAGATCACTAGTTTCATTCCCTTAGCCTTTGGCTGTATAGAAGATCACTAGTTTCATCACCTTAACCTTTCACAATAGAGAAGATCACTAGTTTCATTCCCTTAGCCTTTCACTAGAGAGAACATCACTAGTTTCATTCCCTTAGCCTTTCACTAGTTTCATTACCTTAACCTTTCACTATAGAGAAGATCACTAGTTACATTCCCTTAGCCTTTCACTATAGAGAAGATCACTAGTTGCATTCCCTTAGCCTTTCACTATAGAAAAGATCACTAGTTTCATTCCCTTAGCCTTTGCCTGTAGAGAAGATCACTAGTTTCATTCCCTTAGCCTTTGCCTGTAGAGAAGATCACTAGTTTCATTCCCTTAGCCTTTGCCTGTAGAGAAGATCACTAGTTTCATTCCCTTAACCTTTCACTATAGAGAAGATCACTAGTTTCATTCCCTTAGCCTTTGCCTGTAGAGAAGATCGCTAGTTTCATTCCCTTAGCCTTTGCCTGTAGAGAAGATCACTAGTTTCATTCCCTTAGCCTTTCACTATAGAGAAGATCACTAGTTTCATTCCCTTAGCCTTTCACTATAGAGAAGATCACTAGTTTTATTCCCTTAGCCTTTGCCTGTAGAGAAGATCACTAGTTTTATCAACTTAACCTTTCACTATAGAGAAGATCACTAGTTTCATTCCCTTAGCCTTTCACTATAGAGAAGATCACTAGTTTTATTCCCTTAGCTTTTCACTGTAGAGAAGTTCACTAGTTTCATTCCCTTAGCCTTTGCCTGTAGAGAAGATCACTAGTTTTATCACCTTAACCTTTCACTATAGAGAAGATCACTAGTTTTATCACCTTAACCTTTCACTATAGAGAAGATCACTAGTTTCATTCCCTTAACCTTTCACTATAGAGAAGATCACTAGTTTCATTCCCTTAGCCTTTCACTATAGAGAAGATCACTAGTTTCATTTCCTTAGAGTTTCACTATAGAGAAGATCACTAGTTTCATTCCCATAGCCTTTCACTATAGAGAAGATCACTAGTTTCATTTCCTTAGAGTTTCACTATAAAGAAGATCACTAGTTTCATTCTCTTAGCCTTTCACTATAGAGAAGATCACTAGTTTCATTTCCTTAGAGTTTCACTATAGAGAAGATCACTAGTTTCATTTCCTTAGCCTTTCACTATAGAGAAGATCACTAGTTTTATCACCTTAACCTTTCACTATAGAGAAGATCACTAGTTTTATCACCTTAACCTTTCACTATAGAGAAGATCACTAGTTTTATCACCTTAACCTTTCACTATAGAGAAGATCACTAGTTTCATCACCTTAACCTTTCACTATAGAGAAGATCACTAGTTTCAATCTCATAGCCTTTGGCTGCAGAGAAGATCACTAGTTTCATCGTCTTAACCTTTCACTATAGAGAAGATCACTACTTTCATTCCCTTAGCCTTTCACTATAGAGAAGATCACTAGTTTCATTCCCTTAGCCTTTGGCTGTATAGAAGATCACTAGTTTCATCACCTTAACCTTTCACAATAGAGAAGATCACTAGTTTCATTCCCTTAGCCTTTCACTAGAGAGAAGATCACTAGTTTCATTCCCTTAGCCTTTCACTAGTTTCATCACTTTAACCTTTCACTATAGAGAAGATCACTAGTTACATTCCCTTAGCCTTTCACTATAGAGAAGATCACTAGTTGCATTCCCTTAGCCTTTCACTATAGAAAAGATCACTAGTTTCATTCCCTTAGCCTTTGCCTGTAGAGAAGATCACTAGTTTCATTCCCTTAGCCTTTGCCTGTAGAGAAGATCACTAGTTTCATTCCCTTAGCCTTTGCCTGTAGAGAAGATCACTAGTTTCATTCCCTTAACCTTTCACTATAGAGAAGATCACTAGTTTCATTCCCTTAGCCTTTGCCTGTAGAGAAGATCGCTAGTTTCATTCCCTTAGCCTTTGCCTGTAGAGAAGATCACTAGTTTCATTCCCTTAGCCTTTCACTATAGAGAAGATCACTAGTTTCATTCCCTTAGCCTTTCACTATAGAGAAGATCACTAGTTTTATTCCCTTAGCCTTTGCCTGTAGAGAAGATCACTAGTTTTATCAACTTAACCTTTCACTATAGAGAAGATCACTAGTTTCATTCCCTTAGCCTTTCACTATAGAGAAGATCACTAGTTTTATTCCCTTAGCTTTTCACTGTAGAGAAGTTCACTAGTTTCATTCCCTTAGCCTTTGCCTGTAGAGAAGATCACTAGTTTTATCACCTTAACCTTTCACTATAGAGAAGATCACTAGTTTTATCACCTTAACCTTTCACTATAGAGAAGATCACTAGTTTCATTCCCTTAACCTTTCACTATAGAGAAGATCACTAGTTTCATTCCCTTAGCCTTTCACTATAGAGAAGATCACTAGTTTCATTTCCTTAGAGTTTCACTATAGAGAAGATCACTAGTTTCATTCCCTTAGCCTTTCACTATAGAGAAGATCACTAGTTTAATTTCCTTAGAGTTTCACTATAAAGAAGATCACTAGTTTCATTCTCTTAGCCTTTCACTATAGAGAAGATCACTAGTTTCATTTCCTTAGAGTTTCACTATAGAGAAGATCACTAGTTTCATTTCCTTAGCCTTTCACTATAGAGAAGATCACTAGTTTTATCACCTTAACCTTTCACTATAGAGAAGATCACTAGTTTTATCACCTTAACCTTTCACTATAGAGAAGATCACTAGTTTCATTCCCTTAACCTTTCACTATAGAGAAGATAATTAGTTTCATTCCCTTAGCCTTTCACCATAGAGAAGATCACTAGTTTTATCACCTTAGCCTTTCACTATAGAGAAGATCACTAGTCTCATTCCCTTAACCTTTCACTATAGAGAAGATCACTAGTTTCATTCCCTTAGCCTTTCACTATAGAGAAGATCACTAGTTTCATTTCCTTAGAGTTTCACTATAGAGAAGATCACTAGTTTCATTTCCTTAGAGATTCACTATAGAGAAGATCACTAGTTTCATTTCCTTAGAGTTTCACTATAGAGAAGATCACTAGTTTCATTTCCTTAGAGTTTCACTATAGAGAAGATCACTAGTTTCATTCTCTTAGCCTTTCACTATAGAGAAGATCACTAGTTTCATTTCCTTAGAGTTTCACTATAGAGAAGATCACTAGTTTCATTTCCTTAGCCTTTCACTATAGAGAAGATCACTAGTTTTATCACCTTAACCTTTCACTATAGAGAAGATCACTAGTTTTATCACCTTAACCTTTCACTATAGAGAAGATCACTAGTTTTATCACCTTAACCTTTCACTATAGAGAAGATCACTAGTTTCATCACCTTAACCTTTCACTATAGAGAAGATCACTAGTTTCAATCTCATAGCCTTTGGCTGCAGAGAAGATCACTAGTTTCATCGTCTTAACCTTTCACTATAGAGAAGATCACTACTTTCATTCCCTTAGCCTTTCACTATAGAGAAGATCACTAGTTTCATTCCCTTAGCCTTTGGCTGTATAGAAGATCACTAGTTTCATCACCTTAACCTTTCACAATAGAGAAGATCACTAGTTTCATTCCCTTAGCCTTTCACTAGAGAGAAGATCACTAGTTTCATTCCCTTAGCCTTTCACTAGTTTCATCACTTTAACCTTTCACTATAGAGAAGATCACTAGTTACATTCCCTTAGCCTTTCACTATAGAGAAGATCACTAGTTGCATTCCCTTAGCCTTTCACTATAGAAAAGATCACTAGTTTCATTCCCTTAGCCTTTGCCTGTAGAGAAGATCACTAGTTTCATTCCCTTAGCCTTTGCCTGTAGAGAAGATCACTAGTTTCATTCCCTTAGCCTTTGCCTGTAGAGAAGATCACTAGTTTCATTCCCTTAACCTTTCACTATAGAGAAGATCACTAGTTTCATTCCCTTAGCCTTTGCCTGTAGAGAAGATCGCTAGTTTCATTCCCTTAGCCTTTGCCTGTAGAGAAGATCACTAGTTTCATTCCCTTAGCCTTTCACTATAGAGAAGATCACTAGTTTCATTCCCTTAGCCTTTCACTATAGAGAAGATCACTAGTTTTATTCCCTTAGCCTTTGCCTGTAGAGAAGATCACTAGTTTTATCAACTTAACCTTTCACTATAGAGAAGATCACTAGTTTCATTCCCTTAGCCTTTCACTATAGAGAAGATCACTAGTTTTATTCCCTTAGCTTTTCACTGTAGAGAAGTTCACTAGTTTCATTCCCTTAGCCTTTGCCTGTAGAGAAGATCACTAGTTTTATCACCTTAACCTTTCACTATAGAGAAGATCACTAGTTTTATCACCTTAACCTTTCACTATAGAGAAGATCACTAGTTTCATTCCCTTAACCTTTCACTATAGAGAAGATCACTAGTTTCATTCCCTTAGCCTTTCACTATAGAGAAGATCACTAGTTTCATTTCCTTAGAGTTTCACTATAGAGAAGATCACTAGTTTCATTCCCTTAGCCTTTCACTATAGAGAAGATCACTAGTTTAATTTCCTTAGAGTTTCACTATAAAGAAGATCACTAGTTTCATTCTCTTAGCCTTTCACTATAGAGAAGATCACTAGTTTCATTTCCTTAGAGTTTCACTATAGAGAAGATCACTAGTTTCATTTCCTTAGCCTTTCACTATAGAGAAGATCACTAGTTTTATCACCTTAACCTTTCACTATAGAGAAGATCACTAGTTTTATCACCTTAACCTTTCACTATAGAGAAGATCACTAGTTTCATTCCCTTAACCTTTCACTATAGAGAAGATAATTAGTTTCATTCCCTTAGCCTTTCACTATAGAGAAGATCACTAGTTTTATCACCTTAGCCTTTCACTATAGAGAAGATCACTAGTCTCATTCCCTTAACCTTTCACTATAGAGAAGATCACTAGTTTCATTCCCTTAGCCTTTCACTATAGAGAAGATCACTAGTTTCATTTCCTTAGAGTTTCACTATAGAGAAGATCACTAGTTTCATTTCCTTAGAGATTCACTATAGAGAAGATCACTAGTTTCATTTCCTTAGAGTTTCACTATAGAGAAGATCACTAGTTTCATTTCCTTAGAGTTTCACTATAGAGAAGATCACTAGTTTCATTCCCTTAGCCTTTGGCTGTAGAGAAGATCACTAGTTTCATTCCCTTATTATTTGGCTGTAGAGAAGATCACTAGTTTCATTCCCTTATTATTTGGCTGTAGAGAAGATCACTAGTTTCATTCCCTTAGCCTTTGCCTGTAGAGAAGATCAATGTGCCTGCATATGACATCCTACCAAGCTTAAAAAACTGAGGCAAAAGAAGGAAATGCAAAAGGTTGTTAGCATGATTTGTTACATCTGTCCACATTTGAGGGCTAAGCACATAGATCTGCACTCACCAGTATAAATATGCTCTAATATAGGTCCATACCCATCAGTAAGAATATCAGATTTGATATTCATCTTCTGTCTTTTATCTCTCCCCATTGGGATCACCCTATTGTTTTCTGACACTGATCAAAATTCAATCAATCAATCATGTGCCATGCCGGAAAGCGTGGGTGGTCATGATTTGCCATTTCACTCGATCACCAGAGTCGTGGATCAGCTCAGTGTTCCTGTCTCGTCCATGCCATGTGGCCAAGCCATCCAGGTATTTTCCTCTCGGTCTTCCTCTTGGTCTGTTCCCTTCGATCTTGCCAGCTGTCACTAAGTTCTCCAGTCCATTTCTTCTCATAACATGTCCAAAAAATTTTGACTGTCTACGTCTAATTTCTCTAATCAATCTACGATTTTCATTTGTCTCTTGTAGAAATACATTTTCCCGACACAGACCTACATAAGAAAATACCTCGAGGCATATTCATTACATGGTGCTAGCCCCATATTTTTATAGACCAATCAGCACTCGATATGTGATGTGGTAAATATCACACCAGATCCACATAACTTGTCAAAATATGCTTTTTTGATGTATCTATCTACGCCCACCAATAAAAATACTATATTGTGACAGATCCGCTTTCCCCACTAAAATACAATTTCCTTACATTTTTATCTGCAAAGGTTTTGTAAGAATGAACTCAGAGCTTTTTTACACAGCACTGTATACAATTTGCAGTATTAAAAGCATCAACTTCATTTTTTCCATATAGGTATTACTTTCTGATGGTCTTCTTCTTCTTCATTGTGCAAACCCTCAATAACTACACGTTTAGTTTCAACATCTCCATGCCACTGCACATGATATTTCGATCTGTAAGTATTTCGTAAGTCGTTTATAACTTGTACTGCCATATGGTTACTATGTTTGGTTGTTTTTTAATCTCTTAAGTAGGGGTCAGCATGGCCGAATAGATAAGAGCGCTCGCTCTTAAGTTTCCTGTGTGCTGATGGCGAGGTAGCGGGTTCAACCCCTACATAGGTCATCTGGACTAAAATGTTTTTCTTGTCCTTGACTTGAGGGTGTAAATTACAAGTACCTCAGAAGTCAGAGTGGGTTTGCCTGATGACGAGGGACATTGGTAATAGAAAAAGCTAGCTCACACAACAATAAAAAAGAGACAGACAGCTTTCTTTGGTCATGTGATGAGAAGAGAGGCATTGGAGAATGTCACGATGGAAAGATCGAGAGGCAGAGGCAGACCAAGAGAAATGATGCTGAATGGATTGAGACGGTGGTATGGAGAAATATCATCAGCAGAGTTGATCTAGAAAACTAAAGTCATGTGTGTAACCACTCTGGGGTCACTACTTGGTGTGCCTGACAGAAATCACGCTGTTTTAAAACTTTGTACTCCACCTTGCTGGACTGACAGGCATACATCACAATACTGGACCTTCATTCGCCAATGGATTTCTATAGATTTCACTCCTTAACTGATTAAAAACCGCATAACACTACGCTGCTCCTCTTTGGTGCATGTCACAAGTGGGGCAGCCATCTTTACACTGTCCTTATGATATTACCATGTTTGTCTGCACAGTGATGTCATGTGCTTAACCCTCTTGACATCCTTAACAACAATATTGACAGGTTTCAAGACAATGGCATGGTTATTGTAATTTTTATCACACTTTTAAGGGTGTTCATGTGAAGTCCCCTTTATAAATTGGCAAAGACAGCACAGGGGGCAGAAGAAATGAAATATTTAAAGATTAGCATTTTGGGATTACATGGTGCAAGCAGCAGGAGATGGCAGAAGAAAGGACAGCTTGCCATGAGTTGGTTGGGAGCCCGCATAGGGGGGTCTATATATATATCAAATGCAATGTCTGTCTGTCTGTCTGTCTGTCTGTCTGTATGTCTGTATGTATGTGATTTATGCATTCGCGAACGGTCCATCCAATTGAGATGAAATTTTCTACATTGTTCTTATCATTCCCGTGCAGCAAACAGCTATTTACGTAATAAAATTTAATTTTGTAATTTACATTATAATTTATATATAGCGCGGGGACTTAACTTAAGAAAAGTTATATCAAGGGACATAACGTTTAGTAGCATTGCTATATCTTAAGTTAAGTCCCCTTGCTATATGTACGCCGAACATAGATAGATAGATAGATTTTTTGATTGATTGATTGATTGATTGATACCTGCCCTATTTAGTTATTGGGATGAAGATTGTTCTCTTCCAATCTGTTCGCCGTATTTCCGGGAACGGGAACGGGAGCTTATATTACTACTAATATGAATTAAATGAGATGCTCGCCACCAGGGACTGGGTGAAGCCAGGCCGGGTCATCTTTTTTGGGAACGGGAATGGAAGCAGGGGCCGAATATGAATTAAATGAGATGCTCCCCGCCAGGGGCTGGGCGAAGCTGGGGCGTGTCATCTTTTTTGGGAACGGGAACGGGAGCAGGGGCCGAATATGAATTAAATGAGATGCTCCCCGCCAGGGGTTGGGCGAAGCCGGGGCGGGTCGTCTTTTTTGGGAACGGGAATGGGGGCAGGGGCCGAATATGAATTAAATGAGATGCTCCCCGCGGGGGGCTGGGCGAAGCTGGGGCGGGTCGTCTTTTTTGGGAATGGGAATGGTAGCAGGGGCAGAATATGAATTAAATGAGATGCTCCCCGCCAGGGGCTGGGTGAAGCCGGGCCGGGTCAGCTAATTTATATATATATATATATATATATATATATATATATATATATATATAGAGAGAGAGAGAGAGAGAGAGAGAGAGAGAGAGAGAGAGAGAGTATTATCAGGCTAATACCAAATATAAATGAACAAAAAATATAACTGGTAAGTTTGGCAAAAGGAAAGACACACAGAGATACATGAAAATGTTTTTACTAAAGTCTTTATTAATGTACACAAGAATACTTAGATAGAAAACTTAAATAGTGTAATTAAAAATAAGTAATCCACGACATAATATATTTTCTAGTTAAGTATTCATGTGTTTTTATTTTGTGTTCGTTGATAAAGTCTTGTCGAAACATTCACTTGAATCTCTGTGTGTCTTTCCTTTTGTTGAGCTTGTCTGTTTAAGGTTTTGCTCATTTGCTTTGTTGTATTATTGAACCTTTTGGCTTGCCTTTTTTAATATAGCCTAACACTGACTGTCATGGAAAGACAAAATGATGAAATAAATAAGACTTAAGCTGGGGATGATAAAATTATTAAACAGGATCAGGGTTGATTAAATATAATTCTTTAGTACATAAAAATGTGTAAGGTAGGAGAACTGACAAAGGATTAAGAATCTTTTGGAAGGTCCATAAGGAGAGTGATGTTTTGTAAAGGGCCTGCTACATAATTATGATATTATTGTGCCTTTTATCTAGTCCCATCACTTTGCTGTATCCACCATCATTAAAGCTATTTTTATATTTTTGTTGTTGTCCTGTACTGTTGATCAGTTTTACATGTTCATTTTTATCTTCTGTTCTCCAGGGCTCTCTGATAGCAAACCTTATCCTGGGGGTTCTTATACTGAAAAGATCGTAAGTAACTTTATTACTTTTAGATTGTTGTTAAATAATTCATTGTATCATAAAGTGGTCTTCGGTTGAAGAATAAATAATTTATGTTTGTCTATGGTTTTATTTTAGGGTAAATTTATCCCCACACTCATTCCAACCATGCATCGAAAGGATTCTGCCCTGACTTTTAATGAAATAACACTTTTTTCATTCGCCTTTTTTTTTGGGGGGGGGGGGGGGGGGGGGGTGAATTAGTTAGTTGCTTCTTAAATTAAATACGATCACAAGACAGCCTATTAGAGTGAGTTAAACTGTCTCTTTAGTATAAACACATAATACAGTTGCCTTTTATATTATGTAAAATCATGACACATTTGTTTATTTTAATGAGTCAACATTAATACAATTGTATCTTTGTTTTTAACACATGACACATCACTTCTTTAACAAAATTGTTTTTAAAATTAGTCTAAAGCAGTTTCCTGGAATTCAATGGCAAAAGAAAAATAACAATGGATGTGCATGATGCTTGACTTAACACGACATGGTAAGATAAGGCATGATGATAGTAGGAAACAAATGAGTGTTGTACCAGCCAGCGTTAGATGTCATCATAAAACAGTAAGCTTTATGGTTTGGTGATGATTAGGACTATCAACAGACAGTGCTCTGTATGTATTGCTCACATACACTGGGGAACTTAAAGATTGCCGAAATATTCTTAGAATACCATGAGCTAATAAGAATACAATACTGATGTTCTACAAGATTTCAACATTGAAGAAAACTGACTCACAGCATCATGTCTAAGAAACTGAAATATTCTTCTTCTTCTTTCGTTTGCTTGTAATATGTCTATAACTGCAATGTTGCCTCTTGTATGAATCTAACGGTCTTTTTTAGTTCACTCACCTGTCCATAGAGTTTATCTTCCACTGTGGTCTCTCTAGGCCAGAAGGTATGCCTGGGTATGTAGTAGTTTGGGCAGTCTTGGAGTATGTGTTCTGCTGTCTGCGACGCCAAACCACTTGTGCACATGGCTGAGTCACCAGTCTTGAATTTTGTATACATGTGGTTGCGTAATCTATTGTGTCCTGTTCTGAGGCACAGAATAATGACTTCAGCCATATTAAACATTACAGATGTGTGGAAAGAACAATGCTGGGAGGCATGGTTCCTGGAAGAAAAAGCAGGGGTTAACTAGTCGGAAGATGGACAAAGGACATTGAAGAAACCTTGGATAGAATCTTTTTGGCGGGCTGCACCTCAGAGGACCTGGTATAAGATGATGATGCCGGAGAAAAACTGGTCATTTTCACATAAGATGGATGCACAGCATAACTGAGGCAACATGTGCTACAGTATGAGGTACATAACGGCTTTATTCATATTCTGATACTTCAAGTCAGGAAAAAATCAGAAGATTCAATGATTTTGTATATTAATGTTGCCAGTTTATCCTCAATCTTTTTGGCTTTCTATTGTCTAGATACAAACCCACGAAATACATCTCAGTCATCATGATTACTCTTGGAATAACAATGGCTACCATTGCGTCTGCCGGTCAGAAAGTAAGTTCTTATATTGCATTATCAAGTAAAACATGTTTGTCTATTAGATATTGTAACTAAGCAGGGGACTAAACTTATCAAAATAACTGTCCAGATCATCACCTTCAGCATTAGGATATGCATGCAGTGGGTCCTTGGTCATTCAAATAGGTAGCAGTGATAAAGCAGAGGTACCAGCAATGAAGCGATAAAGATAACAATCACCATGCATAGCAACAAGGCTTAAAATAGCCAAACAGTTAATAAGACCAATGCATTAAATAAAATAATTTATTGTGCAGACAGACCACTAAGGATTCTGGGGAAAATTTCTGCAGATGTTTGCCTAGATGTCCTTCTTGGTATTGTGTTGTAGTCTGTTGACAATGAAATATATAAAATCCATAGAGGAAACATGACCAAACTAAGTTTAATCCTAGTCTGTCCTTAACTTCCTGAGCTGAATCAGGATCTGGTTACTTCCTAACATATCTGTCTGCAGATGAGAAGTTCCAGTACCAGTCTTGCACACCCTACTGGTTTCTGTGCTTGGGGGGAGCAAGGAGAGCTCTGCAACAGAGTCCTTGAGGAGATGGTAATTTGGTACAGGGTCGGGGGGAAAGTCCCTACACCAACCATACTCCTGTTGATGCAAGCCATTTTCAGGGCTCAAATCATCTAAATGGCAATACATTGGACTTAAAGTTGCAACTCAATCATCTAGAGGATTAACCTAATTGTAACCTAATGACAAGATTAAACATTTAATCAGAAAGAATCAGGACATGATTTTCAACTTTAAACACACGTTAAAACTCAGCCATCTAGAGGATTAACCTAATTGTAACCTCAATGACAAGACTAAGCACTAAGAAAGAATCAGGGCATGATTTTCCAACTTTAAACACGAGTTAAAGCTCAGTCATCTAGTGGATTCACCAACCACCCAACCAACCAACCAACCAATGCCTAGTTGTAACCTCAATGACAAGACTAAGCACTAAGAAAGAATCAGGGCATGATTTTCCAACTTTGAACACGAGTTAAAGCTCAGTCATCTAGTGGATTCACCAACCAACCAACCAACCAACCAACCAATGCCTAGTTGTAACCTCAATGACAAGATTAGCCACCCATCAAGAAAAAAACTGAGAGCAAGATTTTCCAACTTCAAACTCAACATATATCAATTAAGATTCATCTGAACAAAATTAACTTTTACCAACCCTTAAAATAGGTGTATATTTAGGAAAGACAGAAACAGAAGAGTTAAGAAGCCATGATAGAGCAGTGGCCAGGTTATGTTCATGTGTTTGAATTTCTGGCAGATTAAAAAAAATTGGCCTGGGTTCCCAGATTGGCTCTGCCTAACAATAGGTACCAGAAAATTTTCTGGGAAGTAAAGAAAGCCAGTGTGGTATTGATCACATTCACAACTGCGGAGCCTTATCGATATCAAATAACCCTACTGTTCAAGAAACCAGATGGAGAAGAATGGCATGTTTCAAGCCTAAAACTAGAAGACACTCCATGTTCAAGAAGAGAAATGAAGAAGCTGCTACCAACACCAAGGCCACCAAGAAGAGAAACGAAGAAGCTGCTACCAACAGCAAGGCCACCAAGAAGAGAAACGAAGAAGCTGCTACCAACACCAAGGCCACCAAGAAGAGAAACGAAGAAGCTGCTACCAACACTAAGGCCACCAAGAAGAGAAATTAAGAAGCTGCTACCAACACCAAGGCCACCAAGAAGAGAAACGAAGAAGCTGCTACCAACACCAAGGCCACCAAGAAGAGAAACGAAGAAGCTGCTACCAACAGCAAGGCCACCAAGAAGAGAAACGAAGAAGCTGTTACCAACACCAAGGCCACCAAGAAGAGAAACGAAGAAGCTGCTACCAACACCAAGGCCACCAAGAAGAGAAACGAAGAAGCTGCTACCAACACCAAGGCCACCAAGAAGAGAAACGAAGAAGCTGCTACCAACAGCAAGGCCACCAAGAAGAGAAACGAAGAAGCTGCTACCAACACCAAGGTCACCAAGAAGAGAAACGAAGAAGCTGCTACCAACACCAAGGCCACCAAGAAGAGAAACGAAGAAGCTGCTACCAACACCAAGGCCACCAAGAAGAGAAACGAAGAAGCTGCTACCAACAGCAAGGCCACCAAGAAGAGAAACGAAGAAGCTGCTACCAACAGCAAGGCCACCAAGAAGAGAAACGAAGAAGCTGCTACCAACACCAAGGCCACCAAGAAGAGAAACGAAGAAGCTGCTACCAACACTAAGGCCACCAAGAAGAGAAATTAAGAAGCTGCTACCAACACCAAGGCCACCAAGAAGAGAAACGAAGAAGCTGCTACCAACACCAAGGCCACCAAGAAGAGAAACGAAGAAGCTGCTACCAACAGCAAGGCCACCAAGAAGAGAAACGAAGAAGCTGTTACCAACACCAAGGCCACCAAGAAGAGAAACGAAGAAGCTGCTACCAACACCAAGGCCACCAAGAAGAGAAACGAAGAAGCTGCTACCAACACCAAGGCCACCAAGAAGAGAAACGAAGAAGCTGCTACCAACAGCAAGGCCACCAAGAAGAGAAACGAAGAAGCTGCTACCAACACCAAGGTCACCAAGAAGAGAAACGAAGAAGCTGCTACCAACACCAAGGCCACCAAGAAGAGAAACGAAGAAGCTGCTACCAACACCAAGGCCACCAAGAAGAGAAACGAAGAAGCTGCTACCAACACCAAGGCCACCAAGAAGAGAAACGAAGAAGCTGCTACCAACAGCAAGGCCACCAAGAAGAGAAACGAAGAAGCTGCTACCAACACTAAGGCCACCAAGAAGAGAAACGAAGAAGCTGCTACCAACACCAAGGCCACCAAGAAGAGAAATGAAGAAGCTGCTACCAACAGCAAGGCCACCAAGAAGAGAAACGAAGAAGCTGCTACCAACACCAAGGTCACCAAGAAGAGAAACGAAGAAGCTGCTACCAACACCAAGGCCACCAAGAAGAGAAACGAAGAAGCTGCTACCAACACCAAGGCCACCAAGAAGAGAAACGAAGAAGCTGCTACCAACACCAAGGCCACCAAGAAGAGAAACGAAGAAGCTGCTACCAACAGCAAGGCCACCAAGAAGAGAAACGAAGAAGCTGCTACCAACACTAAGGCCACCAAGAAGAGAAACGAAGAAGCTGCTACCAACACCAAGGCCACCAAGAATAGAAACGAAGAAGCTGCTACCAACAGCAAGGCCACCAAGAAGAGAAACGAAGAAGCTGCTACCAACACCAAGGCCACCAAGAATAGAAATGAAGAAGCTGCTACCAACAGCAAGGCCACCAAGAAGAGAAATGAAGAAGCTGCTACCAACACCAAGGCCACCTACCAACACCAAGGCCACCAAGAAGAGAAACGAAGAAGCTGCTACCAACACCAAGGCCACCTACCAACAGCAAGGCCACCAAGAAGAGAAACGAAGAAGCTGCTACCAACACCAAGGCCACCAAGAAGAGAAACGAAGAAGCTGCTACCAACACCAAGGCCACCTACCAACACCAAGGCCACCAAGAATAGAAATGAAGAAGCTGCTACCAACACCAAGGCCACCTACCAACACCAAGGCCACCTACCAACACCAAGGCCACCTACCAACACCAAGGCCACCAAGAAGACGGGGGAAGGGACCTGCCTACTAGCTGTACCAAAGTGCCAAAACTTCCAGAAGCCACAAATGAAGCGATCACTGGGAAAGGTGAAGACAACTCGCTGAAAACAAGATCAAAGATCACTCAGAAGCAGCGAAAAACTCGACATATTGCAGACAATCAGACAGGTGATAAAACGCATACCCCAGGAAGGTTAAGTAAACAGGCACAACTCAATCATGTCCGAAAAAACTCTCCGGATGAACGCAGACGACCAGTTAAGCAGCTGTAGCAGGAGAATCTTCACATTCAAGTCACAAAGGTGGAGTGGCTTCTGACCTACTCCCAGAGATCTACAACTCTAGCGGTGGTGGCAACGGTGGGAAGCAAGATGCATGTCACAGTGACGATGGATAGAAAACAATAACAGCCTGTACGCTTTATTCCTAGAATTACACAATGCTCTCAGTGCTAGAGGGCTGGCCACAGTAGAACAATATGTCGCAGTAAATTAGACATCTGCTGATGCTGCGCCTAAGACCATGCCTTCAACGAAATGTCCACTGGCCCAGCTTACCTCATAATTTGGTGAATTTATCAGGCTACTATTGTTTTCTGTCATTACTTTGTCTTGTGAAACCCCCAAAGGACTCCACACTAAGCTCCACGATTTTAAGCATTCCCTGTTGAGAAAGGCCGGTTAGTGTTGTTCTTGAGTTATCTATTTTCAGACAGTTGAATCTAAGGAAGCTTTGTAGAAGTCCCACTAATATCACATTTTATGGAGTTGAATGTGTGGACCATTGCAGCTTAGTTGTAAGCAGACATTACACAACCAAGTCCTTCTCAGGACAAACAAGGATTACACAACCAAGTCCTTCTCAGGACAAACAAGGATTACACAACCAAGTCCTTCTCAGGACAAACAAGGATTACACAACCAAGTCCTTCTCAGGACAAACAAGGATTACACAATCAAGTCCTTCTCAGGACAGGACAAACAAGGATTACACAACCAAGTCCTTCTCAGGACAAACAAGGAAAACAAAGAAAGAAAAGAGGAAATCAATAGTATATGTGACAGCATTGAGATATTTTGATTATATTTCTGTAACTTCATATTAATGAAACTAAGACATTTTTTGGTATTAAAATATGAAATATTTTATGTCTTTTTTTCCCTGTTGTTGTCTGTAGGAGAAGCTGGTTAGTCACACAGGAGATGCTGCCTATGATTACATGATCTGGGTTATAGGTCAGTATCAGGTCGTAGAGCTTACCTGTATGTCTGTAATTATGTCACTGAAAGTCAACATTTTAATTTTGTCTTTACAGCAGATTAATATTCTTGAAACTGTCCATAATGAGGTGGATATACTAAATCCATTCGTAAAGTTAGGCAGTTGTGTTGAATAGTCAGTCTATGAATAATGTATGGAGTATATGCAGGGAGTAGCAGGAGTTGGCAAAAGATAGGGGGCTTGGAGTGGTTGAGGATCTTTGCTCTAATGGAGGATAAAGGGCAAAAGAAGAAGATGAAAACTCAGTTAGTCAGAGTTGTTTGTCAGTTAGTACAAACTTCACACAAATTGCACCAAGCAACTACAACCATAGATCACATGTAAAGTGCACTCAACTCATGGCATAAAGTCTTCAAAACAAATGACTCTGATCACAAATATTCATGACAATTCAGAAAACCTATTACACTGACCACACATATTCATGACAATTCAGAAAATCCATGACACTGATCACACATATTCATGACATTTCAGAAACCCCCATTACACTGATCTCGCATATTCATGACATTTCAGAAAACCTATTATATTGATCAGACACATTCACTACAAGTCAGAAAACCAGTTAACACTGATCACACATATTCATGATAATTCAGAAACCTCATTACACTGAACATGTATGTGACAGTTCAGAAAATCTATTACATCAGTTACACATATCCATGAAAGCCTAGGCTTTGGTAACTTAGTTAAACCACATGCTCATGTAATAAAATACTGCATAGGTGCATCAGGTGCTATGGTGGTACAGTAGTTTGTGTACTTGCTCACCAGCACATTTCTCCAGGGATTTCATCTCCAGTAGTGACAGCATAGGATTGTTTCTTAACTGCAAGCTCTGAAAGACCCATAACCTGATTCTTTTTCTGCTTTGTCTCCCAGTGGAGCATAAGCCCACAATCAATTCATGCCAAGACCTTTATAGACTTGTTCATTAATAAACAAAAGTCCCCGGGAAGGTTAACCTGGTCAACAAATGCCCGCAGAAGTCGGATGTGTCAGTCTAACGGCGCAAGAACGGAGCTCTGCTGTAAACAGGCACAACGCAATCACGTCCACACAAAAAAGTCCGGATGAACGCAGAAGAAGAATAAACAAAAGTCGCTTAAAAGTTGACAGGGTTAACTTCATTGCTCTGGGTTTTTGTCCATATGGCTCAGTCTCAGTCTCTTTCCGCAGTGAACTGCTGAAAGTGTCGCGCAAAGCATGAACTCCATAGCTCCAGTGATGACCCCAAGAAGTCTCAGAAAAAAATGCACTCATGAAACCAAGGACGTGGCCCGGAATCGAACCCACGACCTTCGGAGCCCGAGTCAGACGGTTGTTCTGAATGGTTGGATTTTTCAGCTAAAGTTTTCTACAGGATGCCAACCTTTTTTTTAGTCACCTCTTGCAACATGCATGGTGGGTTACAGTGTTGTTATTCTTTGCTTCCCTAATGGGCCTCGTGGGCATCCCATAACATTGGAAGCAGATAATTGCGTAATTTTGAGGAAACGAAAGGAAAAGTGTGAGGGAAAGAACTGGTCATCCTTCATCTTTATGCTGTGACCTAGTATATGTGAAGGCCTGAAACTTTGCACTCCTTTCAGTACATTATCTCAGCCTTGCTGTAGAGATATTTATTAGCCAGTTAGAATTATACATTGCTTTGCTGATCTGGCAGCTTCTGCAGCTTGTCTTGTTCCAGATGTATTGGTGTTACCTTTCCTCTGGAGTGAACTAGGCAGGCCGAGAGAGGCATCATGCTGCATGGGCAACACATGATCTCTATATTTTAGCCCAGGCTTTGTGCTATGGAGCGGCAATAACTCCATCCCTTACAAACTATCGTCTGTCAAGACGGCAAGGTGCCAATGATGATGGAATAAGAATTGTACATGTTGAGCATTGGTAATTATGTCGATTCTCCATGATCAATATTGCCCTGGCTATCTGTAAAACGGCCAGCTCCGTGGCGAAGGGGCTTAAGGATGCTGTTCGTAATCCAGCATACCGCATTACAAACACAGCTGCGGGCGATATGGCAGCAGAATGTCTTACATTGGTTTTTTTACGAAATGGTATGGATGCAAACTACTCAACGTAAACTTGCCAAGAGATCACAAACAAAACAACATAAAATGTTGGGGTTTATTGCAACGTCCTGTAAAGGATATGCAACTAAGTTTTATCTGTAAAAAGTATGTGCTAGTAAATCAGTACTACTGTAAATTTAACACATGAAGAAGAGAATTACAGACAGAGAGAATAATATGGGGAGGATTTGCAGGAAGCTGCAGGAGATAGCAAAAGATAGGACAGATTGGCATGAGTGGATTGAAGGTCTTTAGTCTCCCAATGGGGGACTAAAGACAAAAGAGTACATATTTTATTTGTAACCTTTTGTAGAGTTTAATGTATGCAGTAATTGTCTGAAGACTATTAATGAGATCATCAGAGATTTCACTGTAATTTTTGGAGATGTATTTGACTACCTTTATTTTATTCAACTTTCATATTAGGATTTTCATCTGAAGTATTATTTATAATGTTTGTCATTCTCTTTCAGGTCTGTGCCTTCTGATAGTGTCATTGTTTTTTTCTGCACGGATGGGTATATTTCAAGAACAGACTTATGCCGTCCATGGCAAACATCCATCCGAAGCTTTGTTTTATAATGTAAGTGGTTTGTTTTGTTGTCATTGCTGGCATTACAAGTTTTGTAATGAACCTGAATCTTGGTATGCAATGTATAAGTTAAGATTTTCCATGTTCAGAGATAAGTCAAGTCAGAGAATTTAACTGTACTATCTGGAATGCAATTTTTAATAAGGAATTTAATTAGTATATTGTGCGTTTTACCAATGTGACAATGTTACAAGCATCATTACGTATGGATCAGTGTCACATCAGGTCAAATCACTGTCGCTAGTCTTATCAGTTCTCTTCTTCACAGAATAAATCTTTATTACAATGTTTTTGCAAGCGTGTGTGATATAATTGTTTGGACACACACATCTTTTTTTGGGCCTGGATTTTGATTCCAATATTAGTTATAATTGACCTCTTTGTCTCATGTCGTGGCCAAGTCAAAAGAACCTCCTTTTTAATGCATTGTTGTAACATACATAACGGTATATAAAACATCTTTATGTGATTATTTCGGCTGATTATGTCTTGAAGTCGCATCTGCTGATTACTTTACATATATTGTAAAACAGCATATATAAAAACATCCCCTCCCCGGGAAGGTTAACCCGGTCAACAAATGCCTGCAGAAGTCTGATGTTTCGGCCTAACGGCGCAAGAACGCAGCTCTGCTGTAAACAGGCACAACAAAATCATGTCCGGAAAAAAAAATTCCGGATGAACGCAGAAGAAGAAGAAAACTTTCCCTCAGGATTATTTCTGTTGAACTTATCTTGAGTTCTGCTGATTATTGTACATATTTCTGTTATTTAATTATGAAATACTCATTCAAACTTTTAACAAGACAATAACATATCTAATTAAGAGAGAGAGAGAAAGAGAGAGTGTGTGTGTGTGCCTGTCTGTCTTTCTCCCCCCAATCTGTCCAACAGAGTAGGGATTGAAAAGGAAATACATTACTTTAATGCAATCTGGCCAACAGAGTATAGATTGAAAAGGGAATGCTTTACATTGATGCAATCTGGCCAACAGAGTACAGATTGAAAAGGGAATGCTTTACATTGATGCAATCTGGCCAACAGAGTACAGATTGAAAAGGGGATGCTTTACATTGATGCAATCTGGCCAACAGAGTACAGATTGAAAAGGGAATGCTTTACATTGATGCAATCTGGCCAACAGAGTACAGATTGAAAAGGGAATGCTTTACATTGATGCAATCTGGCCAACAGAGTACAGATTGAAAAGGGAATGCTTTACATTGATGCAATCTGGCCAACAGAGTACAGATTGAAAAGGGGATGCTTTACATTAATGCAATCTGGCCAACAGAGTACAGATTGAAAAGGGAATGCTTTACATTAATGCAATCTGTCTTACAGAGTATGGATTGAACAAAGAATTCATTCATTCAGTAGCATGTCCTTCGCAGAACCTCACTCCCATAACAACCTTCCGGAAAACCTCTCAATCATAGACAAGATGTCCCGCGTCTGATACAGCCATCTGAAGATCATCTGCCACATCCTGCGCCCATCTTCTCTTTGGCCTTCCTCTTCCTCTCTTCCTAGGCATATACCCCTCCATTATTGTTCTCTCCAAACTTTCATGGCATTTCAAGTGACCAAAATATATACATTTTCTTTGTTTTATCGTCTTTAACAGCCAAACCTTTTCAATATTCAGCTCTTGAAGTATGGATGCATTTATTCTTTTCTTTACCCAAGATATTCTTATAACCCTTCTATAACATTTATATTCAAAAGCATTTATGCGCTTTTCAGCTTGTTTAGTAAGTGTTCAGGTCTCACAGTCGTATGTTGCAGTGGGAAAGATACATGCTCTTAAAAATCTAAATTTTGTAGTTCTATCTGTCCCATTCCATAATTTATTCAGTTGTTTTAAAGGGAATGCATTACATTAATGCAATCTGGCCAAGAGAGTTTGCATTTAAGAGGCAATAGAAACCCAGTTGCCCTAATATCGGATGTGTTGCCTCAAGGTGCAGATAACTCTACTTTGCTGTAAATGAGCACATCAAAACTAATGTTCTTTTTCAGAATGAATGAGAAAAAGAAAAGAAACACATTATCAGTTTATTTAAATTCTCATGTTTCTTATAGCCTCTTAATTTAAATGCAGCATCTTGTTTGCCAGTTAGTAGGTTAAAAAAAAATATATTTGCAGCATTTTCTGCCACTGCCTGGGTTTCTGCTGCTGTATTCAGATATCATGAAGTGTGTTTCGGAATTCAACTTGTCAGGTAAGCAGATATTTTGGATTGTCATATATATAAAACAAAATCGCTTAAAAGTCGACAGGGTCGACTTCATTGCACCAGGTTTTTATCCCATATGGCTCGGTCTCTTTCCGCAGCGCAGAAAGCTTCGCACAAAGCACAAACTCCATAGCTCTAGCGACGACCCACAGGAGTCTCAGAAAAATTTAACTCGTGAACCGAAGGATGCGGCCCAGAATCGAACCCACAACCTTCAGAGCCCGAGTCAAACGGCTTGACCACTTCATCATGGAGACTTCCAAATGTCATATGTATACAGTGTCCATCAAGCTGTTGTTAGTATATTTAATTTATGTTAGGCATCACGGGTTATTTGGGTCATGTTTCTGTTTACATTGGATGAATGCTGGTCTAGATGGCATGAATGAAAATGGTAGTTTTATTATTAGAGAAATTATTCATTGAGCTGTTGTTTGGTTGTCCTGGGCATTGTGTTGATGAAATGCCTAAAACCCGTGAAGGGGACATTTCCAGTCTAGTTAGTTAGTTAGTTAGTTAGTCGACAGATCATCCTCGTTGCACATCGAACCATTCAGTCCATAAGTGCTCGGATCCCCTCCTCAGCAAATCCCGCAGCGTGTAGCGGCTAACGACGCAAGTTCTGTGTTGGTTTATCAATCTTCTTTGGCTTCCTGCGTAGTGTTCTTGTTTGGCCACCCCTCTTTTAATTTGCTGCTCCCGCAGTCTGGCCATTGTTGTAGATTCACAGTCATCACTTGGTTCTCGCAAAAGTCTCACTTCTCGTAGAGCATTCAGAATGTCAGCCTGGTCCATGGCGCGTCCGCCCTCCACAGTAGCCTCACCTGCGAGCTTGTCAGCCCGCTCATTTCCTTGTACTCCCGCATGCCCTGGCATGAAGATGAAACTAATCTTTGCCAGCCGAGACCGCTTCAGAGGCAGCAACCATTCTCTTCGGATTGACCCCTCCTCTATCCTCTTGATCATGTTCATTGAGTCGCTAAGGAAACAAGCCCTAGTGAATGTCTGTGTCTCGAGCCATGTTATTGCTTTACTTACTGCCATGACTTCCATGGTCAGGCTACTTGTGGTTTCAGTGAAAACACCAGAGTCCTCCTTCACAATTCTCCCTCCGGCCGAGCTGTAAAGGCCCATGAGCTTCTCACATGTCGGACGACCGACCCATCTGTGTAGATGACCGCGTCACCGTCTAGCGAATTCTCGAAAATCAACGCTTGTACTTCAGCCTCAACAGCAGCCGGATTTTCTTGTCTGCATTTTCTATCTAGTTGGATGCAAACTGAAAAGGATGTGCAGAAGTCTGTTGGCACTTGCACCCACTCCTCGCCAGGTTCTAAATCCTCAAGTGAACACACCTGTTGAAGAATGTCTTCGGCTTGACCCATCCACGACCGTCCTCTTTTTAACCTGCTGCCCTTCACCTTCCTAATTTCACTATGCAGTGGATGTTGTGTGTTTGCGTTAATTCTGAGGTAGGCGCGTGCCCTGCAAACTTGTATTCTCTCTTCAATGGTTGGAAAATCAAGAAGGTAGCGCATCACCCTGCATGCTGTATCTCTTGTACATCCAAGAATAATGCGCATAGCTTCATTCTGTATCCTTTCCATCCTTTCTATCCAGTCTTCCAGTCTATTTCCAGTCTAGGACTAATCCTAGCCAGTCTAAATGTGATGTTATGAAACATAACCTGGTTATATTCAAATGTACCTCTCTTTAAATGTGATGTTATGAAATCATAACCTGGTTATATTCAAATGTAGCTCTCTTTAAATGTGATGTTATGAAACATAACCTGGTTATATTCAAATGTAGCTCTCTTTAAATGTGATGTTATGAAACATAACCTGGTTATATTCAAATGTACCTCTCTTTAAATGTGATGTTATGAAACATAACCTGGTTATATTCAAATGTAGCTCTCTTTAAATGTGATGTTATGAAATCATAACCTGGTTATATTCAAATGTAGCTCTCTTTAAATGTGATGTTATGAAACATAACCTGGTTATATTCAAATGTAGCTCTCTTTAAATGTGATGTTATGAAACATAACCTGGTTATATTCAAATGTACCTCTCTTTAAATGTGAAGTTACACATCATAACCTGGTTATATTCAAATGTACCTCTCTTTAAATGTGAGTTATGAAACATAACCTGGTTATATTCAAATGTACCTCTCTGTAAATGTGAAGTTCCAGTACAGAGGTAAAGGTGAGCTCTTAAACAGTTCCCTAGAAGATGGTTCTTGTTACCGGGACATGAGGGAAGTCTCTATACCAGGCACTCTTAACAGATGTAAGCGTTTTTCACTGTTTAAGCGACCTTAACACCAATGCATAAGATGTAAGTGTTAAAACTCAGTATTCCAGAAGAATCCAAGCCTGTTGGTTAGTTGATTGTGAATCTCATCATTTTTATTTGTATGGGGGGTCTGAGTAGTCTCGAGGTATGGTGTCCGCCTTGAGTGCTGGAGGTCCCGGGTTCAAGCCACAGTGAGGGCTGGGATTTTTTCACGTAGGACTTCTAGTAAAAAAAATGTCCTCTGGTCTCTGGGTAGTGAGATCGGACGCCCGTATGTATTGTTGCGCACGTGAAAAATCCCTTGGCAGTTGGAAATTGATAAAGAGTAGCCTAACGGCGCTGCCCGGGCAATATTTTGAGTTAAAAATCTACCCAAAGTATTTCAGGAACCTCGCCGGTGCTACAGAGTTTGTACACTGAGCTGAGATTCTCCTAACTCGGGCTTGAGTTAGGAGTAGAGTGAAGCACTTATGGGTTACATCCGTGTGCTGTGATGCTGATCCTTCAACTAAACTAGACCATTTTTATTTGTATGCTTTTATGGTAAAAAGAAGAAGATTGTTCACTAGAGAATGTTCTATTTTCAGATCCTTACACTGTTCCCGGCTTAGGGATATCGGTGCCATGGGCTTGGCTGTGGCTTCTGTTCAACACAATTACCCAGTATCCTTCTTATTTGAACTTCCTGCTATTTTTTTGTTTCTGTTAATTCATGGTCAATGTCAGTAAATCAAAGAAAGCTTGAAGTGGGACAGGTCAGCATTAAGAGAACACAATCTTAAGTGACAGATCTGGATGTTGCAGCTAGAGTCTGTCAGCGCTTATTGTTATGCCTTCTTAGGACTTGGACTAGACGTCAGCATGGCCAAATGGATATGAATGCTTGTTTTTACACTTCCGGTGTGCAGTTGCTGATGTAACCATGTAGTATGCATGGAGAATATTATGTAGATGCACACGATGGGGTGCATATAAGAACTTCTGGAAAATGCTTTCTCAATGTGCCAGGCGGAGCATTATTATGTAGATGCACACCTTTCCCTGACTGCGACAATCCAATTTCGTAATCCTTGTATTGAGGCACCATTTATTCTCCATCTGTAACCATGTAGAACGCATGGAGAATATATGAACGTGATCCTTGGTTTATTCGATGCTGTGAATGTTGGTAATAGTATGCCAGCTCTCTTTCTTCGCGTTGTTAGCCATTTTTCTTTGTTTAACAATTTTCAATGAAGAATAAATAAGTTTTTCAATTCCAAGAAATTCAACATTCACGCCAATTGAAGTACCCTTCTGGAAACGTCCTTTATTTTTAATTCAGTTTCTTAGGTAGTTTGTATAGGAACACTGGTACATTCCAGTTATACAAAATCGGTCAGTCGGCTTTTTCATAATTCTAATAAAAAGGGGCATGTTGGTTGGTTATTCATACAAAACACAGGAGGAATATACTAACATTGCACTTTTGTTTTATCAAAACTTCCTACCTCTCTGCAAACCTATTCGAACTGGTGATGGTTCCCATCTTTTATCCTGCCCAACTTTCCATATGAAACCCACCGTTAACTTTAAACTATCTAAGAAAAAATGCGTGCTGCCTCGTCCTTTGGCTAAAACGAACTGCGTTGTCAATGTTTTTGTTGCTACCCTGACGTATTTCTGCCACGAAGACGTTGTGCATCTTCGTGCTGTGCTTCCCTGGCTTTCTCCACTGAATAGGAAGAAACCAAAGACATGCATGCCGCCACATCCCTGTTTCTCTCTCTATCCGACCTCCCATTATTTCCTTTATAACAGTTACTCTGTTATACTGAGGCAACGGGTTTAAACGCTACTCTGGTCAGTTGGATTAAAATGTTGCCTTCTCATCCTTGACTTGGTACGCAAACTACAAGTACCTCAGAATTCGGAGTAGGTTTGTCTGATGACAAGGGACACTGGTAATAAGGAGAATTAATCCACACGCAAAAGTCAGTCCAGTGCACTTGAGGCTGTATGGACTGTGCTTGAGTTCTGTTGTTGTTTTGTTTTGTTTTGCGCTCGCTCGCTTTGCTCGCTTCAAGCGTAGTCCACACACACTGCTTCTAGTAGTGCTGGGCTGAATTTTGCGTGTGGATTAGCTTTCCCTATTAACAGTGTCCCTCGCCATCAGGTGAACCAATTCCGACTTCAGAGGTACTTGTAATTTACGTCCCCATGTCAAATACAATAGGTCAACATTTTAGTCTAACTGTAGGGTGTAGGTGTCCCTTACCTTAGCATCAGCACACTGGATGTTTAAGAACGCATGTTCTTATCCATTCGGCCATGCTGACCTACCGCTTGAGTTCAAAGTGAGTGAACACACAAAAAACAGACTGCAACTTTTTATTTTCCATCTTATTATCATTTTCAGGTCTTTTTACAGTTCACTTTTATTACGATAATTTAATTTGTGTAAAGTTGTATTAGTGTCTGGTTGCTTGTTTACTGATAAAAGCCACAGTGTCCATTCTGTCTCTTGTGATAGTGTTCTTTAAAGCTGAGCAATTGTAATTTTCATTAATTTACTCATTGTATATTCACATCTCTACTGCAGTTCCACCTATTTCATTTCTCATAGCCAGTCTTAATGAGACAGTTCTTCTTTCATTTTTTATTATTCTGTTTATTATGACAGTTCTTTCATTTTTTATCATTCTGTTTACGATCTAATGCTCTTTTCAATTTTATTGGCTTTACATGTGTATAGATGTTTTTCTATCTGTTTGTAGAATTCTATGGATTTCTTTTGTTTCATCTCACATGTTTTTTATAATTTGTTTTGTTTCTACTATATTTTGTTTCTCTCATGGAATTGTATTTCTTATATAGATTAGAGTTTTCTGTTTTTGTCCTGCTGCATCGGTGTCTCCATGATGAAGTGGTTAATCTGTTCGCCTCGTGTTTCAAAGATCATAATTCATTTCTGGACTTAATCATTCAGTTCATGAGTGCAGTTTTAGAAGTATAACTTATAGATGTATAAATGCTGCAGATTTAAAGTTAATATTGTATGATGGATGAATTAGTGAATTTATTTCTTCTTCTTCTTGAGCCTTTCATCCGTCAGTAGACTATAGGCCCTCAACCAAATCATGCCAAGCCATTTATAGACTTTTAAAAAAATGATTAGTTGAATTTTGTAGCAAAAGTTATCTACAGGTTGAGACAGCCCGTCTCACACCAACCCTCCTTAGTGGCATCTTATGACATGCATGATAGGTTACAGTCCTGCTATGTTTTGCTTCCCTTATGGGCCCCAGTGCCTCATGGATATTTACATTCAAGAATAGGGAGCAGTGAATGAACTTGACTACAACCACATCCATCATGACACCTTGACGACCGCAAGGTGTGGTTATG
Source organism: Cepaea nemoralis (assembly GCA_014155875.1). Taxonomy (NCBI): domain Eukaryota; kingdom Metazoa; phylum Mollusca; class Gastropoda; order Stylommatophora; family Helicidae; genus Cepaea; species Cepaea nemoralis. The sequence goes on along the minus strand of JACEFZ010010520.1, from coordinate 309,468 downwards.
GGATGGAGGAAGAAGGTAATATTTGTGTGATTTATTTCCTTAACCAGTCTCTCCAGGTATATCTGCATCAAGAGTGTATTCATCTTGACTACCGAGTGTGCTTCATTGACCGTAACCCTCGTGGTGACCCTTCGCAAATTCGTCAGCTTGGTGTTTTCAATCATCTACTTCAAGAATCCTTTCACACTGACCCACTGGGCTGGGGCCAGCCTGGTGTTCCTGGGAACCTTGTTGTTTGTGGATATCTTCTCCAGGTTTGAATTCTACCGGAGAATTGAGGCCAGGTTGAACGGACCGAAGAAGACAGAGAAAGATTAACCATGACTGATGAATGTGTTTGTAACTTGTAGGGAGGAAATTCATCTTGTATTGCAGGATAGAGCATTCTTGTACAAGCTGCATGCATCAGAGGGAGGTGACTGTTACATTATTCAGTTTTCAAATAGATGAGACCCCAAAGTAAGCAGAATTGTTAACACTTGTAGAATGCCTTAATCCTGCATTGTTGTCTTTGTTGATTTGAGAACTTTATATTTACTTATATTTATGTTTTTAGTTTCCTCCACAAACATAGTGTCAATCAGGCAAGTTATTATGTTATATGAAATCCAATATACCACACTGTAGCACACATTCAAAGTTTACTTCTTGATAAGAAAAATGATACTTTTGTAGTTTTTACACACAGAAAATCACAACCAGCCAATAAATATTGGGGTTGATTGCAAGGCTGTGCAGTATATTTTCTCAGTATGATGCAAGTCTTCGAAATGCCGCCCCTTAATGATGCAAGTCTTTGAAAAATGCCGCCCCTCGTTTGCTGCTTATGCCGCCCCTTACGGTGCCATCTGATGCGGCCGCCTCTCTGTATCATAGCATAGCATGGCACTGGTTGATTGCAACGTCCTGTAATGGACATGCAAATATTCTTTTTGTATACAGTTCTGGGGGTCTCCATGGCAAGTGGTCAGGTCATCTGCCTCACTCTCTGAAGGTCTCGGGTTGGTTTTAAAAACTGTGCCATTTAGACGAGAGCCTGGGGGTAGCCATTGCTTGGAGCTACAGAGTTTGTGCTTTATGTGATGCCCTTGAGTCTTCTTGCAGATACTGCCTCCTGCAAAATTGTTGTGAAATCAGATTTTCAACGAAGCAGCATAATACTGTTTGTATGCTGCACTGTAAATATTCAATTTCCTAAAAGGAAACGTTTATTGTGGGAAAACAAGAAGAAAAGCTTAGTTAGTTAGTCTTTCCTCTTGAGCCTAAGGCGGCTCATAGGGCAGAAGTCATGGCTCTCCATGCCTGGCGGTTCGCTGCTACCTGTTGTAGATCCTGGATGTTAACTTGGCGATTGAATGAGCCTTCTCTGATGATGGTTCTTTGTTTTTGCCAGGTATAATCTGCATTGGGTGCCTTTATCCTGTGTGAAATGTATGCAATATGATTGGTTGAGATTCTCCAAGGAAGTAACAAACAAACTATACATACTCATCATAATGATCCAGTGCCATCACTAAAGTGAAAGTTGGCAGTGATATATCTCCAGAAATGTTTGTCCTCAGCCATCATTGTATGATTTCTGTTCAAAAAGTATTGGACCTTTGGCTGAGAAAAATACATTACTCACCTGGATGCCTGCAACCCTAATCCCCTTCAAAATACTCTGCTTGGACTACTCCCAGCAGTCCCGCCATTGTTGCAACCATTTCAGGAAGGCCTCTTTGGGAATGGAGGACAACCTGGCTATCGCATTCTGCATAATGTCCTCCTGTAACCTAAATTGGATCCCTTCCAGCTGCAATTTCAGCTTGGGGAGCAGCCAAACATCACAAGGAGCTTTGTACGACAGTAGGGAGCCTGATGAATCAGAGAATTCTTTCTTGGCCAAGAAAGTCTGAATCAGATGTGAAGAATGGGAGGGTGCTTTGTCATGATGGAGCTGCCATATTCTCATTACCCACATGTCCGTTAGTTCACATATTATAACGTTCGGTAGTTGGCATGTGTTGTTTCTATGCAGGATCTCGATCGGCCGTATTGGCTGCATTTTACATTACCACATAATACTGCATTCAACATCTTTCCTATGTTCATCATGCACACACATAAACTCTCTCTCTCTCTCTTCTATGAGTGCCATTCAATATCTGTGATTTATTTCTCAAGCTATTTCACCAGCCTCACATATTCCCCAATTGACACTTCAATATACAACCATCTGTGCTCTGCAACTCATGTCTTCTTTTTTCAACCGCAAGAAAGGTTTACAATGTGACATGAACACAACATATGTGTGTTAATAGTGTGTTTGTTTATTGTAATGATCACACGGGCAAGAATATGTAAACAGATTATATGTTTTGGCATGTTTGATATGTTAATGTGCTGTTTAACCCCGGCTTCACTTACACTAACAAATGTATATAATCTGTAATTGTTTGAAACAGTGTGATTGACTTATTTGTCACTAACATTGGGCAGTATTATTCTGTGTGGTGTCATAATTTAGTTTAAAATGTAACCGCATTTTACTGAGGTGCCAAAGAAGTATCTCAGATCCTGCGAAACAAATCAATGTTTATCAGATCACACGAGGGAAGGAGATGTATCCCTGATCACATACGACATACCATAGATTTCATGAGGTAAAGAGATGACACTCAGATCACAGGAAGCAAAGATACATATTTCCTGTGCTAGGAGGCTGCGATATTTGTGATTTAAGTTCACAAGAGATAGCCTCAGTCTATACTGTAAATGATTAATTCTAACATGTGCTGCATACCACACTGGCACCACCTGAGAATGAATCACCCAAGAAGTAGTCAGTCAGCTTTATTAGAACAAGTAACATATAAGGTGTAACACATTGTGTGGTGTAACACATTGTGAGGTGTAACACATTGTGTGGTGTAGCAGAATGATTTGATTTGTGATTTAGAGACACTGACAAGAAATTAATTTATTAAAAAGAGGTATGAAGGCTATTATCTGATTTCTATTTGTTATTTTACTTGTCTTATTATCATATAACATTGGCATGGAGCCTTGGTGGCACAGGGGTTAGTGCACCTGTTTACCAAGGCAGTGGTATGGGTTTAAACCGCAGCAGTGACAGGATTTGTTTTCCAAACAGCACAGTTCTGGGATCAACCCAGCTTCTCAAAATAGGTACTGGATAATTATCAGAACTGTCAGGGAATGGAAATAGATGAGGAAGGGAACTGACCAGCTCACCTCATGTCATAACCAAGAATATGAAAAAGCCTGACAATTCACATCTCAACGAACTTGTCTGCCAAGGGACTATCTTTTTAAGAGCGTAGTCTGTTTTAATAAGGCATTATTATTATTATTTTTTTTCTTTCCGCGTTTCCATCCTGTTTCAGGATATTGCGGTCAACACCAGCATCTTTCAGCTGTATGTTGATTCCTAGGCTAGATTACGCTCATCAGCACGCCACAACTTTCTGAGCGACCGGCTCCATACTCTCATAAGTCACTGGTGCGACTCGAATCACTTCTAATTATCGTGCACTCACGTCAACCACAAGAGTATTCAGGCTTAACGGAGAAAGCTGCTAACACCTCGGCCAGGGAGCCGGTAATAAGGCATTATAAATTAATTTATTTGTCAAAGGCATCTATTATCAATAGACACATTAGATATGGTATGTTCATATTGTCTTTAATGAAGATTGTGTGTGTGTGCGCGGGCGTGTTCCGTCCATCTGTTCCCCCCCAACCCCCAAAGTGTTGGAGCCAGTGAGCAACTTTTTAAAACATAAGACACAGATCATTGTTGTTTTACTTGAGATATACCTCAGCTGTCCAGAAGGTACCTCAGTTGATGTTAAACATTGGTCATGTTGATCCGGGACACCTCTCATATTTTTGTTTTAGTAACAAAAGGTATTATCATAGTTGATGTTAATATTAGTCATGTTAATCTGAGAAATCTCAAATGTTATCATTTTAGTAATGAGATATATTAACCGAATATTAACATTGGTCGTGTTAATCTGAGAAATATCTCATATTATCTTTTTAGTAACAAGTTTCACTGTTGATGTTAATATTAAAGTTAATCTGATACACCTTTCATATTATTAGTTCGGTATCAAGAGATGTATCATAGTTAGTTAGTTAGGTGCGGTTCCGGCTTCATGGCAGCGGGTCATTCCCATTATGCTCCGTTCCTGTGCCAGTGAATATCACACGAAATGCTTGGCGATAGCCACTGCCCTATGTGAAAAGTGGAAAAGACAGGAGTCTTGGCAAACCAACAGCCCGCACAGGTATATAGTGTGCATAATGCCGCCGTCAGAATGCCAACACAAAAGTCCTCCACGGAAAATACACTTCATCGTCGGTGGAAGCGGCAGTCACTAGAAAATTAGCAGTCACACATTACTGCATTAAAAGTTGAGAGAATCAACTTAATTGCCCTTTTGGCAGGGCGACCCGCTGAAAGCATAGCATAAAATACAAACACCGTAGCTCCAGAGATTACCCCTAGGAGTCTCCCAGAAAAATGCACCTGTGAACCAAAAAGGCAATCCAGTCAATTCCAAGCGACAGGCTGACCGCCATTGTTCGGAATATGCAGTTCACGCTACAAAAACCGCGGACAGATGTAAAAACATTCCAAACAAAATTCACAGCTCACAAGGTTGCGCCACGCACTCAACTCAGTAGCGGGGTGACGGAACCATGCACTATCAGACCAACATGAGGAAAATGCGACTGCAAACTGTAGCCAGAAGCATAAACACTCCAGAGGCTTAACAGTTAAAATGCCTATCCGCCATGTTGGGGAAAAGGCTCTCCTCATAGTTGATGTTAATATTAGTCAGTTAATCTGAGGGTTGGTCTCCCTTTCGAAGTGGTTAACGACTTTCTCCGTAATCCCATATATCCACATGAGGAACACAGCTGCACAAGATTCGGCAGCGGATCACGTCGCATTGGTTACTTAAGCTGTATTTAAACCGGTCGCTCAGAAAGTAATAACAAACTACTGAGTGTACTCTTGCCAAGAACATCAACAGAAGCTGAAAAAATGCTGGTGTTGACTGCAAAGTCCTGCAAGGGATATGCATCTCTTTAAAAAAAAAATCTGAGGATCCTATTGTATTATCATTTTAATAATGTGATAGCTAATGTTAACATTGGCCATGGTAATATTAGAATACTCTTGTATTGTCAGTTTAGTAGCTAGATATAATACTGGTGTTTACATTGCCAATTTAGTAACAAGATATAATAATGGTGTTTACATTGTCAGTTTAGTAACAAGGTATAATAATGGTGTTTACTTTGTCAGTTTAGTAACAAGGTATAATAATGGTGTTTACTTTGTCAGTTTAGAAACGTGCAATAATAATGGTGTTTTTCATGTGTTTTAGTAACAAGATATAATAATGGTGTTTACATGTCAATTTAGTAACAGGATATCATAATGTTGTTTACATTGTCAGTTTAGTAACAAGATATAATAATGGTGTTTACTTTGTCAGTTTAGTAACAAGATATAATAATGGTGTTTACATTGTCAGTTTAGTAACAAGATATAATAATGGTGTTTACATTGTCAGTTTAGTAACAAGATATAATAATGGTGTTTACATTGTCAGTTTAGTAACAAGATATAATAATGGTGTTTACATTGTCAGTTTAGTAACAAGATATAATAATGGTGTTTACATTTTCAGTTTAGTAACAAGGTATAATAATGGTGTTTACTTTGTCAGTTTAGTAACAAGATATAATAATGGTGTTTACATTGTCAGTTTAGTAACAAGATATAATAATGGTGTTTACATTGTCAGTTTAGTAACAAGATATAATAATGGTGTTTACATTTTCAGTTTAGTAACAAGGTATAATAATGGTGTTTACATTGTCAGTTTAGTAACAATATATAATAATGGTGTTTACATTTTCAGTTTAGTAACAAGATATAATAATGGTGTTTACATTGTCAGTTTAGTAACAAGATATAATAATGGTGTTTACATTTTCAGTTTAGTAACAAGGTATAATAATGGTGTTTGCATTACCAGTTTAGTAACAAGAGATAATAATGGTGTTTACATTGTCATATTGGTAGCAAAATATAATACAAGTAATAGTGTTAACGTCTGTCATGATGATCTGAAACATACTTAAATTAGAATAATTGTTTTAATTATCTTGCAGAACCATTCACATTTATTGTAAGTTTGAATTAATCTATGCAGCTTCTATTGAACTGATTCAGCACCAAACAGAAATACAGGTTTGGACCAAACATGGTACACAATTAAAAGGAACAAGTATTATAATGGCCATTTCCATTCCCTGGGCATTTAAATTGTGGAAGGTAGCACAAAACAAGACAAATAACACAATGTCCTTAGTATGGCAATATATCATCCTTGTGTCCAAATGGAGGGGTCATATTTGGCGATATATTATCCTTCAGCACTGAATCAGTTAATGAACATAATTTATTTAATAGTTCAGAAATCTTGCAAGGTTGCTTTATTACCTCTCATGAGTATTAGTGAAATAATTATGTTGAATGTACATTCAAAATATGTGGAATGTATCCTTACATTTTTCCAGACTTAACCTAGAATATGTATATAGATGAAACAAGATTTTTTTCAGTGCCATATTGTGATAATTATGTATCACACAAATTTCTTAATTTTACATCTGTATCATTTTAGTATGTTCTGGATTTTATACTGAATTATGATTACTGCTCCTGTTTAACTGACAATGAAAAAAGGGGGTGAACTGTTGACTAGCTGAAACTGGAATCCGAATAAACACAAAATATTATTAGGAAATGCTCATGAAAAGAAATAAACAAATTACAGTGAATCAAGAGGTGAAGAAAAGACACTTGTACAAGATGGGATACACACTGAGAAAACCTGAGAATAGTATAGTTAGTCAACAGATCATCCTCATTGCACATCGAACCATTCAGTCCATAAGTGCTCGGATCCCCTTCTTAGCAAATCCCGCAGAGTGTAGTGGCTAACGACACCAGTCCTGTGTTGGTTTATCAATCTTCTTTGGCTTCCTGCGTAGTGTTCTTGTTTGGCCACCTCTCTTTTAATTTGCGGTTCTCGCAGTCTGGCCATGGTTGAAGAGAATATCCTATATAACCTGGCCTGAATAACTTGGCCTGAGAATAGTATAACTGCACAATCTGACAGGGCAAATGAAATAGAAAAAGAACTAAAAACACATCGAGAAGAAAAGTAGAGACAGTGAATTGTGTGGGGAAAACATGGACAGAGGTTAACGGGATAGCTAAGGATAGGACAGCTTGGAGTAAGTTGGGCCTATCTTACAATGCTGTTAAAAGGCACATAAAGAAGATTACATAGAAGTTCAACAAAATGAAACCCACATACTTCTTTTTTTGTTTTTCAACACTTCTTTCTCATTCTACATTTCCTATTCCCTGAATTTAATTCCTAGTTTAAAGAGCTGAATATTGAAGAAGGCTGGCTACTAAAGACGATAAAACAAAGAAATTTGAAATATTTTGGTCACTTGAAACGTCATGAAAGTTTGGAGAGAACAATAATGGAGGGGTATATGCCCGGGAAGAGAGGAAGAGGAAAAGCAAAGAGAAGATGGGTGTAGGATATGGCTGATGATCTCCAGATGGTTATATTGGACACAGGACATCTTGCTTATGACCATGAAGTTTTTCCAGAAGGTCGTTATGGGAGCGAGGTTCTGCAAAGGACATGCTACTGAATGAATGAGTGAGTTCATCTGATTACACTTCAGTTCTAAGTATTCTTGTTGTGTTGTTTTGCTTGTTTGTTGGTAAAGACTGGTTGAAACATTTGTGGGTGTCTGTGTGTTGTTCCTTTCATCGAGCTTCCTCATCATATTGTGTGTTTATTCAGATTCTTATTCAGATTCTCTTTTTAACTTTTTTTTTAAAACTGCCTGTGTTAGTGCTAGTATTAGACACTCATCATTTTGAACTGGGCTTCTAATCTAAATAGTTATATTTTAATATTGGTCATTCTTAGTTTATTTAAGATTTTTACAATGAAAGATTTGTGACTACCACTATTATATATGTGACGAATTGTGGTATAATCAGTTGTAGCCTAATTAAACCTTAGATGTATGGTTTTCATGTAATTTATGTAAAATTTGTATGGAATACAACATATGTTCTATGGTGGTTACGATGTTTTTTTGTTTTTTTTAGATAATAATCTATTCTTTGAGTTCCCCATGGAATATAGAGTCACCAGACCGTAAGGCAAACAATCGTTTTTGCCTTCACTCGCTTTGAACTCAACCGTAGTCCATACACACTACTTCTAGTAGTGCTGGACTGAATTTTGCGCATGGATTAGCTTTCCCTATTAACACTGTCCCTCACCATCAGGCAAACCCACTCCGACTTCAGAGGGACTTGTAATTTACGTCCTCAAGTCAAGGACAAGAGGTCAACATTTTAGTCCAACTGTCCGGTGTAGGGGTTGAACCCCTTACCTCGGCATCAGCACACCAAATGTTTAAGAACATGTGCTCTTGTCCAGTTGGCAATGCTGACCTACAGGCAAACATTCTACTGCTTTCTTCCTCTTTTGAGGGGAGTGCTTCACAGCTAGTTATGCATCTCAAAGGTCAGTGTGTCCAACTGGTGTGCACCTGTGTAAGGTGTGCTTCGTCTAGACCAGTGGTTCTCAGTCTTTTTTGGCCCCTTAACCCCTTCCCATTGTTCAGAATGTCATCCCCCCCCCCCCACCTTTCGCATTTCCTCCCTATAAATTCCCCCCTCCCCTTTTTTTTCCACACAGCATATGTAAAATGGATGCTACATTTAATAACACATACTAGAACAAGTCTGGACGTCTACATAAAACATGATTTGCAGATTTACTTACGTCATAAAACAAATTTTAGAAGGGTGAGAAGTACAGAACCGTAAAGTATGGAGGGAAAACAATATCAAGTAATCGTTTCTTGTATTAATACGGTCTTGAAATAATCTTAATTTCCCCCTGGAAACCCTAAAAATCTCCCCCCCCCCCCCCCCTCCCCCAATTGAGAACCACTGGTCTGGACAGATTACACCTGAGGCAATGGGTTTTACCTGTGGCTAGGATTTATTTTCTAGCAATTTTTCCAGAGTGATTGCCTTATGGTATATTCTTTGCAATTTCCAACTGCTATGGAGTTTTTAATGTGCACATCTTGCACACTGGGGCTCTTGTTTTTCACTCTTGTATGAGAAGACTAGGCATCCAATCTCATTACCCAATGTTGGAACTCTTCGCTGGCTGCTGAGGATGGGGACAGAGCGCTTATGGGAATGTCCCGAATGCTGTGATGTCGGTTCCTAAATCAATCAATCAATCAATCAATCTCATTACCCAACAGAGAGAGAGAGGGCACATATTATATCATCAGATGACATTCGTTTCGCACAAAAATCCCAGCTCTATGTTAAAGCTGGTTCTGTGGCATAGGGGTTACACAGGTAATAGAGAAAGCTAATCCACACACAAAAATCAATCCTGTACACTAGTAACACATTTATGGAGTATCCTTGAGTTTAAAGTGAGCGAACGAAAAAAAAAAAAATTGTATAATCAGTTGTTACCGAATATCATTAGCTCCACATAGATTCACATGGAGATATTTAGTTTGAGTAACATTATATAGCCGGTCTCCCTGGCCTAGGAGTTTAACGTCTTTCTCCGTAATCCTGTAGACTCTCATGAGTAATGTGACGTGCGCGAGAATTGGTAGCGGTTCTCACCGCGTTGGTAACTTACGGGGTATGTGAGCCAGTCGCTCAGAAAGCAATGACAAACTACTGAGCGTAATCTTGCCAAGAAATCAACAATCAGCTGAAAGATGCTGATTTTGACAGCAATGTCCTGTAAAGGATATGCGAAAAAAAACAAAAACATTATATAATATTTGTAATAATCAGTTGTTATTGAACATCATTAGTTCCTCATGAATAAAAGTGGAGATAGTTTGAGTACCATTATATTTATAATATTTGTAATAATCAGTTGTTACTGAACATCATTAGTTCCTCATGAATAAATGAGAAGATAGATAGTTTGAGTAACATTATATAATATTTGTAATAATCCGTTGTTACTAAACATCATTAGTTCCTCGTGAATTAATGTGGAGATAGTTTGAGTAATGTTATATATTTGTAATAACCAGTAGTTACTGAACATCATTAGTTTCTCATGAATTAATGTCAGGATGGATCGTTTGAGTGACATTATATAATATTTGTAATAACCAGTTGTTACTGAACTTCATTAGTTCCTCATGAATTAATGTGGGGATAGAAGTTTGAGTAACATTATACAATATTTGTAATAATCAGTTGTTACTGAATGTCATTAGTTCCTCGTGAATTAATGTGGGGATAATTAGTCTTGATAGCAACATTATAATGCTTGTCTTTGTGGTATATTCAGTTACAACTGGCATCATTAGGTTTTCTTAAGTTTATCTGGAAATAATTAGTTTGGGTAACAATATTGTAATGTTTGTAACTGACATCATTAGATCCTCAGTTTGAAAAGAGGATAAAATGTGTTTGGTTTAAGAATCATTTATTGCTGACAACAGTATGACCTTTTGTAATACAGTGAAACTTCAATTAACCATCCTTTGTTTAACTGTAAGTTTCTGTTATCCATGTTGAGCATAACCTACGATGGGTGGCGTTGTGGTATTCTGTTATGATAATTTGGTGTGTCCAGTGTGTGCCGCGTGGTTACACACCCGCTTCACACGCGTGATCCGGGACTGTTTCCGGATCCGGTCAGGGATGTGCACTACTGACGAGCTCAAATGAGGGTGAAACTCGAGTCTAGTGCTTCCATATTGGCGTGGATAGGCCTTAGGTTCATACCAGAATGCGATCAGCGTTGCCAGTAGTGGGTTGTGCTCAATATTTAAATTTCTGTTATCTGTTATCGTCTTTAAAAAATCCAAGATTATCAACAAACAAACAAACGAAACTGAAGGGGCTGAGACTGTTAGAGTTGACAAAATTGTGTAACTGTGCAACAATGTCGGACTAAACAGTGAAAACATTACGCCAGAAGTAGTAACAGATTGGTTGGAATGTGACAAAATGGATGGAGGATTTGAAATTTTGAGGGATGATGAAATTGTTTCTAGTGTGACTACCATTGAAGAAGAAATTGATGACGATGAAAGATCAGTTCTTAACCCAAAACCTACAACTAGCCACTCAGAAACAGCAACAATGTTATCAAAGTGCATCAACTGGGTTGAAATGCAACAAGAGGCATATCCAGATCCTACTTTTGCGTAAGATACGGAACATCGCCGCACAGAAAGCTTGAGCCTCAAAGACACAGAAGGAGATGACAGATTATTTTTAATTAACATAGGTTTATAGTATTACAATACATTTCTGTATTTACTATATTACTGTATTTTGTATATTTACTCTTATCTTGAAGTTCACATTGATCATTTTGTAAAATTAAATACAATATGTATGTATTATTAACTTTTAAAGGATTTTATTTTTGTGCCAAGCCCGCAGTGAAATCACGTTACTGTACATATGTATTAAGAGATGTCTGGTATCTGTCTATTCAGTTATCCGTCACAGCCCTGGTTCGGACGGTGATGGTTAATCAGAGTTTTACTGTACACCAACAAGAAATAGAAGTACGCTGCTTATCTTTAGCACTTAAAACTAATGCATTTATCTGCCACTATAATTATTCGTATATGAATATTTGTTTGTATAAAACAATTAGCTGGGCAGTACGAACACCATTGTAATGTTTTATGATCACTTGTGTTGTTACTGACTTTGTTAGTTCCTCCTAGTTTTATATGAAGATAATTAGGCAGCAGTCTGTGGACAAATAATTCAGGGTTACAGTAATCAGCCATTACTGACTCACCATCTCCTGAAAGTTCTGTGTGGAGAGGATAACTATGGCTAACATAAAGTGTATGCTGTGTGTGTTTGTGATAGTCACCAACTAATCCAAGTTCTATAACACAAAATGTGTGATGTATGTGCTTGCGACAGTCACTAGCTGTTATTGAAAATCACAAGATAATCAAAGTTCTATGTGAAGAGTTATAACACAAAATGTGTGATGTTTGTGATGTGGTAACCAGCTGTTATTGAAAATCACCAGATAATCCAAGTTCTGTGTGAAGAGTTATAACATAAAATGTGTGATGTGGTCACCAGATGGATCCAAGTTCTATATGGAGAGAATAAGTACAATATTTATAATATTGACCTGTCATGTTTCTGAAGTTTTCAGAAAATAAATAATTGCAAAATATCTGTATGAGACAATATTTTGTAAATAGCATGTATTTTGTTATAAATAAACAGTGATTTTTCTCTTCATGAAATTATTTTAACCTTTTTTAATTATTAAAAAAGATATTATTAACCTATGACATAAATGTCACAGGCGTTGTCAACAGAAAGGAAACCAGTTCTTTAACAATTTCACGTTTCATTCATGATGCTTGTCGTTTCTGCTTTACTTGTATATCTAAATATGAAATAATAGCTAAATACCAAAACACAAGTCACACACTTGCTATTGAATTATAGTTATATACACTGCACAACTGTGCAAGTGCTGATGATACCAGAAACACAGCAACATATTTAAGTTATATGAGAACTTCACAATTGTGTTGTACTGTTTGTATTGTCCCACATCAAGATGAATGTGTTGCTGAATGTAAGGATTTGTTTCTGCATATGAGAGACTTTATGAAATTAATTAAAATAAAGACAACTCAAAGATAAAGTTACTAAAATCAATATATGTAATGCCTCTTGTCCATATCAATCGGTGAAATAGTTCAAACATGCCAAGCAAACACTATGACTACATATATATATATATTTTAATTGTACAGGCACAGAGTACTTCATAATTATTTCCTTTTTGTACAACCATATAATAAAACTCCAATTTTCTAGTCTTTTGTGTTAAAGTTAGTTGCAGGATGTTGTAGCCAACGCCAGAATTTTTTGCTGTTGTGACTCTTGGCAAGTTTACATTCAGTAGTTTGCCATTGCTTTCTGAACGACCTGCAGCCATACCGTTTTGTAAAAAACCAACACAGCATGGTCTGCTGCCAAATCGCGTGCAGCTGTGTTTCAAACACGGGTATACAGTATTGCGAACCGTGCCTGTAACCCCTTCACCACGGAGCCGGCAGTATTTTGTGTACATTCATATAATTGAACACCTATTTTCTACTCTTGTTTTGTACAATTGTATCAAACTATTTTTTGTTTAATTTAATCACATTTTAAAAAAACTTCCATATTCCGTGGCGCTGTGGCTTAGGAGCAGTGAATGTTTTCATAATTCCCCTGCATACAAGTCTAGAGTTCTAAATCAGCTGTAGATGATTTGGAAGCAGACTGCCCCATGTTATTTCGATGGTATGGGTGGTGGTCATTCAGAAAGCAGTGGCAAACTACCAAACGTAAAAATTGCCTTGTAAACTATAGACAGCCAAAAAATGATGCCCTGTGATGTCATGTAAAGGACATGCAACATCCATTTTCCAACTCTTTTATACCAGGGATTCATTCTTTTGGCAACAGATCATTTTTGTAATCAGATCTATTAAAGAATCAACTTTAAATTATCACCATTAAATGCTGCCTGTTTAAATTAAAATGGTGATGTTTGGCAAATGGCATAGACTATTTATAGCAAGGGTTTGCTATGTAGAACTTTAACTTTGAACCTATCTTTACATTTGGAGGACCTGTATTATTTTTCCAATGAACCTATCATTACATTTGAAGGACCTGTATTATTCTTCCAATGAAACTATCCTTACATTTGGAGGACCTGTATTATTCTTCCAATGAACCTATCCTTACATTTGGAGGACCTGTATTATTCTTCCAATGAACCTATCCTTACATTTGGAGGACCTGTATTATTCTCCCCACATATTCTGACATATAAAGAAGGTGTTTTTACCTCTTCTGGTGTATAAATTATATTAACATTTCATCACATGTTTCTTAGACTTTCCATACTTTCCATACCCACCGGTTTCACCATCTCATACTTTAGTAATTATGATCGCTCTCACCTTATCTGATAATTCCCAATAAAAACCTCACCACTTGGTCTTTTCAGAGCTTAGTGAAGTGAATTTGAGATGCACAAAACATTCCGTGTAAATGAATAACAAAGGGATCTTCATAACCTTAGAAGCATCAAGCTCCACACACAAAAACATTGCTCTCAGCAGTCAAGAATTATATGCATTTGTTGGTATACAACTGAACAGACGTAATAAATACTTTTGTACATTCCTGATAAATTCAAAGAAAAACCAGTGCATTTCCATGTCTACTTAAAGAATGTATTTAAAAACATTAATAGTTTAAACAGAAGAGACTTTTGTGCACTTCAGTCAAACACAACATACCTTAACTCTTGAACAGACATGTTATAGTTATTTCCTTCTACATCCAGGTAAACCAATCGCACTCTATTTCAACTTAAAACGCTGGGAACCAGTATTTCCAAGTGTTCATGACGGAATAACGAGTGCGTTGGCTACAAGGTTAGGAAGCTGTGCTGACTGATAATGGCATTAAGCGAGCGGACAAAGTTTGGTGCCCGGACTTGCCAGCCACTAAGGAAGGGAAATACTGGGCACGTATTCCTCCAGGCACTCAGTCCTACAAAATATGATGGTCTAACCCAAGTACCACCGTAGGGTCTAAATGGACCCCAGTGTCAACTTTTGCTTTCTCTACTTTTCTTAAATTTGCTTTAATTTGTTTGATATTTTATGACTGTCTAGGGTTAAAGCAATTTAAGAAAGTAGAGAAAACGAAAGATAACACTGGAGTTCATGTGGACCCCATGGTAGTTCTAGGACCAACACATCATGCAAGCATAGCATTTGAGACTTCTTCTTGTCCTGACAGAATCACTTTTTATTTTATTTTATCCTGCTGATAAATTTCATTCACCTATAAAAAACAAACTGTCAGATTGCCGTGAGAAAAAGAGCAATGAATTGCACCTACACTCTGTATTTCTGTGGGTGATAAACAAGTTGAGAGACATCTAATGGCAGTGGAAATGTGATTTCTGAGGAAAATACAAACAGCACCATGGATGGATGGAAATATGAATGGCAGAGTCCTTCAAGAAACAAATTAAAACCATAAAATGATAACAGAAATTAGACGTCATGATTTTTTGGGCACAATATGGGGAGATATAAACTGGAAAACTTATTGACATCTGGCAAAAGGCGTGGGAAAAGAGCAAGGGCAAAGCAAAGAGATAATTACTTAGAAGCTTTGGCTATTTGGTATGACTGGGACAATTACACACCAGATCCAAGACTTTGATTGTGTCAGATGGCGAACCATGACCACCCATGTTCCGCATGGTACATGATACATTGTAAATATCTCATTGTTTAAAAACGCTCATCATGTGAATATGGTTTTGAAAACCATCAAAATAATTAACTCTCAATTTTTAAGAGTAAATTAAATTTCAGAAAAATCCTGCACCCAATTGCTCACATCTTGCTTTCCTCACATCTTACTCATGTTTTTAGAGAGTTAAAGGTCAACATAATGTTGAATAGTAGCATTGACAAATTGTTCAATGTATTTCTGATTCATTATAAACAAATGCAAATTAGGCAAACAGATGTGTCCATGTGGAGAGGACAGACAGATGTGTCCATGTGGAGAGGACAGACAGATGTGTCCGTGTGGAGAGGACAGACAGATGTGTCCATGTGGAGAGGACAGACAGATGTGTCCATGTGGAGAGGACAGACAGATGTGTCCATGAGATGTGTCCATGCGGAGAGGACAGACAGATGTGTCCATGCGGAGAGGACAGACAGATGTGTCCATGCGGAGAGGACAGACAGATGTGTCCATGTGGAGAGGACAGACAGATGTGTCCATGTGGAGAGGACAGACAGATGTGTCCATGTGGAGAGGACAGACAGATGTGTCCATGAGATGTGTCCATGCGGAGAGGACAGACAGATGTGTCCATGTGGAGAGGACAGACAGATGTGTCCATGTGGAGAGGACAGACAGATGTGTCCATGAGATGTGTCCATGCGGAGAGGACAGACAGATGTGTCCATGCGGAGAGGACAGACAGATGTGTCCATGTGGAGAGGACAGACAGATGTGTCCATGTGGAGAGGACAGACAGATGTGTCCATGAGATGTGTCCATGTGGAGAGGACAGACAGATGTGTCCATGTGGAGAGGACAGACAGATGTGTCCATGTGGAGAGGACAGACAGATGTGTCCATGAGATGTGTCCATGCGGAGAGGACAGACAGATGTGTCCATGCGGAGAGGACAGACAGATGTGTCCATGTGGAGAGGACAGACAGATGTATCCATGCGGAGAAGACAGACAGATGTGTCCATGTGGAGAGGACAGACAGATGTGTCCATGTGGAGAGGACAGACAGATGTCCATGTGGAGAGGACAGACAGATGTGTCCATGCAGAGAGGACAGACAGATGTGTCCATATGGAGAGGACAGACAGATGTATCCATGCGGAGAGGACAGACAGGTGTGTCCATGTGCAGAGGACAGACAGATGTGTCCATGTGCAGAGGACAGACAGATGTGTCCATGCGGAGAGGACAGACAGGTGTGTCCATGTGCAGAGGACAGACAGATGTGTCCATGTGGAGAGGACAGACAGATGTGTCCATGGGGAGAGGACAGACAGATGTGTCCATGTGGAGAGGACAGACAGATGTGTCCGTGTGGAGAGGACAGACAGATGTGTCCGTGTGGAGAGGACAGACAGATGTGTCCATGTGGAGAGGACAGACAGATGTGTCCATGTGGAGAGGACAGACAGATGTGTCCATGTGGAGAGGACAGACAGATGTGTCCATGTGGAGAGGACAGACAGATGTGTCCATGCGGAGAGGACAGACAGATGTGTCCATGCGGAGAGGACAGACAGATGTGTCCATGTGGAGAGGACAGACAGATGTGTCCATGTGGAGAGGACAGACAGATGTGTCCATGTGGAGAGGACAGACAGATGTGTCCATGTGGAGAGGACAGACAGATGTGTCCATGTGGAGAGGACAGACAGATGTGTCCATGTGGAGAGGACAGACAGATGTGTCCATGTGGAGAGGACAAACAACCACTGGAACATATTCTCCTAACCTGCTGGCACCATGGCAGGGGCAGAGAGACAACACGCCCATCTTCAACCCCACTGCTGGAGAAAATGTATGAGAACACTAATACGGAATTACCCGTGTGCAGCTCTTGGAGAGAAATAAACAAATACCAGAGAATCAAGAAGTGAGGTCAAGGTTCTAGCGAGCTAAAGTAAGGCATTCATTGAGAAAACCTGAGAATAGAATAACAGGAGAGTCCTTATCTGGAACTGACAGGGCAAACAAAATAGAGGAAGACTTAACACACACATATAAGAGGGTTGGAGTATAGATGAATAATATGGGAAGGACATGGAGATGCATGAGACATCAAAATATAGGACAGCTTGGATGGAGTGAGTTCATTGAGACCTATCCCCCCATGCGGGATAATAAGTGAAAGACGAATGAGATCAAGCTAATATAAGCTGGAACCTTCACAAATGAGATCAAGCTAACATGAGCTGGAACCTTCACAAATGAGATCAAGCTAACATGAGCTGGAACCTTCACAAATGAGATCAAGTTAATATAAGCTGGAACCTTCACAAATGAGATCAAGCTAACATGAGCTGGAACCTTCACAAATGAGATCAAGCTAATATGAGCTGGAACCTTCACAAATGAGATCAAGCTAATATGAGCTGGAACCTTCACAAATGAGATCAAGCTAATATGAGCTGGAACCTTCACAAATGAGATCAAGCTAATATGAGCTGGAACCTTCACAAATGAGATCAAGCTAATATAAGCTGGAACCTTCACAAATGAGATCAAGCTAATATGAGCTGGAACCTTCACAAATGAGATCAAGCTAAAATGAGCTGGAACCTTCACAAATGAGATCAAGCTAACATGAGCTGGAACCTTCACAAATGAGATCAAGCTAATATGAGCTGGAACCTTCACAAATGAGATCAAGCTAATATGAGCTGGAACCTTCACAAATGAGATCAAGCTAATATGAGCTGGAACCTTCACAAATGAGATCAAGCTAACATGAGCTGGAACCTTCACAAATGAGATCAAGCTAACATGAGCTGGAACCTTCACAAATGAGATCAAGCTAATATGAGCTGGAACCTTCACAAATGAGATCAAGCTAATATGAGCTGGAACCTTCACAAATGAGATCAAGCTAATATGAGCTAGAAGCTTCACAAATGAGATCAAGCTATCATGAACTGGAACCTTCACAAAAGAGATAAATGTGGTTATTTGAGAGCCAATGAAGTTTAACTCATTCTAAAAGCTAATCACCATTTGTTCACTTATTAACCCATATACAACACATAAGTTTATCTTGAGAATATTTAGAGTGCTCTTCTCATGTACAATATAACTGATTAATGTATGGTGATCACGTCTGGTACAGAATGTGATGATTGCACCGCTGCTGCCATGTGAAGACAACAAAACATATACTAGCACAGTTTTAACTGTCCCATCCAAAGAACACTTTGCCTCTATCCACATTTTCTCTCGGTGTCACCCTGTCCTGAGCTATGGCCATTTTGTCCAGTTTACCCCATCGAGAAGGGGGCCATAGAACATATGAAGCTTTGGCTGTAATCAAACCATAGGACACCTGGCGGACAGACAGATAATTAAGAGATTTAACATTTGGTTGCTGTCATAAGCTTTGGCTGTAATCAAACCATAGGACACCTGGCGGACAGACAAAGATATTCAAGAGATTTAACATTTGGTTGCAAATGTCATAAGCTTGGGATGTAATCAAACCATAGGACACCTGGCGGACAGACAAAGATATTCAAGAGATTTAACATTTGGTTGCAAATGTCATAAGCTTGGGATGTACAAACAATATGATGTGTAAATCAATGAAAGTGAGATGTGAAATTGGCGAACTTTACAAGAACACAATGAAAAGTTACAGAATGGGCATTGTAACTATAACGGTCATCAGCATAGAGACAGACACATAACAGCTTCATCATTTTCATTAGGCAGCTCAACCAATTTTATTTCTCAACAGGGTGTGGCAGTCTAGGATACAATGAAACCTGCAAACTGATTAGAGAAATTAGGCGTAGACAGTCAAGATTTTTGGGCACGTTATGAGAATAAATAAACTGGAGAACTTGGTGACAACTGGCAAGATTGAAGGGAAAAGAACTAGGGGAAGGCAGAGAGGCAAACAAGTGGATGGCTTGACCACATGGTATAATCAAGACAAAAACAGAGAGATGATTCACGACTCTGGTTATCATCTGAGGTGGCAAAACATGACCGCCCACGCTAATTGGCAAGGTACATGATGATGATGTCTATGATACACTACAGAACTACCTCATTCAGCATGACAAATGGGTTATGAAAAGTACTTTTAGCAACCAGACAAAGAAATCAGGAAAATACTTCATTCAACTTGACACACAAATTATGAAAATAATTCATTTAACCTGAAATAATTGCTGTGGAAATATGTGAAAAATGGCATCAGCAAGTGCTTTTGTTGAGAGCAAAGTTCTGATTGCTGCATGATGATGATGATGATGATGTGATTCTAAACCTCATTTCAACTTCACAAGGAGCATTGTTTATCATCTGTCAGTAAACTCTACGGACCACAGAGTGAACTAAACAAAGACATACAATTCATACAAGAGGCAACATTGTAGACAGAGACACATTTCAAGCGAACGAAAGAAGAAAAAAAAAATGTTTAGTCATAGAGAAGATTTGTCTGAAAACATTCAAGATGACCGGCATGGACAAATTTCTTCTTTCTTCTTCTGACTTGAAGGCACCTAATGGAGTATAGGCCCACAACCACACATGCCTAGCTCTCTGTAGGCCAGTTTATGATTGGTTGGATTTCATGGCTGATTTTTTTCTACTGTGTGAAATAGCCAGTCTCACAATTTAGTGACCTTTCATGACCTGCACAGGGAGCTACGGTGTTACTATTCTTTACTTGCCCTGTGGGGCCCCGGAAACACAGTGAGAAAAATATCTACCTATCTCAATACTCTCAATATACCTACATGTTTGTTAGTTGCATATCCTTTACAGGACGTTGCAGTCAACCCCAGCATTTTTTTGGCTGTTTGTGATTCCTTTGCAAGTTTACTTTCAGTAGTTTGCCATTGCTTTCTGAATGACCGGCATTCATACCAAAATATGAAACACCAATGTAAGGCGGTCTGCTTCCAAATCTCCCACAGCTGTGTTTCGAAAAAGAGATTGCGAACTGCGTCCGTAACCCCATCACCACAGAGCTGTTTGTAGGACTAGCACAATGTGCATGCAAGCTGGGGATGATCAGCTCAATCAGTGTGAGATACTGGTTGGTTGGGGAGTCTTATCCCTCAAGTTTGATGCATTACCCTTCTTTACCCAAGAATGATTCTCAGAGGGTATATTCTCTTCTTCTTTCGTTTGCTTGAGATTTATTGTCTATATTTGTAATGTTGTCTCTTGTATAAACTTCAGAGTGCACACCTTCTTCTTTCTTTCCCATGAGATTTATTGTCTACATCTGTAATGTTGTCTCTTGTATAAACTTCAGAGTGCACACCTTCTTCTTTCTTTCCCATGAGATTTAATGTCTATATCTGCAATGTTGTGTCTTGTATAAACTTCAGAGTGCACACCTTCTTCTTTCTTTCCCATGAGATTTATTGTCTACATCTGTAATGTTGTCTCTTGTATAAACTTCAGAGTGCACACCTTCTTCTTTCTTTCCCATGAGATTTAATGTCTATATCTGCAATGTTGTGTCTTGTATAAACTTCAGAGTGCACACCTTCTTCTTTCTTTCCCTTGTCTATATCTGAAATGTTGCCTCTTCTATAAACTTCAGAGAGGGCATCTTTTTCTTCTTTTGTTCACTTGAGGTTTACTGTCTGTACCTGTTGCCTATTGTATAAACTTCATACAGGGTATCTTTTTCTGCTTTCATTCCCTTGAGATTTATTGTCTATATCTGCAATGTTGTATCTTTATAAACTTCACACAGGGCATCTTTTTCTTCTTTTGTTCACTAGAGGTTTTTTGTCTATATCTGCAATATTTCCTCTTGTATAAACTGCACACACAGTATATCTATCAGAGTGAGGTTGGTGTAGAGACTTTCCTCCTGACCCGGTACCAAAGTAGAAACTCCACGAGGACTGTGTTAGAGAGCTCTCCTTCCCCTCTCAAAGCTCAGAAACCAGTGAGGTGTGCAGGTCTGGTTGGATATACACACCTGAGGCCATGCATACACACTAACATGTAGCCAGGTCATGATTCAGAACAGCACGTACAAACTGCCTAGGTTCAGGCCAAGGTCAGTCATATTTCCTCAATATTCCATTGTCAACAGACTCCTTTGTGAGCATGGCTGCCAACTTATCAGTTTTGCACATGCAACATCTAGCAGTCTGCTATCTAAACTGATCAAAAAGTTGGATGACACTGCTACCAATGGCTCCATTAGAAACTACAAACTACTATTTTCAGCTTCCCCATATAATTGTTTACTGACTTTCTCTCGTACATCAAGGTACATCTACAATTCATAATTGTGTCTACAGATGAAAAGAATTCTAACACAAAGAACAACAATTGCAAATAAGAATTGACTGACTGGCACCTTGCCGTCTTGACAGATGATAGTTTGTAAAATGGAGTTATGCTTCATAGTTTGTAAAATGGAGTTATGCCTCTCCATAACACGAAGCCTGGGCTGAATTTAGAGACCATGTGTTGCCCATGCAGCATGATCCCTCTCTCGGCCTGTCTAGTTTACTCCAGAGGAAAAGTAACATCAATAAGTCTGGAACAAGACAAGCTGCAGAAGCTGCCAGGTCAGAAAAGCAATGCTATAACTGTCCGTCTGTCAGAGCTTCCATCTAGACCAGCTGCCAACCAAGGCTTAGTGCCACATATCAGTCACTGACACATAGCAGACTGAGAAAGGCTGAAGGGAGCTTCCCTAAAAGGTGCACCGAAATGTACAATTATAGAGTGCACAGGGAAACTAGGGAAGCGTCACGAAAAACGTCACTAAGAGGGTTAGACTTGGGCTGCCGTCCTGTTCGGACGCAGCATGTCTTTAAGCATGGCTAACATTCAGTTATGCCGCTTTTGTTAATACAGTGTGTGTGTTCTCAAGTTCTGTAGAGCGATTGAATGTGGTCAACATGTGAGTAATTGAGTCGACAGATTAAAGTCTATGTCCGAGAGGAAAGTCGTTGTGGAGTTTTATTCCAGTGGCTGTGTTTTGGTCTTCAGAACTCAAAGGTATTCATATTATTATTCATAGTATGTCAAACCCTGGACGCATCGATAGCCTGTACAGCATTCACTTCGTGACAAATGGGGTCTTGTACCGGTAGTAATTATGAACTGAACTCGAGATTTATTATCAGTTTATGACATTGTAAAGTAATCTAACGAATCGAGCCATATACTTGAGAAGGCCAAGGTCACATGCAGATTTTATCATGACGCCATCATATATAATTTACTATATGTGGAATAATCTCAAACCAAGTAACCAAATTTTTGAGCAGTAGTGATGACATCATCATTTTGGTCATACACAAAACATCCGGAAAGTATCTTACGATTTTAGTTCAAAGAACTGTTCAACTAATATTTAATCGCAGTTTGTTTGATGGATCAAGTAAGGAAAATTAACAAATGTCATATTCAGTAACGGAGGAAATGATGTACAAACATTCATACGATAATGAAAACTCAACTGACAAAAATTTGCTTGAATAAACAACAAATTGACAGTATTAATTTACGCAAGTTCTCAACATGCAATTATATTCATCTACATAAATATTTCAGGTTTCCAACGACACGAATATAATAACGTTATCTAATATCTCGTCAGAAATTATTGTTGATTCTGAAGATACAATATTTTGATTACAGTTATCAAAGATTTGAAAAATTGAACTCGGATCACGATACCTTTTGGATTTGATCACATACAGATACTATTCGTTTGCACAGATACAGGAAGATTTGATTAACAAAAATTCAATCGACATATATACTGTGGTAGTCATAATTGTGTTAAGAGGAAGGAGAGCGTACATGGACTATGCTGTTACTCATTTCAAATTGAGTTTAAATGTTGTTCGACAGTATGCGAAAGTCTCGACTGTGATCAGCCGTATTACTAGTTCATCATTTGTGTCCGTATTGATTGTCCTCATTTACTTCGGATGCTGACCTGGTCTTAACAGGCACGCTGAAAAGAGGCAACTACCGATCACCTGATCGTAACTTGTAAAAAGATGCATGCTAATAACATGGCATTGAACTGTTTGTTCACAAGACAGATTCCGTATGCTCCAGTTCACATTTTTACCTCAAATACTTGACCTTGTATACGTCAAGAAAGAAGATAAACAGTCAGTGAACAGAGGAATTATATACATATATACGCGGTTTTACAAGAACATTCGCAAGAAATTTCTTGAATTACAACGACACAAGATTATCATTTGTAAACAGTCGAAATACACTGAACGTTGAAAGTTTCAATAATCAAAATTGAATTCCTGGAAACGATGGTTTGGATGAAGTCAAATTGATACGTGAACATTGAGAAGTAAACACTTGGAAGAAAGCAAGTGAATCTTATTTTAAAATTATGAACAAAAAAAATTCTCAGAACATATTGTTTATTCTGGAATTTAAGAAAGATTCACCAGGCACGGTAGAATTTGATGACTATTGGATGAAGCTGTTTATCAAATTATATAGAGATTGATTCTGACACAATCATGCCAACGATTCGATTTCATCTGTTCTTATGGTTTTAATCCAGCGTTGCTAATTGAAGGTGAGCTACGTTGATTACATTCTTTACAGCATTAATGCTTGAGAAGATACATTTACTATTTAATCGCATTGTGCTTGATGCATTACATAATAGAATTCAACATCTGTCACAGTCAGTTAACAGAACAAAATGACTTGAGAACGTTCATACAGCCAATAAGAAGTATCGGAATTGAAGATTCATTTCACCATTATTTATTATATACATTTACTCGAACAAACAACAGATTGGTAGCATTACTAGGAATTTACACAGTCTCCGAACACCTAATTGTCTTGATCTGCATAAACGTTCATCTGCAGTATTTTGATGTTCCGGCGACATGAACATTGTAACATCAGCTAGCAAGATTAAGAGTGGTCCAGTTTCACTGATGGAAACATACGAAAGTTGATTCTATCTGCCCAATTATCCACCCTCAATTCAGTGTACCGTTTCCTGATAATTCTGAAGATACAGCATCTTTCTTACACATAACGAAGATTTGAGATGTTGGACTCAGATCACTGTGCTGTGTGCCATTTGATCGTGCACGTCTTCAATTCGCATTCATCTTCAGAGATACAGCAAATATTTCAACGGGAAATTAATTGACAAATAAACTTTTGCGGTTCCATTTGTGTCAAATCGGAGGAGCGCGTTCATTGACATTTTTATAAACGCTACATACCGAGAACTAATTGTGTATAGAATCAGTACGACACACATATAGAATCGAAATTTTGACTTTGAAAGAATCGGTCTACAACGGAATTATATTTTATAATAATGTTACATAATTATAACTCGCATCAAATATCACTGAAGAAACAAAAGCTTGTCGATACGTCCACAGGACTTATTACAGCAATCTTCAGAAAGCCGATCAATAATCAATATAATTTCAGAGCTGCTGGAGTCTTAAAACACATACGTCAATTATGAAAGCATGATTTGCATACATGAAACTTTTTTAGGCCATGCTACAGCCAACAGTGGCCAGTCTACACTCAATTGATATTATTAAGCTAAAATCGTGACCAGATTTTGCTCATTGGCCCAGGCCGGGGTACTCAAGTCACGAAATTCTTTAGCAACATTGTTAAACTGGAAAGAAATCCATATATGCTTCAAATTTAAAGGTATCTTTTCGCATCTTTATGCTTTGGAGGAATGTTCTACAACATCGAATCACCAAACCGCAGATGGTTACTCATCCACGTCCATTATATCAACCAGTGCTCCTTTATGTCGAGTCCAGAATAAATTCCGATCAACGTGTTCAGGATAGGCGATAACTTTTCGAGCGATAACAAATCAGTCGCCCGAATCGATGAGTGGATACAACTGTTTGAGACCTCCGTTATATGGATGTCCAATTACTCCATCATTAACTCCACCTCAGTTGTTTTCTGCATTGGAATATCTGATACTAGAGGACAAACTTCTGTGTCAACGATGGATAATAATTCAATAACAAATTAGAAATACACGACGTTGTTAAATTGAGTGAAAACATACTGGGATTTGGTCGGAAAAAAAAAAAAAAAACTGTTATCAGAATGAAATCGAGATACTAAAATATGAATGACATTTAAAAACGGCTAATACACCTGAAAGTTAAGGGATAATTTAATTTAATTTACATCGTCATGAATAAAAGAATGTCATGTTGTTCTCACGTGAATCCAGCACGTGATTAAGGTTGTTCATGAGTTCAATGATAGGAAACTAAGTGAATGGTGTTTATTTGTTGTATCCGTTGGTGATGGTCATTTAATCTGTTGTATTTGTGCTAAATGTTAGTATAAAGATCCGTACATATTGGTGTTAGACTATGCATGTGGTCTTACAAATTAGTTTTGATTTACTGCTTGATCATACGCAAAGGTTTGTCAATTGTTGTTATAATAAAGGTACAGAGGAAAACACACGTGATGTGAGGGTGCAGTGAGGTGTACTGGGGTAGAAGCAACTCCCCTGAGCGGATGTAACAGTACACTAGTATTGTACCAAGATAGGTGAAGGCAGTCAATATCATACCGACATATCATCATGGTACTAGAAGATGAGTTATGGATACTAACTTATATGGTTATGTCAGCAATTTTACAGGCACCAATGGGTAGATTAAAGCATGATGAGTTAGCTTCTCTACATACAGGTATGAGCATTGGGCAATGATACCACATTACAACGGTTGATTGAAGAAGAAGATTTATCATGTTGGAGTATGAAGAGTATTAGTTTATTAGAATATTTACGGAAATATGATTGGTTAGGTGCTATTATGACATTGCTAGTTGAATGAATTATATTGTTGTATTATTGGTACGGCACTTAATAATATTAGAAATATCCCTTAAATTAGAATGTGATCAGCGACAGCCTCTACCTCACCTACAACCATTAAATGAGAATGCAAAATATATACAGAACCAGCGACAACGAGGATCAGCAACTGATACAGACAGCATGATACCGATTGATACTCTCGTCCACAACTCCGGGTTTTGACCTAGAGTGAGGACATTAGGGACTAATGGTATCATTAGTTGGTCCGGCCCTCCCATAGGCCGGCCACATGACGCTCACCGTGGGTGTGAGCAGGAGGGCATGCCCGTCAATAATTTTATTTTTTTTTAGGGTTATTAACGGGAACCATAATGTCATGTTCAGCAATTGATACTTAGGTTGTCAGTGATGCTATTTGTCATGGGTAATGAATGTATATGAATTAAATGATAATATCATTTAATTTGTAGGGCGGGGGGCATAATGCCACATATCAGTCACTGACACATAGCAGACTGAGAAAGGCTGAAGGGAGCTTCCCTAAAAGGTGCACCGAAATGTACAATTATAGAGTGCACAGGGAAACTAGGGAAGCGTCACGAAAAACGTCACTAAGAGGGTTAGACTTGGGCTGCCGTCCTGTTCGGACGCAGCATGTCTTTAAGCATGGCTAACATTCAGTTATGCCGCTTTTGTTAATACAGTGTGTGTGTTCTCAAGTTCTGTAGAGCGATTGAATGTGGTCAACATGTGAGTAATTGAGTCGACAGATTAAAGTCTATTTCCGAGAGGAAAGTCGTTGTGGAGTTTTATTCCAGTGGCTGTGTTTTGGTCTTCAGAACTCAAAGGTATTCATATTATTATTCATAGTATGTCAAACCCTGGACGCATCGATAGCCTGTACAGCATTCACTTCGTGACACTTAGGGCCTGGTCTGCCCTGCCATGACATTTAGTCTTTAGGTTGCATTTCCTCGAACTAGGGTAAGGCTTGTACCTTCCCAATTGCACTTCTCTATCCAAAGCCATTGGCACAGTGTGGGGTGTCGGGTTAACCCTTTACAGGTCACAGCGTCCGATTCCGGCCGATGCCATAAAAAGATTGTAGCGTCCGATTCCGGCCGATACTATTATGCATTGTAAAATCGCGATCTCTCGGCTTTCCGACACTTCCGATGTCTACTTTCGCTTTCGCCGACAGCTTGACAACGTGGCCGCCATTTGTAAATGCGATAGTATGAATTTGAACGGACTTTTAAGGACCATTTTTGATAGTTTTCGGGATTTTTACTCTGTTTTTCAAAATGGATTTCGGCGATTCTTCAAGTGATAGCCGAGATTTAGCTAGGTTCATTTTAAATGACATTAAAGGGCACGAAGTTTATTAATCGGAGCGAGATATCAGTGGAAAGCGTTACTTTGCATTAGCAGTCTGAGTCAGACTTTAAAGAAAGTGATTATGATTCTGAAAATGTTTGTAAATTGCCGTATAGATGACGGAAAATCACAAGCAACATGCCGTATTTCGTAAATATTTGTGTTCATATATGGATTACCGGCAACAATCACGTGAGTAACATATTCTGCATGCTTTTCCCTTCATTGTGTTGTTTATTTAACTAAAATCGGTTGACTAACACCTTATTTGTGATGGTTTTACTAACGCGACCCAAAATTTTACAGAACCTGAAAAAATCTTGCCCGTTCAGGGCTACAAAACGGACAAGCGTCTGCCCTGTAAAGGGTTAACAGAAAGCAGGTAGTACCATCTACTGTCATATGGTAGCTCAGTCATATCTGACTAAGACCTGATATAAAAATAAGAACTAGGATAACAAATAATTATTGCTATATCATACCGGGCCAAAGTTGTTACTGTCCAAGCTACATTCACGGTTGTCTCCTTCAACCCAACAGTGACCACGAGGAATGTTGACTTCCTCTTGAAAACAACTGTCACTTCTGTGGAAACAACAAGCAAAGTTTATATCTTTGTTAACTGAAGCTATTCTTAACATTGGGTAATCTTCTACCACAACAGTTTTAATTGTAAATCTATCTAAATATGAAGCTTAGCAAGAACAATACAGTACATACTGTACAGGCAGGTTATTCTCAGGTCTTCACCTAAACTAATACACAGGAGGCAAAAATTGACTGATAGCGACAGAAAAGGAGAAAGTTTTCACCAGGTCATCATTAATTTTGGGCAGAGAATGTAGAGGTTGGTGTAATGGATTGGCAGAGTTTAACATACAACAGTTTATAGATGAAAATGCTGGTAGAGATGATGCAATAGTTATACAGATGGTTCTGTGCAGTGTGAGAAATCTGGCTGGGAATTCTCAGCGAGGGTCATGGGGAAGGTCATTGCTGAGAAAAATGGAGCACATAAGTCCTCCACCTCAACTATGAGGATGGAGGTGGCTGCGATCACTGAAGCTCTGATGTGGACAACAGTACTCAAATCACCACAGCAATGAAAGAGTCTGATTCTCAGACCATTTTATGTAACATTCAATACGGATAGATGTGGCGTGAGTGCATACCAAGCAGAGATAACTCTGGAAACCAAGCACAGATAACTCTGCTTGCAGGGACTTGTTGGATGTATGCCATCTGAGACGTTAGAATGCAGGGTAATAAGTGAGCAGACTGGTTAACTTCAAAAGCACCAGCATTTGGAACACTTTATCATGGACAGGGCACATATACTGATGACTATCTATTAACAGCTCCGTGGCAAAGGGGTTATGGACGCAGTTCATAAACCCGCATTCCCATGTTCAAAACACAGCTGTGGGCAATTTGGCAGCAGACAGCCTCACATTTTTAATGAAATGGTATGGATGCTAGTCGTTCAGAAAGCAGTGGCAAACTACTGAACGTAAATTTGCCCAGGAATTACGAACAGCCAAAAAATGCTGGGGTTGACTGTTATGTCCTGTAAAGGATATGCAACTAATAGTTAAAGACATAGTAATGGCTGAAGCAAAATATTCAAGGATACTCAAATTAAAAGTTATCCATGGGTCTATAAGGGAGGATTATGAAAGAACGTCTTCCTCTGTCTCTCTTGCCTAGTCTCCCCTCCCCACATACGGGAAATTTCTCTATTCCACTTATTCTTTTGTTATGCCCCATAAATTTAATTTGTCTTTCCCTTATGGCTATCTATAAGTGATCTTGTAATACCTGCAGCTCTCAATACCCCAGCATTTACTTCCTTCTCTCTCTCTCTCTCTAGGATATTCTCACAATTGTTCTCAACAACCCCCTCTCCACTGCCTCCAGTTCTTCACAATTTCACTACTCATTACCAGCATTCACATCCATTCAGAATCTGAGGCCAAACACAAATGTTCAGTCAAACATTCACACATACTAGTATTTAACTTTATCAGGTGGCTTGTTTTTCTGGCACGTGCTCACTTTGAACTCAAGCATAATCCATTAGTGTTACTACTACTAGTGCGCTGGACTGATTTTTGCATATGGATTAGCTTTCCCTTTTACCAGTGTCCCTCACCTTCAGGCAAACCCACTCTGACTTTAAAGGTACTTGTAATTTACGTTTCCAAGCCAAGGAGATGAGGTGGGTTGATTAGTTACATGTTAAGAAAATTTCAAAGCTCACAGCATCAAAATGACACAATAATCTGGTTTCAGATTTGTTCAACAGTCAACCTGTTCACATGCTGGAGTAATGGCACCTGATGGCGAGGGCGTTGGTGAAGGTGATAACAAAGGGCATTGGTGAAGGTGATAACAAAGGGCGTTGGTGAAGGTGATAACAAAGGGCGTTGGTGAAGGTGATAACAAAGGGCGTTGGTGAAGGTGATAACAAACTGCTCGGGTAATGTCATGAGAACAGTGGGTCAAGAGTTTGACGCCTGGGCTTGTCACTTTCCAAAGTGAGGGAAAGATTGGCCACCTATACATCCTTGCTCTCCGTCCTTCAAAATGTCTCATCTCATCATGTTCCTCTTGTACCTTGCGGTGTCGAGGTGAAGTATAAACTTCGTGAGAGTGCCCGGTTATGGGCTTCGTATATAGGGTCTGTAAGGTGTGGAATGCGCCTGGCCCTGCAGCCAGCAGGGTTAGGATCGGCTAGCCTCTCCCAGGAGGGGTGAAGAGCGAAAATTAGTAGCCTGCCGATGACCCGCAGACTACACAAGTCAACCCCCACCTCCAAGTGGTGCAGACCGGGCAACCATGACCGCGAGGTCATGGGCTAACGGGGCTATGGCTCGCCATAGGGGATGGACTCCCTGTGGTCAGATTAGTGTCCTAAACCTGCGACTGGCCTAGCAAGCCGGCAGGGGATCTTCACACTGCTCGTAGAAAAACCAAAAAAAACCTTCAAAATGTGATGGTGCTATAACATCATAGACCCATGCCAGGAGACTGCTTGGAGACAAATTTATTTCTTTTTAATGGCACCTTTGAACAAAAGGGAATGTAAAATATCAGACAAATGGCGGCTTTCATGTCCTGGCTGATATAGGCCAGCATGGCCGAGTGGACAAGGACACATGTTCTTAAACATCCGGTGTGCTGATACCGAGGTAAGGGGTTCAAACCCCTACGCCGGACAGTTGGACTAAAATGTTGACCTATTGTCCTTGACTTGGGGAAGTAAATTACAAGTACCTATGAAGTCGGAGTGGGTTCGCCTGATGGCGAGGGGCATTTTTAATAGGGAAAGCTAATCCATAATTAGCCCAACAACACTAGAAATAGTGTGGATGGACTACGTTTGAGTTAAAAGCGAGCAAGCGCCAAGAAAAAATGTCCAGGAAAAAGTGAGCGAGTGCAAAAAAAATGTCCAGGCTGGAAAGTATGTAATCACCTACTCCATGTATAGAATACAATTTGTATTTGAATAACAAAAACACAAACAATAGATTTCACGATTTATTGCCTGGCATATTTCACTGCATCTCGTCAGGTACATACTGCAGAAATCACACAACTTAAACTAAAGTAATTAGATAAACCCTTCAAGCTGAGATATACAGAACACATATTCACACAGTCATTTCAGTTTGTATTGTCTGACAGTGTGTGACTTACTTGACCTGGTCACCTTCCAGGGCAACAACCCGCTTGATGAGCCACTGCGAGGGGTCTTTGGGGGAGCTGCAGCAGAATAAAACCATACTCATCACATAATTATATGAGGTTAGTCAACAGGCAATCCACATGTCATAAGCAAGCACAGATCTGTACACTAAAGGATCCTTTACATGAATTTGGATGTACTGAGTATATGGTGCTAGCCCCGTCATTGTCTAAACCAATCAGCACGTCATGTGTAAGGTCAATATCATGCAGGTCATTTTCACTTTCCACGACATTTCCCTGCACCTATTTTAGACTGGGTTGGACTGTCAGCCCAGTTCAGTTTCAATAACCTGCTTCGATGGGCATTCGAACACATGATCATGAGGCCCCTAGGCAAGTAAATCTGTAGAGAAGTCAAATGACAAGTGGCCAGACACTGGCCTAATTCTATCAACACTCTGCTGCCAGTGGCAAACACAGACATTGTTCTAATTGCAAGAGAGGAAGCTCATCATGTTCAAGATAACATTTTGTATTAACGTTCTTTTTTGGTTTGGTGGCTGAAAGACCTCTAGAAGTTCTTATGCTTTGAGTCAGATTTGTTGACATTCAGTTTGTTCACCTGAGCCCTGATAGAGACTTGCATTTATCAGTGTGAGGGTGGTGTAAAAACTCTCCTCCTGGCACAAGATACAATGTACCATGACCACAGGGAGACTTGCATTTGTCAGGGTGAGGCTGGTGTAGAAACTCTCCTCTCGGCCCAAAATACAATGTACCATGACCACAGGGAGACTTGCATTTGTCAGGGCGAGGCTGGTGTAGAAACTCTCCTCCCGGCCCAAGATACAAAGTATCATCCCCACAGGGAGACTTGCATTTGTCAGGGTGAGGCTGGTGTAGAAACTCTCCTCCCGGCCCAAGATACAAAGTATCATCCCCACAGGGAGACTTACATTTATCAGGGTGAGGCTGTTGTAGAAACTCTCCTCCCGGCCCAAGATACAAAGTATCATCCCCACAGGGAGACTTACATTTATCAGGGTGAGGCTGGTGTAGAAACTCTCCTCCCGGCCCAAGATACAAAGTATCATCCCCACAGGGAGACTTGCATTTGTCAGGGTGAGGCTGTTGTAGAAACTCTCCTCCCGGCCCAAGATACAAAGTATCATCCCCACAGGGAGACTTACATTTATCAGGGTGAGGCTGGTGTAAAAACTCTCCTCCCGGCCCGAGATGCAAAGTACCATCCCCACAGGAACTGCAGTGCAGAACTCTCCTTCCCTCCTCCAAGTGCAGGTGGGCAATACTGGTACTGGAGCCTCACATCTGCAGAGAGGGATGCCAATCCTTGGAACTTTAGCCTGTCTGGATGCCAATCTGCTTGAAGGCAGCACCATAGAGAGGTGCTCCAAGGTAGTTTCTAGTATAAGTTCTGGTACTGGCCTTGCAACCTCTGTGGCCGTATTCATTTTTTTTTTTTGTTTGCTTACTTTTGAACTCAAGCATAGTCCATACATGAGCTACTACTTCTAGTAGCACTGGACTGATTTTCGCGTGTGGATTAGCTTTCCCTATAACCAATGTCCCTCACCATCAGGCAAACCCACCCCGATTTCTGAGGCACTTATAGTTTACGTGCCCACGTCAAGGATGAGACGTTAATGTTTTAGTCCAGCCGACCTGTGTAGGGGTTGAACCCTCTACCTCAGCATCAAACATTATTTTTGTCTTTCCTGATGGTTTCGGGATTACATCACCAGCCACATGGTGTAGGCATTTATGTATCTCCACAGATCTTGGTTCTGGATGTTTAGGATCAGTTTGATTAATGATATTCTTCCATGTCACTGTCTCAGTCTATCTAACATAATTTCTCTCACTCTGCCTCTTCATCTTCTAACTCCGATGTTTCCAGTCATTACAATGTTTTCTAATGCCTCTCTTCTCACTATATGATAAAAGATGCTTTCTCTCTCTCTCTCTCTCCATTTCTTTCTCTCTCTCTCTCTCTCTCTCTCTCCGTTTCACTCTAATCCTCTCACTCGCTCTCTCTGTTTCTCTCTCACAGGAACATACATTATGATAGATAAATCTAGTACTCACATGAGTGACACAACATCTCTCTCCATTTAACTCTATCCCTCTCACTCGCTCTCTCTGTTTCTCTCTCACAGGAACATACATTTTGATAGATCAATCTAGTACTCACATGAGTGACACAACATCTCTCTCTGTTTCTCTCTCACAGGATCATACATTATGATAGATCAATCTAGTACTCACATGAGTGACACAACATCTCCCCTTTCAAACTGGAAGTTAGCAGCAGCCCATCTGTCCAACAAGACAAAATCAGTATTCTTTCCTCCGGGGTTTAGTGTAGGCTGAATCAAAGTAATTAACAATAACATCAGCTCAATTTACTGTGTTACATAAAAGAAAAATTTACAAAATGTTCATCCAAAAAGGTTGTTTTATTATGCATACTCAGCCCAGACAACAGAAAAGCAGAAGTAATGGAATCACAAAGAAATGGAGTATCAATGCAATATCATAGTAAATGGAACAATTCTAAAGCAATTGAAAGAGTTAAAATCTTTGATTAAACAAAAGGAAGATATATTCAACATCAATGTAACCTAGTTCGCCCCCAAGGAGCAACACAGAAAAGTATCTGTAATGGTAATAACTAGCAATAAGCAATACAGAAAGCTGTAGGTAAACAAAGATAGCTAATTCTATACAGCACAGACTATGAGAAAAAGTTAAGCTTTTGTGAAGCAACACTTTGAGCATGCCATATTAACTTCATTCTATTTTACAGTTCCACTGTGGACACTTTGTAAAGAATTATCCAATGTTTAAAAAATACATCATCTCAAAAGTGTTCATGAAGCAGTTCTAGGCTCAGTCTCCAGAAGTTACGGAGTTTGACATTTGTTTCCCTAACACATCCCCAAGGTTAACCCAGCCATATAAAATGGTTACCAAGGAACAGACAAGTGAAGATGGCAGTGTAATATCAATTAAATAACTTTTCCATGCCTTCTTCTTCATCTGCTGCTGCCATTCACCTCTCAATGGAGCATAGGCCCTGAAACTACTCTCACCAAGCCCTTTATAGACTTGTTCACGATTGGTTAGATTTTGCAATGAAGTTTTCTACATGCTTGTCTCACGCTGACTCTCCATAGTCACTTCTTACGATATGTGTGGCCGGTCACAGTGTTTCTATTCTTTGCTTCCCTAATGGGCCTCAATAACATCCAGATGCTCATATGCTGTAAGTAAGTCAAGTCAAGTAAAGAACCTGTTTACAAGTCTTAAGAGAATTGGGGATATAGTGCTCGATTCACATTTTTATTGACCAATCAGCACTCACCAGGTGATATGGTCAGTATCACGCTGGCCATCTTTACTTCTCCAGATATTTGCTGGTAGCCATTTTAGGCTGGGTCAACCTGGGAGCCCAGGTCAAATAAAGAAATGTGAATCCGCTGTTGTGCTGTTCGGTCACTGAAAATGTTTGCCCAACACCATACTCTTCAATATGTCTTACAGCATGTAAATGGGGGTCAGTTTAATGTCTCACTATTTCCTCAAAAGATCCGACTGACCAGTTATTCAAGGCTGGACTTGGTGGCTATTATGACCAGATTAAAACCAACATCTTAATGGTTATGATACTCTGAATCAAAAAACTGCTTTTAGCATTACTATTTAAATAGCCGGTGTGGAGTGGTGAGCTAGGTTTACAATTTCCCGACATACCAAATCTCGGTTTCTAAATCAGCTGCAGATGATTTGGAAAAGACCTCCGTGCATTGATTTTGATGGTATAAATGTTGGTCATTCAGAAAGCAATGGCAAACTTGTTAAAAGTTAGTTGCATATCCTTTATGGACGTAGCAGTCAACCCCAGCATTTTGTGGCTGTTCATGATTTCTAGGCAAGTTCATGTTCAGTAGTTTGCCATTGCTTTCTGAATGACCGGCACCTATACCATTTCATAAAAAAGCAACACAGCTGTGTTTTGAACGCGGTATGCAGGATTACAAACTGTGTCTGTAACCCCCTTCGCCACGGAGCCAGCAATGGCAAATGTCTTTTTTTTTTTTTTTTTTTGCATATCCTTTACAGGACATCACTGTCAACATCGGCATCTTTCAACTGATTGTTGATTTCTTGGCAAGATTACGCTCAGTAGTTTGCCATTGCTTTCTGAGCAACTGGCTCAATACCCTGTAAGTTACCGACATGGAAAGAACAGCTACAAATTCTCGCGCACGTCACATTATTCACAAGAGTATACGGGATTACGGAGAAAGTCATGTAACCCCTAGATCAGCAATGGCAAACTACTGAATATAAAAATTGCCAGGAAATCACAAACAGCCAATAAATGCTGAGGTTGACTGCAACATCCTGTAAAGGACATGCAACTAACTTAACTATTTAAATAGTTCAACTCACCTGCATGGACACACCGTCCACTGTTCTGACAGAATAGAATAAATCATTGAAAGCAAGGTATGGCGGAATAAACAGCAATGTGCCTCGAACCAGCTGTCTCATCCACCTCATAGTGAGAATGTCTGTGGTAAACTGGTGACAGTGTTATGAATCTCCTGCATCAGTCATCATCACCGGATAATGTGGCTAAATGAGTATAAGCTGTTGAGAATAAAGTCAACATTGAAACATTACAAAAAAATTAACTGCTAATTTGTTTCCCTCTAAGTTCAACTCTAAATCTGACAAATGTCACTGACTGTTACAGCTGGATATGACATTAAGATAAAAGACAGGATAGAAAGATTTAACACAAGAATCAAAATATATAAATGAACTTTAGTTCAGTTATGATAAAATGAGACAAAAGTAAAATATTGAGTCGATTATGGGGCGTTCACTCACTAAATAGTGTTTTGTTCGTCATCGTAAACAATGCCATGAGATTTTGATGTGAGTGGAAATGTGTCCGCTCAAAGTGAAAGAGTGAAAAAGGTCAGTTGTTTTTCAGAACAACAGGGTAGCTTCAGTTAGATTAGTTTAAGGTATAGATATATTATACGAGTGTAAGTTAATAAGTAAGTCACAAATGGTTGTAGAAAAATAACTAAATATGATAACTTGAAACCAGTTTATTTATATACATGCATTGTCCCTTTATTTCTAAACATAATTTCCACCAACATTGATGCACGTATCCCATAGTTTTACCAGTTCTCCCAAACCGACTGCATAAATCTATGGGCCCTTTTTTCATTTACCTGCCATCCTAAGCACTTTTCCTCAAGCCATGCTTCTTTTGCCTCCTTACATAATATTCTGACTTGTCACTGAATTTCTTCATATGTGGCAGAATTATTTTTGTTGAGTCTTCTTGTTTCCATTAGGTGTAAAATTTCTTCAGTCATCCATTTCTTACGACCCACATTCTTTAATTTTGGAATAGTTGTTTCTGCAGCCAAACTGATTGAATTCTTCAACATTTCCCATTGATCATTCACATCCTGGAATAGGATCTCTAGATATGACAATATATAAAATCTGTTCTGTACTTCTATGTTGAATTTGTTTTGTATTTCCTTGTCATTACTCAATGTACACAAATTATATTTAGTGTTTCCTGTTATATACTTGACTTTCTTCAACTTTATCATCAATGTTCCTGTAAGTAATCTTTGGTCACTATAACAATCAGCTCTGGGAACTGTTTTTGCTATTGTTATAGCGTTTCTAAATTTCTGCTAATCAAGAATGTAGTCAATCTGGTTTCTAATCCTGCTATCAGGACTCCTCCATGTCCATAATCTTCTAGCGTGTTGCTTAAACCAGGTGTTTCCTACGATCATTTCCTGTTCTTTAGCCCACTCTACGAGTCTGTATCCTCTTTCATTTCTCTCTCCTAAACCATAGTTTCATACTGTGTATCTACCACCTTGATCTCCTACTTTTGCATTGAAGTCCCCTAATAAGATGTTTATTTCTGAACTTTTACATTTCTTTAAGGCAGACTCTATGTCATTATAAAACTCCTCTATGCACCGCTTTACTGAAAATCACTAGGGGCTAAGTCCACTAATAACCCACCTTGGCAGGAGACATTTCGCGAATGACGCTGAAGTTGAATATGAAGTGAAAACATGGTTTAGAAAACAACACGCAGTTCTATGCAGTCGGTTTGGGAAAACTGATAAAACTATGGTATAAGTGCATCAATGTTGGTGGAAATTATGTTGAGAAATAAAGAGACAATGTATGTATACAAATAAACTGATTTCAAGTTGTTATCATATTTAGGTATTTTTCTACAGCCATGTGTGACTTACTTATTAACTCACACATGTATAAAGCAATGGTACAGCTGTGTGGATATTAAATGTTTGCAGGAGGTAGTGTTATGTAGTAATATATTTGAAGCGGTAGATTGCTAGGCTGGGAAGAGGCGAATATCAAAGAGAAACCTGTATGTTATGGCCAGTCCTGCTGAGCTGTACAAAGTCTTAATCGTTGAGGTAATCATGATATAGATATATGCCACTTACAGTGGCACATAGTTGTGGGATTGATGAGATTAAGGAAATACACGTAGGTCTGAGTTTTGCCAAAGACACCAGCTGGGTTGGTTGTGATGCAGTTCTAAGTTTTACCACAGACACAGCAGTTGGGCTGGTTGTGATGCAGTTCTAAGTTTTGTCACAGACAGACACGACAGTTGGGCTGGTTGTGATGCAGTTCTAAGTTTTGTCACAGACAGACACGACAGTTGGGCTGGTTGTGATGCAGTTCTAAGTTTTGTCACAGACAGACACGACAGTTGGGCTGGTTGTGATGCAGTTCTAAGTTTTGTCACAGACAGACACGACAGTTGGGCTGGTTGTGATGCAGTTCTAAGTTTTGTCACAGACACAACTGTAGGGCTGGTTGTGATGCAGTTCTAAGTTTTGTCACAGACACAACTGTTGGGCTGGTTGTGATGCAGTTCTAAGTTTTGCCACAGACACAACTGTTGGGCTGGTTGTGATGCAGTTCTAAGTTTTGTCACAGACAGACACGACAGTTGGGCTGGTTGTGATGCAGTTCTAAGTTTTGTCACAGACAGACACGACAGTTGGGCTGGTTGTGATGCAGTTCTAAGTTTTGTCACAGACAGACACGACAGTTGGGCTGGTTGTGATGCAGTTCTAAGTTTTGTCACAGACACAACTGTAGGGCTGGTTGTGATGCAGTTCTAAGTTTTGTCACAGACACAACTGTTGGGCTGGTTGTGATGCAGTTCTAAGTTTTGCCACAGACACAACTGTTGGGCTGGTTGTGATGCAGTTCTAAGTTTTGTCACAGACAGACACGACAGTTGGGCTGGTTGTGATGCAGTTCTAAGATTTGTCACAGACAAGACACGACAGTTGGGCTGGTTGTGATGCAGTTCTAAGATTTGTCACAGACAAGACACGGTAGTTGGGCTGGTTGTGATGCAGTTCTAAGATTTATCACAGACAACCGTGAAAGCTGCGCTGATTGTGACGCAGTTCTAAATTTTGCCACAGACAGACATGACAATTTGGCTGGTTGTGATGCAGTTCTAAGTTTTGCGCAGACGGACGCGACAGTTGGGCTGTTGTGATGCAGTTCTAAATTTTGTCACAGTCAGACACGATAGTTGGACTAGTGTTGCAGGTCTAAGTTTTGTCAAAGACGAACGCGGCAGTTGGGCTGGTTGTGATGCAGTTCTAAATGTTGCCACACACAGACATGACAGATGGGCTGGTTGTGATGCAGTTCTAAATTTTGTCAAAGACAGAAATTACAATTGAGCTGGTTGTGATGCAGTTCTAAGTTTTGTCACAGACAGACATGACAGTTGGGCTGGTTGTGATGCAGTTCTAAGTTTTGTCACAGACGGACGCGACAGTTGGGCTGGTTGTGATGCAGTTCTAAGTTTTGTCACAGACAAGACATGATAGTTGGACTAGTGTTGCAGGTCTAAGTTTTGTCACAGATGGATGCGACAGTTGGGCTGGTTGTGATGCAGTTCTAAGTTTTGTCACAGACAAGACACGATAGTTGGACTAGTGTTGCAGGTCTAAGTTTTGTCACAGACGGATGCGACAGTTGGGCTGGTTGTGATGCAGTTCTAAGTTTTGTCACAGACAAGACACGATAGTTGGACTAGTGTTGCAGTTCTAAGTTTTGTCACAGACGGACGCGACAGTTGGGCTGGTTGTGATGCAGTTCTATGTTTTGTCACAGACGGACGCGACAGTTGGGCTGGTTGTGATGCAGTTCTAAGTTTTGTCACAGACGGACGCGACAGTTGGGCTGGTTGTGATGCAGTTCTAAGTTTTGTCACAGACAAGACACGATAGTTGGACTAGTGTTGCAGTTCTAAGTTTTGTCACAGATGGACGCGACAGTTGGGCTGGTTGTGATGCAGTTCTAAGTTTTGTCACAGACGGACACGACAGTTGGGCTGGTTGTGATGCAGTTCTAAGTTTTGTCACAGACGGACGCGACAGTTGGGCTGGTTGTGATGCAGTTCTAAGTTTTGTCACAGACAAGACACGATAGTTGGACTAGTGTTGCAGTTCTAAGTTTTGTCACAGACGGACGCGACAGTTGGGCTGGTTGTGATGCAGTTCTAAGTTTTGTCACAGACGGACACGACAGTTGGGCTGGTTGTGATGCAGTTCTAAGTTTTGTCACAGACGGACGCGACAGTTGGGCTGGTTGTGATGCAGTTCTAAGTTTTGTCACAGACAAGACACGATAGTTGGACTAGTGTTGCAGTTCTAAGTTTTGTCACAGACGGACGCGACAGTTGGGCTGGATGTGATGCAGTTCTAAGTTTTGCTACACACAGACGTGACAGTTGGGCTGGTTGTGACTGCAAGGGAATTATTTGTGTGGGTGTGGATGAATTGCATTGCTGGGGCTGGGATAACCGGACAAAATTTAGTCTGTGTAGGAGATGACGAACCTCAGAATTGCAAGGGGCACCAATGAGCACATGGGTTATGTGGTTTTGTAAAATAAAATCCATGTTCGCAGTCAGCAAATTGTTGCATTGACTGCAAAGGTATATTAAGAAAACATCTGCCATTCATCTTAACACAAGTTGTTTTTCATCTATGTTATATTGGCAATAGCATTCACCGAGTGGTGGATGGTGGAGTGGCCTTCATATATTGTTTCCAGTCGTTAGCTGCGAATATGTTGAATAAGCAACTGTGGACCAACACAGGCTGTGGTCATCGTGAGAAGGTGAGTTGGTGGGGCAGCTATCTCTATAAAATACCTCAAAACTCTGTGACATGGTCATCGATGGATAAGAGGCACCTTACATAACCTCTCTTCCCTGCTGCCTTGCAGGGTCTGTGTTTTTAGACAAAAGGTTGGTGGGGTCA
This sequence comes from Cepaea nemoralis, assembly GCA_014155875.1. NCBI lineage: Eukaryota > Metazoa > Mollusca > Gastropoda > Stylommatophora > Helicidae > Cepaea > Cepaea nemoralis. The sequence continues at coordinate 268,635 of JACEFZ010010520.1, read as the reverse complement.
ACTATACACAAACTGGCAGAAGGAAGCCATCACTGTTTTATCCCTTGATAATCATGCTTCAAAACAAATTCGATAAAGTTAATGATGTAAATGGTGATTCTGAAGGAGTCACTTCGCTCAGTAGGGAACATCATGTGCAAATGTATGCAAGCTAAATGTTAAAATATACTAAATGTTGGTATATGGAATGTCACACTTAGAATGAAAAGCTAGAAAACATCAGGAAGGAAATGGAAAGAATGGATACAAGTATATTGGTTATTAGAGAGATGTGATGGCCATGTGTTGGAAAAAATATTTAGATAAAGCCAGAATTATTTATTCAAGAGGGAAGGGCTATAAAAATGTAGTTAGCATACTTTGGATCAACTGAGCACTAGGACAGTTAAAGGATTTTGGACAATCTCGGATAGAGTATTAATAGTGAAACCCCATGGCAAACCTCTGGACATTAACCTAATACAAGCATATGTTCCAACAGCAGATGGCACAGAAAAAGATACGAGATATATTTTATAATGAATTAGACATGGCCTTGAATCCATTAAAAAATTTTCAAATGACAATGATAGGAATTTCAATGCCACAGAAGGCAATGAAAAAATTAGCAACGTCACTGATGGCTATGATCTAGGTGATAGGAATGAGAGAGGTGACAGATTAATAGCATTGGTAGAATATACATTTTTTTTTGGCTTTGCCTTTTTTGTGCTTGTTCACTTTGGACTTAAGCGTAGTCCATACACACTACTTCTAGTTGTGCTGGTCTGAAATTTGCGCGTGGATTTGCCTTCCCTATTATCAGTGTGTCTGTCTCTCTGGCCGAGAGCTTACACCACTTTCTCCGTAATCCCGTTTATCACGCAGAGTCTCGTAGCGGGCGAGAACTGGGAGCGGTTTGACCCCTGCTGGTGACTTGCGGGATAACTGAGCCGGCCGCTTAGAAAGCAATGGCAAACTACTGAGCGTAATCTTGCCAAGAAATCGACAGACAGCTGAAAGATGCTGCTGTTGATAGCGATGTCCTGTAAAGGAATAAAAAAAAAAAAAAATTATCAGTGTCCCTCGCCATCAGGCGAACCAACTCCAACTTCAGAGGTACTTGTAATTTACGTCCCCAAGTCAAGGATGATAGGCTAACATTTTAGTCCAACTGTCCGGTGTAGGGGTTGAACCCCTTACCTCGGCATCAGCACACCAGATGTTTAAGATCACAGGTTTTTATTCATTTGGTCATGCTGACCTACAGTAGAATATAATAAAATGATACTAGGTAACACCTGGTTCAAGTATCATCCTCTTGGTTATCCCAAAAAGGATGTAGATAGTGCTGCTTTCACGACAGCAAAGCTGTGATACTTTCAGCCGGCACACCAGACTTCACTGGCTGTATTTCAGGAAGCCAAGTGTTTATTCAAATATATACAAAATAATACAAGATGGTACAAGTAGATAGAATAGTGTAGAATATGAATGGGTTTATTGTAAGAATTTGATTGGATTTATTCAGCACTAACGAATCAGACACCAGTTACTGAAGATACTGCAGATACTGGTGTAAGGGTGTGAAGTGTTATGTCTTCTCATATGCTAGGTCATGATATTTATAATGATATATATATAGATATTATATGAGACCAGATCAAGCCCTGAGCTGTACTGTCTGGAAAAATCTTCATCCTGTCACTGTAGATAAATAAAAACACATAGTATGTTGTTTTTTTTTACCGACCGCCGTCGGATCTTATACAGCCCCAATAACACAAGCACTGGGTGATTTGATCCTAAAATACATTGTATAACAATCAACCTTACTGACTCTGTTTCATAGGGAACAGTATGAGTGAAGCCTCGTATTTGTAGACCGACCTACTCCGCATACCCCATGAGGCACATCACAGGAACGATACCCACCTCTCTCACTCTTTCCCTCCCTCCACCTCTCTCTTCTTATATATACTTTGCACAGGCCCATGTACACTAGTGTATAAATGTCTGTTGAGCGGTGTATATGTGCGCTCACGCATATCAGTCCACCTTGACTTTAGGACTCACTTCATAATAACATATATGAGTACATCACATGGTTTTGGTTAGTACCACCATCATGCTTGCGCCCACTCATGCTTCGTCAGTACATCCACTGAGATTGCTCAGATACCGCCACCAGACAGGTTGCCGTCTTGCCCTCCTGCCCCCCCCCCACCTTCTTTCAATGTGCTCACTGAACCATAACACCTATCAACCCGCCATCATCCTCCATCTTACTCCGTCGGTTGGATATAAAAAGAATACACCAGAGATGGGGGGTACGGGGTGTCAGGCATTGGTAGCACCTTTGGTAAGGATGGCTCTCATGTCCTTTCAGGACCCATCCCCCACTGGTCCAAGTCTGACACCCAGCTCGTGCCTGTGGCTCCTAGTAGCTGTCAGCATGCGACAGCGGCCACCCCCCGGGCAACAGCTGTGAGAGGCTGGCTAAACCAGGCATGGGTATCCGATTTGGTGTCAAACCAAGAGGTAAACTAGGGTATGCCTACCCAGCATGTGAAGACAGGATTCGGCAGACTGCGCGGAAGAAATCATTCCTGATTCAACGGGCAAGACGGCGTTTACCTGCAAAGCGTTGTGGAACGTAATGAGCACGGCAAGGCACGTAGAGCGCCCTGGTCATCCACTGCACCTGTATTCGTCTCCAATCGTCTCGACTTGTCTTGCCACTGGACTCAGATGGACTCAGGCGAGAGAGTGAGGTCGACGAATTGCGCAACTCTTCCTCACTTTAATCCAAGTCATCGCGCAAGTCATTCTTCATCCAACGTCACTTATCACCTTCAAGCCCTGTGGCGATGGGCGAGCGGCAAAGCGGCAGGCGTGGGTACGCTGGCAGCCGTAGTCGCAGACCTGCACACAGGCGGCTCAGGCCATATGGTCGTCTTCTACTGACCGGAGCAGCAGTGGGATTCGGCAGCCCCCTGAGCGACTGAGCAGCCCTCTATAGGAACACACTGCTCACCTCCATAGCATGAGGAAGGGGCTAGAAAAGGTGCCCTAAACATTGTCTGCTTCATCACTACCTAACCAGCTAGCCGCGGTTGGTGGGTACCCTAACTGCGGTCGACATACAAAGAAAGATAAAACAAGCAAAGCTAAAAGAGTAAACCATATTCCCTTAACAATTGGAACTTGGAATGTACGCACCCTACTTGACAGAGACGGCGCGTCGGGTCCAGAGAGACGAACAGCACTGATTGGGAGAGAGCTGGGCAGGTACAACATCGACATTGCAGCCTTGAGCGAGACACGACTTGCAGAAGAAGGCCAAATCTGTGAAATTGGTGCCGGCTACACATTTTTCTGGAGTGGAAGGAAAAGCGAGGAAAGACGCCAATCCGGTGTGGGATTTGCCATTAAGTCGGCCCTGGTCGGCAAATTAGCTGGATTTCCAAAGGCTATAAATGACAGGCTCATGACCATGAAGTTGCCTCTGCTGAATGGAAAGAAGCACGCAACCATTGTGAGTGTCTACGCACCAACTATGACCAACGAAGATGATGTCAAGAACAAGTTCTATGAGGACCTGCACAATGTATTAACATCTGTTCCCAAAGGAGACAAACTTATACTCCTTGGGGATTTCAATGCCAGAGTAGGCACGGACACCACCTCTTGGAGTGGCATTATTGGAAAGCATGGAGTCGGAAATTGTAACAGCAATGGACTCCGCCTCCTTCAGACATGTGCCGAACATGATCTACTGATTACGAACACAATTTTCCGTCTCCCCATGAGAAATAGGACATCGTGGATGCACCCTCGCTCGAAACACTGGCACCTCATTGACTATGTCATCGTCAGGAGGAGTGACAGACAAGACGTTCGAGTGACAAAATCCATGTGTGGTGCCGAATGTTGGACAGACCATCGTCTCATTGTCTCGAAAATGAACATCCACATCAGGCCACCACGGCGTCCTCAAGGGGCGAAAATGCAAACAAAGCTAAATGTCACCCGCCTAAACAGTAAGAAAATGCAGCAGTCGTTTGAAAATATGCTGGAAGACCGCCTCAAGCCCAATGCTGAAGCTAAACAGGATACAGAAACAGAATGGAGAGCCCTAAAGGACACCATTTACAACACTGCTATGGAAATCCTGGGGCCAGCCCCCCGAAAGCATAAAGACTGGTTTGATGAAAATTCCGAAGACATCAACCAATTGCTGGCCGAGAAACATCTTCTCCTCAAGGCACATTTGAATGACCCAAAGTCAACATCAAAAAAAGATGCTTTCAAGAACATTCAGAGAGTAGTGCAGCAGAAACTTCGGCACATGCGGGACTCCTGGCTGAGCAGCAAAGCTGATGAAATTCAGGGCTTTGCTGACAGACATGATATGAAAAACTTCTACGACTCACTGAAAGCGGTCTATGGTCCTTCATCACCAGGCATAGTTCCCCTCCTCAGTGCAGACGGGGGAACATTGGTCACCGATAAGAAAGAAATCCTCCAACGCTGGGCAGAGCATTTCAGCAAAATCTTAAATGCAACTTCCTTCTTCGATGATGAAAGCATCAACTGCCTTCCTCAAGTTCCCACCAATGAGACACTTGATGACCTGCCAACCATAGTGGAAATAAACAAAGCCATCCAGCAACTCTCCAGCGGCAAGGCACCTGGTCCTGACTCCATCCCAGCAGAGATATACAAGGCAGGTGGGCCGGTCCTAACAGAGCAGCTTCACCAAGTCTTCACAAACATATGGATGAACGAGACCATGCCACAAGATTTTAAGGACGCGTCAATAGTCCACCTTTACAAACGTAAAGGAAACCGCCAATCCTGTGACAACCACCGAGGCATCTCCTTGCTTTCAATTGCAGGGAAGATACTCGCCAGAATTCTTCTCAATCGCCTCACAGCCCATCTCGATCAAGGTCTTCTTCCTGAGAGTCAATGTGGCTTCAGAAAAGAACGTGGAACTGTTGACATGATTTTCGCTGCAAGGCAGCTGCAAGAGAAATGTCAGGAACAGAACTGCGAAATGTTCTCCACTTTCATTGACCTTACCAAGGCTTTTGATACAGTCAGCAGAGAAGGACTGTGGAAGATTATGGCAAAATATGGCTGTCCACGAAAGTTTGTCCAAATTGTGCGGCTATTTCATGACGGCATGCAGGCAAGAGTACAGGAAAATGGTGAACTGTCTGAACCCTTTCCTGTCACCAATGGAGTGAAGCAAGGATGTGTCCTGGCACCAACACTGTTCAGCCTCATGTTTTCAGCCATGTTGATGAATGCCTTCGAGAACGACGACATTGGAATAGACATCAACTACCGTATGGATGGAAAGTTATTCAATCTCAAAAGGCTGAAAGCTAAAACCAAAATTAACAGCGGCACCGTCAGAGAGCTCCTGTTTGCTGATGATTGCGCTCTATACGCAAACTCAGAGGCGGACATGCAACATAATGTTTCAGCTTTCTCACATGCCTGTGCCAACTTTGGGCTCAATATCAACTTGGAGAAGACTGTAGTTATGTACCAGCCAGCTCCAGGGAATAATCACACTGTGCCGAATATCAAAGTGAATGATCATAGACTAAGTGTTGTGGACAAATTCACCTATCTTGGCAGCACCGTGTCACAAGCTGCCACAATCGATGACGAAGTGAATGCAAGAATCTCCAAGGCCAGTGCAGCTTTGGCAGACTGTACAAGAATGTATGGGACAGAACTGGAATAAGCCTGCAAACAAAGCTAAAAGTCTACAAAGCAGTTGTATTATCCACACTGCTATATGCTTGTGAAACCTGGACTGTTTATCAGCGACACGCTAGGAAATTAAACCACTTCCACACAGTCTGCCTAAGGAAGCTCCTGAAGATTAAATGGCAAGACAAGATTCCAGACACTGAAGTCCTAGAAAGAGCATCCATGCCCAGTATCCACACTCTACTGATGAAGAATCAGATTCGCTGGGCTGGTCACTTGACTCGCATGCCAGATCACAGACTCCCTAAACGAATTTTCTACAGCGAACTGCGTTGTGGTAAACGCTCCCAAGGTGGCCAGAGGAAACGTTTTAAAGACACTCTGAAAATTTCACTGAATGCTTTTGGAATTTATCATGACACCTGGGAGGCTGCAGCCAGAGACCGAAATTCGTGGCGTGCATCATTGCACAAAGGTGCAGTCATATGTGAGGCAACCAGGACTGCAAGAGCTGTGAAGAAAAGGCAGGACAGAAAAACCACTGCAGGAAATCCTCCTCCAGAGACGTCAAGCATTCTTTGCCCACATTGTCAAAGAACATTTCGAGCCAAAATAGGCCTTATCAGCCATCTTAGAACCCACGGCTCCACACCTTCAACCCCACTGGATGAAATGAATGGTCATCATCATTCTTGATGGACAAACAACAGAAACACACCAGAGATATTCTGAGTTGCTCACAGATCGCAACTGTGGGGTAAGTATGAACATTTTTTTCAATTCTCATTTTTTCTTCACTGCTTTCATTTTTTCATCCTTTTGTTCTTCTCGTCCTGTCGTCACCTTTTGATGTAGTCACAGGAGATCTCCTTGACTACATGTTGTGTTTGTGAATGTGTTTCATTGTTTGCTGATGAAGGCTAATCGCCGCAACGTCCTGTTTGTGTCATAAATCTGTTATGTAAAGCTGTACTACTTTGTGTCATTTTATATTGTTTACATTTTCACAGCATTGACATTACCGCAGTTCCACCCAATTTTATTCATCATGATCAAGCAAAGGCAAAGGCGTTATTTATTATATAATATTAAATTAATAATAATTTATATTTCAACCCTTGAATACTAACCTACATAGCTACGCAAAAAGAAGTGTGGTGTTATTGTTCTTTGCATTTGTATTAAAAACATACGTACAGATTCAACAAATGTGTCCACGGCTGTGGTTATTTGAATAAAGACCTCTGTCCACACGACATCTCGTTGCGATTGTTTTTTCGTTTCAGGTGGACAGACAAGTGGTTACAAGGGACGTAACTCTCTGTAATTAGTGATGACCTAAAAGATGAGAGTGGTTTCCCATGTTTTGTCAAGTGTTTTTGTCTGTTTTGAAAAATTTCAATCATTCAATAGCATGTCCTTTGCAAAACCTCACTCCCATAACAACCTTCCGGAAAACTTCTCGGTCATAAGCAAGATGTCCCGCGTCCGATATACCCATCTGGAGATCATCTGCCACATCCTGCACCCATCTTCTCTTTGGCCTTTCTCTCCCTCTCTTCCCGGCATATCATATAATACCAAGGGACGCAGAGGTGTTTCCAAGGCACCAGGGCCGGGTTATATACTGGCCAAGACCTATTGACGCGTCCTCGTCGAGCGTCCTGGGCAACAGGTCCCTTCGGGGTCCTGGCTAAAGTCAGTAGGATCGCCGATTCCTCCGAAGTCGGAGAGTGTCTGCCTGTACGGCGAGGAACCACCAGTCTGCACACCAATAAGCCACTCATGGGACAACGGATACTCACGCAAAACTCAGGTCCTGTATGACATCACACTGATGTTGGACAACAGGATGCCTTCATCCGACATACAGGACTTCGCGTTGGAGCTCAAGCCAACGAACACAAGCAAGCATATAATACCTTGCCATTATTGTTCTCTCTCTCTCTCTCTCTCTCTCTCTCTCTCTCTCTCTCTCTCTCTCTCTCTCTCTCTCTCTCTCTCTCTCTCTCTCTCTCTCTCTCTCTCTCCGTATGGGAATGTCCTGAGTGCAGTGACGCCAGTTTTTACTTAAACTCAGCTATTCTTCTCTCCAAACTTTTTTGACGTTTCAAGTGACCCAATTTTGTTTTTACAAATTTCATTGTTAGTTAGTTAGTTAGTTAGTTAGTTAGTTAGTTAGTTAGTTAGTCGCGGTTCCAACTTCACGGCAACGGGTCGTCCCCATTATGCTCCGTTCCTGTGCCAGTGAATATCACACAAAATGCTCCTCACTGCCCTATGTGAACAATGGAATAGACAGGAGTATCGGCAAGCCAACAGCCCGCACGGGTACACTGTGCAAAATGCCGCCGCCAGCATACCAACACAAAAGTCCTCCACGAGAAATACAGTTCATTGTCGATGGAAATGGCAGTCACCAGAAAGACTTCATTGACCCGGGTTTTATCCCATATGGCTCGGTCTCTTTCCGCAGGGCATCCCACTGAAAACAAATTTCATTGTCTTATCGTCTTTAGTAGCCAACCTTCTTCAAAATTCAGATCTTGTCGCCCGGGAAGGTTAACCCGGTCAACAAATGCCCGCAGAAGTCGGATGTGTCGGCCTAACGGCGCAAGAACGCAGCTCTGCTGTAAACAGGCACAACGCAATCACATCCGAAAAAAAAACTCCGGATGAACGAAGAAGAAGAAGAAGAAGATCTTGTCGTATGGATGCATTTATTCTTTTCTGTTTCCAGAATATTATTAGAACCCGTCTATAACATTTATATTCAAGACTGGAGAAATTTTGAGACATAATTGACACATAATGAAATATCATCATCATCGACGTCCACTTTTGTCGTCAGGGAAGAATAGTTGACGCTCCAGCACCCTTTGGGTGGCACTGGATAGTGTCATTCCGTGTGATTGTACAATGGATGTCTTTGATGTCGTCAGTCCATTTTCTTCTCGTGCCTTCTCTTGCTCTCGTATCATATCTCTTTTGATGTAGCGCCCATACCGATATTACCCGTGGCCGACTACTGAAGGTAGTCTGCATTTTAATTTACGGGTTGAAGTAACGAACGAACCACCTTTATTTTCAGGGTCACACATAATGCACGCAGACTCGCCTTACATTCGGCCCTTCTAACTACTCATCCTTCGTACTTCAATTATGCATGTTATAATCACACGCAAAACGCGTGATATTGTCGACCAGATCCTTTGCTCACTTCTTACTGAATCAGCCTCTTCAGGCGCGGGTCCTTAGTTGTGCTTTCCACTCGATTATTAAAGCTCTCACCACCTTATGCTTGTTCTAATCTAACTCGTCGCCCAAAGGAGCAGTAGCAATCGTTCTATTAGTCTGTTCATTTTCTCTCACATCTTCATGACTTGGCAGAAAATCTATGTGTTCTTTACCTTCATCTTACTGATCGATGTACGCCAATCCACCCGGAATATACCAGTTTCTGTTTTACGTAGCATGCTTTGCTGTACTATTCTCCAGCCACGGGAACGCCACAGTTACAGCCCCCGCCTCCATTCTCATGATAGAAGTCGTGATATCATGCGCCAGACTCTCATTTTTATACATAAATATTTCCTTCATCAAGGAAGGCATAAAACAGGTAAGAATAAACTTACACTGCACTTCTAATAAGTAGAAGTCGCAGAAGTCGAGAGGATCGAGTCCGATCGACTTCATTGTCCCGGATTTAATCCCATATGGCTCGGTCTCTTTCAGCAGAATGGCCTGCAGAAAGCGTCGCACAAAGCACCAACTCCGTAGCTCTGGCGAGGACACCCAGGAGTCTCCGAGAAAAATACACACGTGAACCGAAAGACGTAGCCGGGAATCGAACCCACAACCTTCGGAGCACGAGGCAAACGGCTTGACCACTTCGCCACGAAGACTCCCACTTCTAATTTCCTGCACTTCTAATTTACGACACTACTACAGCGCAGTCTGTATTTTTGCAAACAACGCAGCATAAGCTAGTTGGTTTTTCTCCGTAGATGTAAGAAATACGAGCTATTGGTGCAACACGAAGTAACTCCAGACATAGTGTCAGCAAAGAACGAACATACCAGACTTATGTATAAAATGACTGTGTGAAAATATCCCAGAAGAAGGACAACCTGTCAAATTGGAATTGACAGCGACGCAGAAACCTTTCATGAAGACAGAGAGCAGAGATAACAGACTCTGAGCTCACCAGAGAACCGCCCTAAGCCAAAAAGGGAATGGGGTAATAGAACACAAACCTGAAGGAATGAAAGACAGAAGTATGAATTAGCTTGTATAGCCAACATCATTAGTTAGTTAGCCATTACCTCCTATGGACAACAATCCCTTTCAAATTAATTTCCGAAATCTGGCTAACTTGGTCAGAGGATTTTAAATGTGAGACTTTGATAACCCTAATTATAACTTCTCTTCTGGGGTTGAACGGGGTAGAGGTAATGAAACAGTGACAAAACAGCATCGGACCTAGCTAGCCAAAGTGAGACATCTGCCAGCCAGAGAATAAACTCTTTTGTCCGACTTTAAATGAGTCAGGAGACAGAATTCTCTCGACAATGTTCTAGAATGGAGGCGGATTGTATCTGCAGCAAAGAACCTCAGTGGCTCGGAACGCTGAAGAAAGAGAAGAATAAGAAGAATATATATATATATATAGCTATAGATGCACCTTTCACCATATCACTAGGAATATACTTGTATTCTAGGCCTGTTGTCCGCAGAGTCACCTTCATCTTCGTTCAGGGACATGCGGGAAATTAACAAGCCGATAAACATGCTGGCTCTGTAACCCCTGCAGATGGCCAGCCCATGCATCGGGCCGATATTATTAATGAGCTGTCGAGAGCGAAGGACTTTGACGGCAGTGAATGCACTTCGTTGTACAGAATTTGAGACTTGTAAGTTAGAATTGGCACAGGCAGACACCAGAGGCACATCGGAATTGAGGGGCCTCGCCAACCACCACAGAAATGCACGTATGCATGTTGGATGGAGGAGGTATCTGAGCACCTATAGGCTTGTCCGGAGTGCAATAATAATACCCTAACAAATAACTTACTAATTAACGTATCTGACAAACTGCCATTTAATGTCAATATGTGTAGGCCTATGGCCGTGGGGGAGGGGGGGGGGTGTCTTTGAGCCTGAGGAATTAAGACCGCCTGGCTAGTGCAGTCGCAGCGAACTGTGCAGGTTTTTTTTTTTTAAGTTGCAGATCCCTTACAGGACGTTGCAGTCAACACCAGCATTTTTCAGCTGTTGTTGTTCTTGGCAAGATTACGTTCAGTAGTTTGCCATTGCTTTCTGAGCGACCGGCTCACATACCCCGTAAGTAACCAACACGACGCGATCCGCTGTCAAATCTTGCGCAGCTGTGTTTCTCACGTGGATATACGAGATTACGGAGAAAGTCGGTAACGCCTTCGCCATGGAAACCGGCATTTTAGAGTTTTCTTTTTGCCCCTACAGAAAAAAAACTTCACATCTTACCGAGGATTCGAACCCGGGTCTCCCAAAGGAGAATCTGGCATTCTAGCCACTCGTATCCATTGTTGTAAATATCAGTCAACATTTTAGTTAATGTTTGTGTTAGGGTACAAGGTTTTCCGGGAAATCAACATCAGGATTGGTAAGGCAGCAACAACAATGAACAGGTTAACAAAAAGAGTCTGGGAGAACAGGAAGCTTACTGCCAAACCAAAAGTCCTTGTCTATCAAGCCTGTGTCCTTAGTACTCTTCTTAATGGCAGTGAAGTCTGGTCAACTTACTCACACTAAGAGGAACGTTTAAACAGCTTTCATATCGGGTGAGATCTCAGGGTTGGCCTCTACTACGATACAAAGATGTATGTAAGCGGGACATGATTCATACTGACATCGATAATGCATACTGGGAGCAAGTCGCCCCCGAACGTGCTTAATGGAAGGCAACTTCAGAAATGGAATAAAGACAAATGAGAACATGAATGCAGATAGGTCACACAATTAGCGCTTGAGACGTAAGATGGTGCGTGAGGTGAAGATGCCGATGTGTTGACATGTATCCATTGTGGACAAATATTTACAGCGCGAATTGGCTTGATCAGTTACATTCGCTACCGACCGCCATGGGTTGTAGTTATTACGCCTTTTTGAAGCACAATGTAACAAACTATCGTCAGTCAAGACGGCAAGGTGTCAATGATGATGATGTTTGTTGAATGGAATTCCTTAGCATTTCTTATAGTTCATCTATGCTGTGTTGTTTAGTTAAAGCATTTTATCCGTTTTTCTCAATTATCTATTGTAACATGCCTGGGGGTAATTGACATCACCGGCCAGGAGTAATAATAGACGGAGATAAAATGGGGCTGGGTAGTAAGTCCCCGGAGGGGGCAAATGAGAGGACAGTGATGGAAGGGGAAGTCCAGGAGAAGTCAGCCCGCGAGGGTAGTTGTGGGGCAGACAGTTTGAGCTGTGGGGTAGTTGTGTGAAGTCAGGAGACTGAAAAGGACAGTGGAGTTTTGGGACCCGACAAGTGTAGGTCGGCGGTCCGGGAAAGTGAACGATAGCGGGGTTAGTGAGAAACTTATGCCCTGTGGTTTTCAGTGATAGGAAGGCTGAGACTAAGGATTAAAGACTGAGCCCGGTTATCAGCAGACATAGTTAATTGAAGCCTAGCCCTAGAGAGGGTCGGATAGTTAGCGGAGGCTTAGATCCGTAGTGGGTTGGATTCAGTGAGTTCGGGCAGGAAGAGTGGCTAATAAAAACTGTCCTGGTGGATGAGATTAAGGAAGCCTTGAGAAGGCAGTGTTATTCCAGTGTTCCGTTGTGATGAAGATATATTCTGAGAGAATTATTGTTCCTGGATTTATATGTTGTGTGGTTCCGTGTTAATTCAGCATCAAATGGATATTATGTGCGCAAACTCAATCTTGTTCACTGACTAGTGGATGTGTGCTGCAGTGGTGGCTTGTGGTGTGAGACAGATGGCTAGCTCAGCTTCCACTCTGCAGTAATATAGAAGGAGCAGTATAATCTAGACAACGACCAATCTTCATTTGGTACAAAAGAGCTTGTGTCATCTATCATTCTTGACTTTATTTGCTTGTAGAATATCTATAAGTCTAATGTTTTAACCTCTTTTATTCAGAGGGTATACCGAATGCCTGCCATTCAATGGTGTAGTGTCTAGATGCTTGCTGGCCAGTTCGGTGATCAAGGGTTCAAATTCACATCGAGGCGGATTTTTAAAAGTGACATGATATAACAGCCTTAGATGGGTCCCAGGAAATTGTGGGAAGTGAAGGCAGCCAGTGTGATACTGACGCCATCATCTCTAGAGGCATGCTCTGGTCTATATAAAATATGAGCCTAGCACCGTATGCCCAATACACCTTTAGGCATGTAAAAGGTCCTTAATTTACTATCATGAGTGCCTACATTATTTTAGGGGTTAGTTAGTTAGTTGCGGTTCCAACTTCATGGCAACGGGTCGTCCCCATATTGCTCCGTTCCTGTGCCAGTGAATATCACAAAATGCTCCTCACTGCCCTATTTTAGGGGTTTATCACAGTAACAACTTGTTTGTGTGAAAGGTCCTTAATTTACTATCGTGAGTGCCTACATTATTTCAGGAATTTATCACGGTAACATGTTTGTGTGAAAGCAAGATCATCATGTCAATGTGACATGACACTGTATGACCTATGAATATGTGAGATAGAGAGAGATACTGAGATAGAGAGAGAGAGAGGAGATATACTATATGACATAGGAATGTATGAGAGAGAGAGAGAGAGAGAGAGAGGAGAGAAGAGAGAGAGGGGGGGGGGGGGAGAGAAGAGAGAGAGAGGAGATATACTATATGACATATGAATGTCTGAGCGAGAGAGAGAAATAGATAGAGAGAAGAGAGAGAGAGAAGAGAGAGAGAGGAGATATAGAGAGAGAGAGAGAGAGAGAGAGAGAGAGAGAGAGAGAGAGAGAGAGAGAGAGAGAGAGAGAGAGAGAGAGAGAGAGAGAGAGAGAGAGAGAGAGAGAGAGAGAGAAAATCATATTTAGATCTGTCTCAAGGTTTTCATTATTTTGCTAAATAAATTATGTACAACATTCCTGCTCTCACACTAGTACTACTAGCACTATCAAAATAACTTATTACTCAATCATCTCTTTCGTGAAAGAAACGACTCAACAAATTTAATAATATACATTTTTATTGAATATAATAAAACTTGTTATTGAACATAATAAAAATCAAGCTGTTAATTTTTAGACTTAGTTTGATTGACATTGTTATTTGTGCAACTGTCAGAATATGTGTTAGTATTAGGTATGGAGGAAAAGGGCACAAACAACTTTATATATATCCTCAGGACACTATTGAAAAGAGCTACAGAAGTAAAAACAGACCTGTACTTATTCTTCATAGACTACTCAAAAGCATTTGACAATGTGAAAAATTACGAAATAATAAAATTTTTAAAGCAACTGAACATTGACTGCAAAGATCTGCGAATAATAAAGAACATATATTGGCAGCAAACAGCAGCCATAAGTATCAACAACCTTGTAGGAACATTTCAGTGAATAAAGAAGGCGTCAGACAAGGATGTGTATTGTCTCCTGATTTGTTCTCATTGTACAGTGAATATATGATGAGATCTACAGAGAATATGCCAGGGATCCTAGTTGGTGGACATAATATAAATAACTTATGTTATGTTGATGACACCGTCTTGGTAGCAACAAGTCAGAACGATCTAAGGAAATGATAGATACAGTGGTTTTGGAAATTGGGAAAAAAATGGCCTTAGTTTGATTAACAGAAAGACGAAAGTCATGGTGATATCAAAGAAACAGACTGCCTAAATCTGCAATTAAAGTACAGGACGTTATTTTGAATGCTGAATTTCAGATATCTAGGCACATGGATAACATCAGATGGACGATGTACCACGGAGATAAAGGACAGAATAGGACAAGCAAAAACTGCATTCTATCAAATGAAGAACGTTTTGTGCAATAAGTCACTGTCCTTGAAAGTTAGAAAAAGAAGTTTTGCATGTTACATAGAACCAGTTTTAACATACGGCTATGAATACTGGATAATTAGTAAACAGGCAAAACAGAATCCCTGGAAGAATTGGAGATGTGGTTTTATAGAAGAATGCTGAAAATCAATTGGACAGCCAAAATGAGCAATCAGGACATTTTAAGGAAAGTTGTCACAAAGACAGCTTATAGCAAACATCAGAAAGAGGCAGACATAATTTTTTGGCCAAGTTATGAGAAGACACAAACTGGAAAATGTCGTGACAACCAGGAAGATTGCAGAAAAAGAGATAGAGGAAGACAATGGGAGAAAATTCTTGACAGTCTTGTGTCATGGCACAACAACACACGATTGATCCATGATGTCAGAGATCGTAATTTGTGGAGAGGCACGATTGCCCACGCCAACCAGCAAGGCATTGGATGATGATGATGATGATTAGGTGTCAAACAAAAAGTAGGGTTGGACCAAACAAAAATGGAAGTAGGGGTGTACCACATTTATGACTTGACAGTTGTCAATATGGTAGCCGATGTTTTGTATTATATACCAAATCAAAGATGGTTGCATAGGGAAAACTACTGTATTGATATTTTAACTATAGTTTGGAAAAAAAAATTCAGATAATGTTTAATTATCTAACACATACAGAATAAAAAAATGAACAACATTATTCAAAATTAACATTTACCAAGGTAAATTTCCTTCTTTTGTGAAGATAATCCAATAAAATTAAGTGAATATTGATAAATACACCACTTTTCTTCACAAATATCACAAGAACTGCTAGTCAGTACTATCAGTTTATATTCATAACATATTTTGAAGTGCTTCTTAAAAAAGTCTTAAAAGTCGTGCTTCATTTTCACAAAAAATTTAAAAAGTAAGGAAAAACCGGTGTAGATTTGTACTTGTAAGAATGAGAACCTATATATATATATATATATATATATATATATATATATATATATATATATATATATATATATATATATATATATATATATATATACATACTATTTTCTATTCAGTTATAGTTATCTAAATACTGATATGCTTATTTGTGACAGGCAAAGCAAACTTAGGGGTACTTGTGGGCCCATTAGCGCAAACATAATTTGACATATGCCATCATTTGATGACAAGCTTTCATTGTGAGTTTTGTTTTCCCTATCTCCACCTGCTAAATAATTTAACTGAATAACCACATTACTGCATGTGCTATCAGTATAAGAATTTATCACAAAGTTCTTTAACTCAGAACAACTATCATCTAAAATTGTTTCAAATAATAATCTGTTGTAAACTGACAAGATCGAGAACTAGTAGGCATTGTCATTTCTAAAATCAGAAAATTAACCACAATTTAACAGAGATTTCTACTCACTTTTGAGTCAACATTACTGTTCGTTTCCGATAAACTTGAAAGAAATAAGTTTTTCCAGTGCAAATTTCCATTTATTAGACATTAAAAATGTGGAAGACACAGGAAAAGAAACAAACAAAGCACGGTCAGCATCCAGACAATTTATCATCTCATGGCAGTTTCAGGAAGTTTGAACAAGACAATTAATCATCCCATGGCACCCAATCAATTAATACACTATCAACATACAGTTGCTGGGGGACTCGAGTATACTTTCCAGAAGAGAAAAAATCATGGAAGTGAACTTCCCTGTCTAGTAACTTCACCGTACACTTTTCTACAGGTATATAAGTACCTCTTTCCTACTTCCAGGGATATCATGTGCAGATACATCCTCATTATGCAACAAGCCACTTATGGCTGTTTTCTTGAGCATCCAGGGACTTTGTGTTTAATCAGCATAAAAGAGGCATAGCTTCTGAGTTGTATCACTTTATTGGAAATGCCAGGGATGGGAACGCACTCTCACAACAAAAGATAAAAGTAAGATAACTCCTCATGACTCCAGCATGATACTGACCACATCGCCCATAGTGCACCAACTGGTTTATAAAAACATGGGGCTAATAAAGCTATGGGGTTAAGAATGCACTTCGGCAAACTGCGTTCAAAACACAGCTGCAGGTGACGTGGAAGCAGACTGCCTTGCATTGGTTCCTACACAATGGTATTAGTGCTTGTCATTCAGAAAGCAATGGCAAACTACTGAACGTAAACTTGCCAAGAAATCACAAAACAGCCAAAAAATGCTGGGATTGATTGCAATGTCCTGTAGAGGATATGCAACTAACTAAATAACATATACACAATATGTCTTGTGGCTTGGGGACAGTTTCCTTACTTTGACTTTTTCATCATATTAACAAACTGACCACAACCTAATGCTTAAAAATTTCTTGACTCTTTCTATTTCTAGACCAAACAAATCACCATCAATTGCACAATGGCTAAATGCATATGACCGCTATTTTCTTGACTTATTAACGAACAAATTCATCATAATTGTATTGACTTCTCCATATATCACACATGTTAATCACAAAATCTGAATGTATGAAGAGAAGTCAGTTGTTAAGTTACAAATGGATAGGGAAAAAAAAATAAATAAATTACAAACTTTATACAATTTATTACTGTATTTACATTTCCCCTTATTATTTAACATAATCGCCACCAACATAAATACACTTATCACATTGCTATATTAGAGCTTCCAAATCTGCAGCATAGAAGTGCATGCACTGCTGTCTCAGCCATATTTGCACCCCACTTCAAACTCTACATCAACCGTGAAGCATTTACTGAAAAAGGTGAGCTTTTAGTGGATGAAACAGGTGAAAATCACTCTTGGTAAATTCACTACAATAAGGCGATCATTGAAGTACTTGCCACTGTAGCTATTCAATGTTCTCCTAATGAGCTATTTGTTATGTGGTCTAGAATTGTCATAATAGAGTAGTACTCCTCCAGTCAGGAGGCCTGGGAGTTTTCATCAAACTGTATCCCAAAGCATCAACAGAACTTCACAATAAGATACTGAATTTGAATTCTCATCTTTCTCCTAGAAACAGGCAAACAGCACTTCCTGAAAATCCTCAAAAATGTAAGCATAACCTTCCCTGCTGATGGAGAAATTCTTCTGAAGGTAAAGAAGGATATTTCTACTGCATTGAAGCACACCTAATTCAGGATTGAAGTGCTGCGCCCATGATTCATCCCCAGTAACAGTCCTGTTTGGTATGTCTTCTCCATTACTTCTGTACAGAGAGAGATGTTCCATTTGGTGCATTTTGTATTTCCCAGTCTAAGGACCATTGTTACTACAACTGCCGCCTTCATTTGGCTTACACATGTCATACCTAACAATCAATTTGTTGAAACTCCTGTCTGTTCCACTTTTCACATGGGGCAGTGAGGAGCATTTTGTGTGATATTCATTGGCATAGGAATGTAGCATAATGAAGTTGGAAGCCGTGAAGTTGTATAGCGACTAAGTAACTAATTAACTAACTAACTAACTAACTAACATACCTAACAATCTGCTGCCTAAGCTAATCATAAAGATGTTTTGCCTAACAATCCTTTACCTAAGTTAATCATAAAGCTGAATGACACTGCCATTGAATGGCACCTTTATACATTAGAAACTACAATTTTCATCTTCCCATATCAGTCTGTAACGTACTTACTGACATTCTCTTCTACTTTAGTCACACAGGCAGATCAACATTAGTGGATTTGCCTGGTATAGAATGCGTTTTTAGACTAACAACTTGATAGGCTCAATAAAATGGTGAAGTTAAGAATATGCTTCTCACATTATCTAAAAATAGCGCTGCCATCATAATGAAATAATGAGACTTTTAAACTGGAATAAGAGGTCAGCATGGCCGAATGGAAAAGAGTATTCGGTTTTAAACATCCGGCACGCTGATGCTGAGCTAATGGGTTTGACATCTACACCAGTCAGTCAGGCACGCTGATGCTGAGCTAATGGGTTTAACATAAAATGCTGACTTCTCATTCTTGACTTGGAGACATAAATTACAAGTACCTCTGAAGTCGGAGTGGGTTCACTTGATGGTTAGGAACACTGGCAATAGGGAAAGCTAACCCACATGCAAAAATCAGTCCACTGCATTAGAAGAAGTGGCACATGTATGGACTAAGCTTGAGCTCAAAGCGAGCAAACATAAAACAAACAAACAAACAAACAAACAAACAAACAACCACAAATGAAATAGTCTATTTATGAGTGTCTTTAACTCTTAATATATTGGTGCAGTACAGCAATGGAAGTGGCATCTCTTAATATTTTGGTGCAGTACAGCAATGGAAGTGGCATCCAGTTTACAATTAAATACTACCAGCAACCACTTCATGGATTACTTATAGGATTCATAGGGGTGACTGGTTGTAACAAAATATCATATCACTGTGATATGGGATTCATAAGTTTAATGTAATTTTCAAAACATTACGTCACTACACAATATATATAATTAATATATTTAACACAGTTTTAAAAACACTGCAATATATAGAATTAATATGTTAAACAGTTTTAAAAACATATCACTGTGACACAGAATTCATACGTTTATGTCACTGCATTAAGTAGAATTCATAAGTTAAATGCAGTTTTACAAACATGAAGTCACTGCAATAAGCAGAATTCCATAAGTTAAATGCAGTTTTAAAAACATTAAGATGTTGCATAATATGTTAAATGCATTTTAAAAAACAAACCCTGCATTATAGAATTGTTCGTTAGCGAAGTTAACATGAACTGTGCTAATACTGTCATGAGCAGAGTTGGATGCGGCTTCTTCTTCTTCTTCTGCGTTCATCCGGATTTTTTTTATTTTTCCGGACGTGACTGCGTTGTGCCTGTTTACAGCAGAGCTGCGTTCTTGTGCCGTTAGGCCGATACATCCGACTTCTGCGGGCATTTATTGACCGGGTTAACCTTCCCGGGGGATGCGGCTTCAACACCTGGGCTTATCACCTGCAACAGTGAGGGAAGCTCAGTCATCTATTCCTCCATGCAATCAAGCCTTAATATACTGGTGCAGTACATTTCAACAGTTCTGACCACTGTGGCGTGGTGGACATATAGGTCACGGCGCTTAAATCATGCGCATCTCACGAACATGATAGTAAGACATTGGAAAACTGACTCATCTTCCAGTTGGGTTCACTCTCCCCTCACGGCCTCAATGTCCAACATTGTTTCATTTAACTTCCAACTTCCCCTCCCCCCTTTTCTATTCCCGCAGTTGTATAGCCCACTAGAATAACAGGTTAGCATATCCTTTATAGGACGTTGCAATCAACCCAAGCATTACTTTTGCAGTTAGTGATTTCTTGGCAAGTTTGCGTTCAGTGGCTTGTCATTAATTTCTGAGTGACCAGCACTCATGCAATACTATGCTAACCAACACAGGGCGACTGCATTCCAAGCGCCCGCTAGCTGTGTTCCTACTCGGTATGCGGAATTGCAAACTAAAACCTTTGCCACAGATCCAGCTATAGCTCACTGCTAATCCGCTTTTCACAGTTCGCCCACATGGGCATCCCCCTTCCCCTCCCATCACTCCCATTGGGCGGCTAAGCCAAACTCTGTTACCCATCGACCCGTTTTAAACCACACATCCGGTCCTTTCTACCCGCATCAAACGGTTAGCGCTTAAGATGCATTCAACCAAGCCAGGATTCAGATAAGCAACCTCTGTATTTTCATGTAGTGTTTTTCGGTTAGTTTTGTGTCTGTTTGTGTTGGTTTGTTCTGTGCTGACGAAGGCTTTAGCGCAACACCCATTTTGTTTCTTGTAATCGTGTTCTAGTAAAGCTCACAATCTACTTATGGTTTTTTTTTTTTTTTCGTGATTCATTCATTGGTGCAGAACAGCACTTGAACTGACATACAGCTAACACTTAAATACTACCAGCAACCACTTCATGGAACTTTCGGTTCCCAACATGCAGGATAGGCAATTGAGCTGTAAAGGCCTCTGGAGTATTTATGTTTGTGGCTACGGCTTGCTTAAGCATTTTCCTCATGTTGGACTGGTAGTGCATGGTTCCGTCGCCCTGCTACTGAGTTAAGTGCGTGGAGTGACACTGTGTGCTGTGAATTTTGTGTGGAGTGCTTTTACATCTGTCTGCGGTTGTTTGTAGCATGAACTGCATGTTCAGAGAAATGATAGCTGGTTGGTCGCTGAGCTAACTGGGTTGCCTTTGCAGTAATGTGTGGCTGCTGGTTTTCTAGTGACTGTCGCTTCCATCGACGATGAACTGTATTTTTCATGCCAGACTTTGGTGTTGGCATTCTGGCAGCAGCATTATGCATAGTATACCTGTGTGGACTGTTGGTTTGTCAAGACTCTTGTCTGTTCCACTTTTCACATAGGACAGTGAGGGGCATTTTGTGTGATACTGGCACAAGAACAGAGCATAATGGGGCGACCCTTTGCTGTGACTAACTTCATGGATTACTTACAGGATTCATAGGGGTGACTGGTTGTAAAAACATCATATCACTGTGATATGGGAATCATATGTTTAATGTAGTTTCAAAAACATTATGTCACTGTAATATAGAATTCATATGTTTAACACAATTTCAAAAACATCATAATACTGCAGCACAGAAAGTGTAACGTGGTTTTAAAACATCATACTACATAGAATTCATGTTTAATGCAGTTTTAAAACATCATAATACTGCGACATATAAGGTGTAATGTAGTTTTAAAACATCATACCACTGTGACATAGAATTCATATGTTTAATGCAGTTTTAAAAACATTAAGCCACTGCAATAGATATATAATTCATGTATTTAACAGTTTTAAAAACATCATATCACTGCAACATAGAATTCACATGTGCAATGCAGTTTTATAAATATTAAGTCACCGCAATATAGAATTAATATGATTAATGCAGATTTAAAAACATTAAATCACTGCAATATACAGAATTAATGTTTTATGCAGTTTTGAAAACATTAAGTCACTGCATCATATGTTAAATGCAGCTGTAAAAAATACCACTGCAATAAAGAATTCCGCATTAGCGAAGTTGACAGCAAACTGTGCTGATAATGTCGGCTGGATGCGTGTTTGACACATGGGCTCGTTGCCTGCAAAAGTGAGGGAAAGATTAGCCACCTATTCCGACATGCATCCAGGCCTACAAAATGTGCTGGTGCTATCACATCACAGGCTCACAGCGGGAAACCGCTTCAAGACACACAAAAAGTATAGAATTCATACGTTTAATGAGGAGGTCAGCATAGCCGAATGGGTAAGAACATGTGTTCTTAAGCATCCAGCGTGTTGATGCTAAGGTAAGGGATTCAACTCTTACACCCAGACAATTGGACTAAAATGTTGACTTCTCATCCTTGACTTGGGGATGTTAATTACAAGTACATCTGAAGTCAAAGTGGGTTCACCTGATGGCGAGGGACACTGGTAGTAGGGAAAGCTAATCCACACGCAAAATTCAGTCCAGCACTACTAGAAGTAGTGTGTGTGGACTATGCTTTGAGGTCAAAGCGAGTGAGCGCAAAAAAAACAAACAAACTAGAAGTAGTGTATGGACTACACTTGAGTTCAAAGCGAGCGAGCGCAAATGCAGTTTTAAAACCATTATGTATCTGGACTTATAGGATTTATACACTGACTGCAATTGTAAAAAAAACATATATTTTTGATTATAGGACTTAATGTTGGCCGCAGTTGTAGATACATTTTATATGTTTCCTTTGAGGAAGTCAATAAATACATATGGTTAATAAGTAGGATTAATATGTTTAAAGCAATTAAAAAACAAAAACATGATGTATTTGTGATTATCGGATTCACACAATGACTGCAATGATGAACACATTTACTATATCTATGTTGATAGTTTTCACAAGTTTAATTATGGACCTGCCCAAAGTGACAATCCCTCCTAATCACTAATTACATGTTTAACGAACTTATAAAAATATGTAATGAATCTGTTTATGGACATGTAGTTCACATTTCAATAAAGAAATATTATCACAGTTTCAAAATACAAAACTGAATAAGCATGAACATGATTTTAGAGGCTAAATGGCTAATTTTCGAGCGATTAAAATCGATTAACGATTAAAATATGATAAAAAGTAAGAAACTCTTGTGATATGTTGAATGTACATTAATTAACATATCTTGAAGTTAATTTTTTTTGGGTCACTGGCAGTTGATTAAAGGGGCTAAAGGTAAGAGGGTCGACTTCATTGCACCAGGTTCCATCCCATATGGCTCAATCTTCATTCTGCTGAGGGCCTTACTAAAAATGTCACGCAGGGAATGAACTCCTTAGCTCCAGCATAAACACCCATGGGTCTACTTAAACAGTGCATTCGTGAACCGCATGATGAAGCCTGAAAACAAGCTCATGACCTTGATAGTACGAGGGAGGCAGCTTGACCACTTTGCCACAGAGAACTTCAAGTAGATTTAGACTCATGAATCAGTTTCCTTGCTTCATCTTCACCTATAACTTACAAGGTCAATGTGTCTCAACTCCCTGCTCCACTCTACTAGTGTATTTAGCCAACATTTCATGTTCTGCAGGCAATAAATGACAGCGCAATGCATAGTCCCACATCTGTACATTTTCTGGGAAGCATGAACTGCATAACTCCAGTGATGATCCCCAGATGATCTCAAGAGAATCTCAGCTCAGTGCATAAACTCCGTAGCCCCGGCGAGGTTCCTGAAATACTTTGGGTAGATTTTTAACTCAAAATTTTGCCCAGGCAGTGCCGAGGGATCTTTTACATGCGCAACAATACACACGTGCGTCCGATCTCACTACCCAGAGACCAGGGTAAATTTTGTTACTAGAAGTCCATATGAAAAAATCCTGGCCCTCACCGAGGCTTGAACCCGAGACCTCCAGCACTCGAGGCAGACACCATACCTTGAGACCACACCCCCCCCCCCCCCCTCCCCATATATGATTTCTTCATTGCAGTATCACCATAAACTTGTCCAACAGCAAGATCAATGTCCCTGAAATGGACATTTCAAGCAAAACACACAATTTGATAATTGCATGTAGCTCAATGAAGAGCATAATTCCAAGGATGTTACATGCGCAAGACACTTTAATCACTTCAGTTCGAGACTAAATGAGAAGGCTGCACCAGCAATATTGTTTCATCAAGGTCACCATCACTTTAAAATCAAATACATTTGTACTGAAGCAGTGTCGTGCTATGCGCCAGTGATGTGATATCTCCATCACATTGTGTATGCCTGAAGGAATAGGTAGCCAAACTTTTTCCTCAATTTCACAGGCGACGAGACCAGTCGTCAAACCCGTGTCCAACATTATCAGAGTAGTTCACTATCTACTTCATTAATGAGCCCACTACTGCTATTTTATAAAACTATATTTTCCAGTGGCATATTATTTATGTTTCATCTAGATCACTGCCATTTTAAAATAAAATATTTTTTATAAATAAATTTTTACAGAAGCAGTGTACATTATTGTTTATGAAAACTATGACTGTTTCATTTCATATTAACAACAATTCTGGTCTATACAGCCACAACAAATAATTCAACTATAGCGATGTTGTGAGAGCATTCCTACTATCTTTTTCAGAATCTACATGAAAATAAATATATCACACAAAATAAGGAAATCACCATTCACTTCAAACCAACGTGGAAGCTTCATTGTATTTTTCTAACTTTGTGCGCTTCCTAGCTCTACGTCAAGCACTACAGTCATCATCATGTCCTGATGTTAGTGATAATATGTGTTTCTCCTTGACTGCCTTTTCTCTTGTTCTGACATGTCATACTTCTTTATTTCCACCTGACCCTCTATTAATAAATTGTTAGTTGCATATATTTTTACAGGTTGTTGCAATCAACCCTAGTATGATTTGACTGTTTGTGATTTCCTAAGCCATTTTACATTCAATAGCTTGTCATTGCTTTATGACCAGCTGACGCTCATACTATTGTGAAAACAAATGCAAATCAGTCTGCTTCCAAATAGCCTGCAGCTAATTCCAAGCCCAGGTAAGTCAGGATTGTGAAAGTGCATTCACTACCCCTAAGCTAAAGACAATTATCTATTAAAAATATTTTATACCAAAATTGTAAAAAAATTTGAGAATCATTAGAAATGGAGATGTTAGGCCAGCTCAATGGGGCTTCAAAAAGTGTCAAGATAGACACTATTTGGAAAGCAACATTTCTAAACAATGTGGGGTGGAATCAAGAGGTACATGTCAAGAACACAGAGAATATACATTCATGGAGAAATATTATCACTGGCCCTGGGACATGATGATCATCATTGGGCTTGCTGTCACGAGAAGTGCTGCTAGTTAAAAACAAAATGGAGGCTTCCTTGTCGAGATGAAGTGAGCTGTGATTCTCTTATTTTGTGTGATATATTTATTTCCATGCAGAATTCTTATAGCCTGATGATGAGAGTGGGAAATCTCTGGAGATTTCACTATATTTAAACTGTTTGTTGTGACTCTTTAGACCAGCATAGTTTTTAAAATATAATTCCCAAACCTGAGTGAATCCAATATACAGAAATTGACTATTCAGGAACTTTTTTCAATTACCTTGTATAGGGTATATTTTTAATGACTGTCAGGTTTTTGAAAATCTTGCCGTTCCAAGTTTTGTATTCACCCTCTGTGGAGTTCATGCAACATAAAAGGTAAATACAAAACTTGGAACGTCAATATTTTCAAAAACCCCACAGCCACTAAAAATACACCCTATATAAGCTGATATAAAAAGCTGACTCATGCATAAAATGTAACATCAAAATGATATGGAAGAAAATGAAGCATGAATCAAACCAAAGCAATTGTATACAGATATGAAACAAATTTAACACAGGTCATAAAAATATGTAAATATGAAATTCCAGTTATGAAACACTACAACACACTAGCACTGTGCTGTCTTGACAGACGATTGTTACATTGTGCTTTAAAATAAAAGGCATAATAAACACAACCCATGGCAGGGACCGGGGATGGAGTTTTATCTCTCCACAGCGCAAAGCCTGGGCTGAATTATAGAGACCTTGTGTTGCCCACACAGCATGATCTCTCTCTCTCTTGACCTGCCTAGTTTACTCGACAGGAAATGTAACACCAATACATCTGGAACAAGAAAGCTGCAGAAGCTGCCGGATCAGCAAAGGTATGCTCTAACTGTCCACTTGATGGAGCTTCAATCCTAGACCGGTTGCCAACCTAGTCTTATGGTCTGGTCTGCCCTGCCATGGAATTTAGTCTTTAGATTGCATTTCCTCACACCACAACCAAACACACAATTAAAGTTATGAAACACAGCAAAAGTCAATATTGGCTTGAGCACTCATGTTAAAATGATGCTATACACTTGTCAGGATTTAAAATTTTGAACTATAATTCCCTCTTTGCATGTACATATTCACATCAATAAAACAGTATATCACTACAGCACTTATACCATTGTTGGCGCATAATGGGAGGGTTTCCCAGGCTGCGGAATAATGTTGCTTGCCCAAGAAGTTGTCGTACAGAGTAGGATATTTATTTAACCTCTGACAGACAAACTTTCTTTCCTTTACCTTAGCCAAGAATAGAACCTATGCCCCACAATCTGAAAGGCAAGCATTCCAATCATTCAGGCACTTGATCCACATTCACACTATTTCTATTTTCTCCACTAATTTGCCCTCTGGTATTTTCGTTGGTGCTTCTTCTTGTCTAAGGGTATGACCAAGCTATAATAGTCTTTGCTTTTTAACTCAACCAAAATCAATGGCTTTGAGATCACAACTGCATATAAATTATGGTGGACGAGATCAAATGTTTTAGACAAAGGTAATACAATCTCTAACATTTATTAAATAGAAGAATAAATAAGTTGTGTTGACCAGTTCAAATACTCTGGAGCAGTAACAAAATGGCAGGGTGGCATCAGTAAGGAGCTGACCCGTCTCTGCAGGAAGACTTTTTAGTCTTTGATTAAACATCCTCCATGTAAAAACAAAACAAGATTATAAACCAAATTATTTATGTTTTAATAATCTTAAAGTTCATTTGCTTACAGTAAAAAGTAAGCAATCATCAATTGTCCTGCAGGTCTTTAAAAAAAACAACACTAAGCCACAAGGCTGTAAATGCACACATAATTATATCTATGTTAATTACATTAATACTTCTATGTAAATTCCATTAATACTTTTGCTTACATGATTGTCTCAAAGGTAATAATAAAAGAAACAACATCAGCCATGTTCTTGCAGGACTTTAAAAAAATTAAGACATAACATTGCAACAAAATTATTTCTGTATTAGTAATAATAAAGCTGAATTTCTTAAGTAAAAGGAGAAAAGGAGAACAACCAGTCATTTGGGGGGGGGGGGGGGGGGGGGGGGGGGGAGGAACTTAAAACAAATAAATGCCATAAAGCTGCACAAATAAAACTATTTCTGTGTTAATAATCTTACAGGTTATTCAATTAAGTAAAAGGCAACCAATGATCCACTTCTTGCATGACTTTTAAAAACAAGCACATATACAAATCATAATTTATGTGTTAATTAAATCAAGGGCTTCAGCTGTGTTTCTCCTGATCTCTGCTTTACAGAGTTTCTGACAATCTCTATTGTTTTGTAGGGGTCAATGTTAACATTTGTAGCCTGAAAAAGATAAAGATAATAAAATATGTTAAATATTGACATTTGTAGCCAGGAACAGATAAGTACTAACACAATATGTTACCATATTTACATTTATAACCTGAAAAAAAAAAGATAAGAAATAAAATGTTACAATATTAACATTTGCAGTCTGAAAAAAGATAAGAAATGGAATCTCATCTCATCTTATTCCACTTGTACCTTGCAGCGTCGAGGTGAAGCATAAACAGCGGGAGAGTACCCGTTTATGGGCATCATATATCGTGATTCCATGGATTCTGTCATTCCCTCTGGCCATCGTTTACATGGGTGGCCTCTTATTCTGATTGTGTGTGGTCTGTACATCATTGTTTATTGTGGTATATTGTTAGTTGGTAGCCTAGTTATATGGCCAAACCATTTAACTTGCCATTTTCTGATGAAATCTAGCGCTGTTATAACCCTAACTTTAGTCCTGATTTTTTTCATTTCTGATGTTCTCTTTTCTTGATACATTGAGTATTCTTCCCAGGAATCTCATTTCCATTATTGTAATTTTTCTTCTCTTTTTCTGTCATTAGTAGCATAGAGTTGGTAGGAAGATTGTGTTGTAGTGTATTTTTAATATCTACTGATACGTGTTTGTTCTTTAGTATTGATACTTCTTCTTCTTCTGCGTTCATCCGGAGTTTTTTTTCCGGATGTGATTGCGTTGTGCCTGTTTACAGCAGAGCTGCGTTCTTGCGCCGTTAGGCCGACACATCCGACTTCTGCGGGCATTTGTTGACCGGGTTAACCTTCCCGGGAGTATTGATACTATTTGCCCAATGAGCTGGTTTGCCTTACTGCATCTATTTTCTATCTCATCTTCTGATTTTCCATTTGATGATATAATAATTCCTAAATATTTGAAGCTCTTTACTTGGTTCAGGGGGTGTTCTTTTATATGAATCTTTGTTGTTTTTTCTTTGTTGGTTATAGTCATTACCTCTGTTTTACTGATGCTCATTTTCATGTTATCCTCCTTACATACTTTGTTTAGACTATTTATGTGGACTTGTAATTCTGCTTCTTATTTTCCTATTAGTGCTTGATTGTATGCAAATAGGAGTTCTTTAATGGTGTAATTGACCATTGGTTCTTCTTCTGTGTTCTGTTCGTAATGCGGTGTTATTACGGTCTCTGTTTGGCTGATTTCTTTACATATGCTGTCTATATAGGTTATGAACAAGAGGGGGGAACAGGACACAACCTTGTCGTACTCCGGATCTGGTGAAGGGTTCTGAGTGTCCTCCATTTGTTCTTACCGTACATTCATTGTTGTTGTATAAACTTCTACATAAGTTTGTTAGATGTGCACCTACTCCATATTGTTTAAGGATTTCCCACGGCTTTTTTCTATCCACTCTATCAAATACCTTTCCTTGGTCAACAAAGGCTAAGTAGAGCATTTAATTAAATTCAATTGATTTTTTCTATTAGTTGTCTGAGAGCAAAGATACCCCCCCCCCCCCCCAAATGTGTCTCCACCTTGTCGCGTGGGGGGGGGGGGGGGGGCGCCTTGCGTGTCCCAATGACCCCAAGAGCTAAGCCGATGGAAGCACAACTATGTGTCAGACAAGACTTGGGTTAGGGGCCAGACTAAGAGAGACACACAACCTGCTGCTCTGCAGGTAGACTGAAGATAGCAGTCAAAAGTTCAAATTAGACGTACGAAAACATAAATTCTTGGTCCGGACACATACTCTAAGGCTCTCAGCTGAGGGATATGGCTGAACGCCTCTAAGCTATAAGCCCTCGGATGTGAGAGCCGGGCCGATACTCACCTACTGAAAAATGGAGGTGAGATGCTGAGCACGCTACATGCTTAGTTTAGATAATGTTCAAAGGCTCTCAGCTGGGGGATACGAGGGATCCACGGATGAGAGGGCCCCCCGGATGAGAGGGCCTGGCTGTTACTCGCTCACTGATGCATAGAGGTAAGGTGCTGAGCCGACAGCATGTGTAGCCTACCTTGTGAGTGGTTGCTAAAGGTGGAAAATGCGCCCCAGCCACACACAATGATTAAGATGAAAGTCTATATCTATACCCATAGAGTGAGCGTAGACAAAGGTGGAAGATGTCTCGTTTACAAGAAATGGCTAGCGAATCCATTACATGGGAAGCCCGAAGTGAAAGCTTTCTGAGTGGATGTTGCAATCTGTCCGTCCTTGGATTGTGTTTGAGCGACCAGTGAGCAGGACGTGGCAATTCCTTGGGTGAGCCCAGTCTCAGAGCAATATGTGCCGACTCTGAAATTATGGAAGCCTCCTTGGATAGCGGGAAATGCCCATGGTCTGCCCCTGCCTTCCCTTGAGGGTTGACCGTGATGTCTCTGACTGTTCCACCTTGACCAGCTGAGACGTGGGCGACACCACAACAGTAAGAGTCTAACGTCCCTCGAAACCTGAGGAAGGCTAACCTCAGTAAAAATGCCCGTCGAAGTCAGATGTGCCGGTCTAAGGGTGGCCAATAAAAACTGGCACTACGCAATTACGTCCGAGTGAAATGTCGATTGTGCCTGGAACAGCTCTGACTAACTAGTCTTCCGAATGTAACGGAACAGCTCTGACTAGCTAGTTTTCCGATTGTCCGTCATGCTTGGAACAGCTCTGACTATCTAGTCTTCCGAATGACCTTCGTGTCCGGAACAGCTCTGACTAGCTAGTTTTCCAAATGTCCGTCGTGCCTGGAACAGCTCTATTTTGTTTTCCGGGCACAGCGACTAAGCACATGTCCAAAACGAAAGCTCACTGAGTGGATACTGTCTGCAATCTGACCATCCCTGGTTTGCGTGGCGAGTGGCACGTAGTGAACGAAAAGCCCAATACATTGAAGTGAGGAATTAAAGCAGCCATGAGCAGGACGTGACGATTCCCTCGGTGAGCCCAGCACCAGGGCGCTATGTGTCGGCTCTGCAACTATAGAAGCTGCCCTGGATGGCGGAAAATGCCATGGACTGTCCCTACCTTCCCTTGAGGGCTGATCGTGAAGTCTTCAACCGTTCTAACATGACTAGCTGGGATGTGGATTGTACCACAAAAGTGAGAGTCTCCCAGGAATGCTAACCTGTCAAAAATGCATGCTAAAGCCGGATGTGTTGGCCTAAGTGTTTCGGCGCAAGGGTGCCTAACCAGACACTTCGTAATCACATCTGAAAAAACACTCCGGATGAACGCAGAAGAAGAAGAAGAAGAAGAAGAGCAAAGATGGCATCTATGCAACCTTTGTTTTTCCTAAATCCAAGTTGTGTTTCATTTAGCAGGGGTTCTATATGCCTCTGTATTGTGTGCAGTCTCTCTTACTGCCTTTGTTTTTCCAAATTGGGATAATTATGGCGCTTCCCCAGTTCTAACATGACTAGCTGGGATGTGGACTGTACCACAAAAGTGAGAATGCCCCAGGAATGCTAACCTGTCAAAAATGCATGCTAAAGTTGGATGTGTTGGCCTAAGTGTTTCGGCGCAAGGGTGCCTAACCAGACACACCGCAATCACATCTGAAAAAAACACTCCGGATGAACGCAGCAGAAGAAGAAGAAGAAGAAGAAGAAGAAGAAGAAGAAGAAGAAGAAGAAGAGCAAAGATGGAATCTATGCAACCTTTGTTTTTCCTAAATCCAAGTTGTGTTTCATTTAGCAGGGGTTCTACATGCCTCTGTATTGTGTGCAGTCTCTCTTACTGCCTTTGTTTTTCCAAATTGGGATAATTATGGCGCTTCTCCAGTCTCATAGTGTAAGTTGTTCTACCTAAACATGGCTAAACAGTCTATGTAGCTACGCTGTTACCACTTCTCTTGCTGCTTTAATTAGTTCATTTGGTATTTCGTCTTGTTCCGGTGATTTATTCAATGGGGCTAATCTTATGGCTCCTCTAATTTCTTCTTTCAGTATGTCTGGTTCTAGTTTTTCGATGGAATCTGTGTCAGTTTCTTGGATTTCTGTGGCATCATATGGAATGTTGAGAAGTTGTTTGAACTACTACCTCCATTTCATCATCAAGTGCCCTGCTAGCTGGCGTAGGTGTTCATAACTCTCCGCAGATCTCGGTCTTTGGTGTTTGGATCAACTTTGCTGATGGCATTCCTCCATGCCACCGTCTCAATCCTCCATCTATTTAGAATTTATTTTTGATCACTTATTGGTTCTCCCTTTTCACTGCTAATTATTTCAGTTGGGTCAAAGGGTTCTGCTCTGGTCCTCATTGCACCAAACATTTTGTAGAAGGTTCTAGTTGCCTCCTTGTAGTTTTTATTTAGGGTTTCTCCATATTTCTTCCAGTCATTTTCTTTTTCTCTATTATTCTATTTGCGTGTCTTCTTGCTAGTCTATATTAAATGTAATCATGATCCTGTTTGCTTTTCACCAACCTTTTATACTTTTCCTTTTTGTCTTTTACAGATGTATTTACCTTGGTGTTCCAGCAACTTGTTATTTTTTTCTCTGCATTTTGCATTTTTTCGTGGTTCCACATGTTTGTTTTGTAGTGTTTAAAATACTCAAACATCTCCCATTCTTCTCCTACCATTTATCTTTCTATAGGTAGTTTTACAAAGATTTCATTTAATTTTTTCTCATAATTTTCCCTCACTGTTTCAACTTTGAGATTTTTTAAGTTTACTAATTGGCATGGGCTGGTCTCCCTGGTGAAGGTGTTAAGGACGCTGTTCATAATCACGTATAACCATGTACGAAACACAACTGCGTGAGATTCGGCAGCAGATCACGTTGCGTTGGTTTCTTACAGAAAGGTATGTGTGACGGGACAGCCCCGCCAGCATCCGAATGACACAAGTTAAAAAGGAATTAAAGAGCCCACAATATTTTTCTATCATTCTCTAAAAGAATAAATGTCCACCAGAACCTGATAGAAATGCAATAAGATTGAAAACAAGAGAAAAATACATTTTAACCACGCACGCCCCATCATTTCTGTAATGCTGGGTCTGAGAAAGCTTTGATGTCCAGATCAAAGTTAAAACCCAGACACCACGGCACCAGTCGGCGGGGGCTACCAAAGGTTGAAAACTCACTGTTTTCAGTACAAGGGAAGAGAAAGACGGCAAAGTGTGAAATCTGGGCTGGGGACGAGTTGATACATCGCGGAGCCAGTCAGTTGAGATTGACGTGTTAGTTTACAATCCTGTGGTTGGAATAGGAGCAGACACCTAACACCTTACGGTTAACATGACCTAACGTGTAAACCAGCCACGGCAGAATGGGAGATAAGAGGGTCAGCCAGACCCGTCTGAAATAATACATGGCTGTGCTACTCAGGGGAAAACCCCGTGTGATCCAAAGACGGCAATATAATGCAGGCTTAACACCTACCCGCAATACGGGGCAAAGTAGGAACACATGGCTGACACACTATTGCCAGCAACCCAGGAAGGCTGGTGTTAATAGCCTATTGGAATGTCAATGACGCAACTGCATTGCCGCCAAAGCATGTTTCATTGTTTCAGGCGTGGCGGGGCCTCCGTCAATTTGATTGACAAATGGAACTACCGTCCACAGGAATGTAGGAGGGGTGAAAAGAACTTGGGACTTAATCCATCTCGGTAACTCATGCTACATGTGGAAAATAGGTGGAGTTAATTAATAGGGGATATATTAATTAGCCAACGTGAAAACTAGCCAGGGATGAAGAGAATAAAACTACATGCATGGCCAGCAAGACTTCAGACGCAAATTCACAATAGCATTCTTAGGATACCTACTGGAGAAATATTAACATTTCATTCTGTTGGACTTCTGTACGAAGTCGTATGACAGGATTTCCTAGCTATAACCCAGATCTCTTAGGAGCAATGGACAGTCAACAACCCATATCAGGAAGTGACTTAGCCTTGTGAAGGGACCACTTTGGACTCCTTCAATCTGACAGTGAACTGCGTCTCACTGGGGGAAGCATGACCTATGTGACCTCTTAAGTTACGTATACCATAATATCATCATCATCATATGATCAAGACTAGAAATAATAAACACAGTTGTTGTATTTTAAACTCAGTTGTCCTTATAAATTCTAAATGTCTATAAATGTTTGTGTAGCGTAATCAAGTACACACATTTTGTATCATTTAGCGGGGGTTCACATATTGTCCAGAAGTGGAAATCTATGTCCGGGAGGTATCTTGCCTATGCAGTCATAAGTAACCAGATTACGTTGCATGTCTTAACCCCTCCTTTCTCACTTCTGGTGATACCAAGTACAGCCAAATCTATATAGATATATTCTATCTTCAACAAGCCACTTCTTGGCTGTTTTCTTGAGTATCAGGGACAGTGTCTTAAATCAGCATAACAGACATTTGTTCCACGTTTTCTCTCTGGGATCTGGAGTGGTAATTAGTCCCTTCTGACAGAGTTAGGGGATCTCAAACTCCATCCAGAACTAACCACCAGCAGAAGAAAATGATGTTGGCTGGGTGGTTGCCCAACCGGGAGCTACCTCAAGCCAGTTGGTGACAGTATGTCAGCCGGTCGTTCAGAAAGCAATGACAAACTTTTTTTCTTCTCGCATATCCTTTACTTGGAATCAGCGACTGGCAAGAGAAGGTCAACCAGAGAGACGAATGGAGACGGCTTGTATCTGCAGCAAAGAACCTCAATGGCTCGGAATACTGAAGAGGAAGGATATCCTTTACAGGACATCGCTGTCAACACCAGCATTTTACCAAAAACTTGCCAAGACATCAACAGCAGCGGAAAAATGCTGGTGTTGACTGCAATGTCCTGTAAATAGGATATACAAAAAAAAAAAAAAATTGCATGGTGTGTTTTTGTCCTGGTCTTTGCTTTCTTCTTCTATTGGTTCTTATTGTGGTAATAATTGCTTGGTGGTCTGTGTTTATACTTAAGTTGGGCAGTGCCCTTGCATTTTATATATTTCTCTTTCTGTTGTTCTTTGTTAATATGAAATAAATTTAGCTTTTGGTATCTAGATCATTCTATTTGTACCAGGTGTATATTTGTGAGTCCTTGTGTTTATAAAATGCTTGTTATAAAGAGGTCATGTTGAGTGCATAGCTCTATCAATCTACTTCCATCATCATTTCTTTCATTGTGTTGGTCTCTAAATGCTCCAAGATGTTTCTCTATGTCCGTTCTGTTATGTCCTACTCTTGCGTTGAAGTTTCCCATAACTATGATGTTGTCTTGCTGCTCTATTTTATTAAGTATATCATGGATGTCTTCGAAGAACTCCCCACATTCTTGCTCATTGTTGTTTGAGTTACATGGTGTGTATATTTGTACATATGTAGTAATTGTCTGTTCTTTTGTTCTCACTGTTATAATTCTTTCTGATATATATTTTATTTCTAATATTCTTCTTGCTAGCCATGGTTCAATAACTATTCCTACATCGTGCCTTCACGCTTCTTGCTGTTCCACTCTGGAGCAGACAAACGTATAATTATGGTGGATCTCCTTGCATCCCCTCCCTTTTATTCTGGTGTCCACTATTCCCATCAGTCCAAGTTTCCTCTTTCTCACTGTTTCTGTGAGATCTTCTTCTTTACTGTTAAAACCGCAGATGTTCAGTGTGCCTATTTTTAAATCACTGATCTGTCTTATTTTCCTTCAACATTGCTGGGTCTGTTACAGTTTGGGTAAGTCCGAAGCCAGGTGCAGGATTAGGACAAAATAATCTGACCAAGGGAAGTTTGTCCTCCCTGGAGAGCCAGAGCTCCTCTGGCCCATGACCTCATGGTCATGGTTTCCCGGTCTACGCCACGGTGAGGTGAGGCTGATTTGTGTAGTTTGCAGGTCATCGGCAGGCTAATAATTTTCAAGGAATGGAATAACAAAATATATTATAACTGTAACATTTATAGACTGTAAGAAATAAGGAATAACAAACTATATTATAATATTAACATTTGTAGCTTGAAAACAGATAATACAATAAGAAATAAAATAGGTTACAATATTACCACTTGAAGCCTGTAAAAGACCAGGATTAACAAAATATGTTACAATATTAACATTTGTAATCTGGAAAAGATCAGGAATAACAAAAAACAAAATATGTTACAACTAAAAATATCAATCATGCAAACGAACTTCCTGTTAAAAAATAAATTGAGGGTTTCAAGAATTATCCTCCGTACACTCTACGGCAGACTTCTGGCACACCCGTTTGCTTTAATGATGAAAAAGTAAAGACGTAAAGGACACCTTTTACATACATACCTTCAAGTGTATTGGATAAATGGTGCTAGCCCCATATTTGTATAGACCAATCAGCACTCAAGAGGTGATGTAATCAATAAAATGCCAGCCATCTTTACTTGCCAGGACATGTCCTGGAACTCACTTTAGGCTGGGCTGACCTGGTAAATGTGAACAGTTTTCCTCAATGAGAATTCAAACCCATGACTACCGCGCCAGAAGGCATTCACTACTGGGCCAGAAGGCATTGACCACCGAGCCAGAAGGCATTGACCACTAGGCCAGAAGGCATTGACCACCAGGCCAGGAGGCATTGGCCACCAGGCCAGGAGGCATTGACCACCAGGCCAGAAGGCATTGGCCACCAGGCTAGAAGGCATTGACCACCAGGCCAGAAGGCATTGACCCCCAGGCCAGAAGGCATTGATCACCAGAAGACATTGACCACCAGGCCAGAAGGCATTGACCACAGGGCCAGAAGGCATTGACCACCAGGCCAGAAGGCATTGACCACCAGAATGCATTGACCACCAGGCCAGAAGGCATTGACCACCAGAAGGCATTGACCACCAGGCCAGGAGGCATTGACCACCAGAAGGCATTGACCACCAGAAGGCATTGACCACCAGGCCAGAAGGCATTGACCACCAGGCCAGAAGGCATTGGCCACCAGGCCAGAAGGCATTGACCACCAGACCAAAAGGCATTGACCACTAGGCCAGAAGGCATTGACCACCAGGCCAGGAGGCATTGGCCACCAGGCCAGGAGGCATTGACCACCAGGCCAGAAGGCATTGGCCACCAGGCTAGAAGGCATTGACCACCAGGCCAGAAGGCATTGACCCCCAGGCCAGAAGGCATTGATCACCAGAAGACATTGACCACCAGGCCAGAAGGCATTGACCACAGGGCCAGAAGGCATTGACCACCAGGCCAGAAGGCATTGACCACCAGGCCAGAAGGCATTGACCACCAGGCCAGGAGGCATTGACCACCAGAATGCATTGACCACCAGGCCAGAAGGCATTGACCACCAGAAGGCATTGACCACCAGGCCAGGAGGCATTGACCACCAGAAGGCATTGACCACCAGAAGGCATTGACCACCAGGCCAGAAGGCATTGACCACCAGGCCAGAAGGCATTGGCCACCAGGCCAAAAGGCATTGACCACCAGACCAAAAGGCATTGACCACCAGGCCAGAAGGCATTGACCACCAGGCCAGAAGCCAGAAGGCATTGACCACCAGGCCAAAAGGCATTGACCACCAGGCCAGAAGGCATTGACCACCAGGCCAAAAGGCATTGACCACCGGGCCAGAAGGCATTGCCCACCGGGCCAGAAGGCATTGACCACCAGGCCAGAAGGCAAGCAAGCTAGCCACTGTACTAAAGCAGTCCCAAATTCTTAAAGATATTGGTGAAAATATACGGATATTGAATTATATACAGAAATGTATGCTGTCTCAGCTTGATCACAGTATAAGACATGGAGGTATATACATTTTAATCTCTTTCTTTGTTCTGCCTTTCATCTCCCAATAGGCCCTTGACCAAAAGGCCCTTGTAGAATTGTTCATGATTCAATGGGATGAGGAAGCCAGTCTCATGCCAACCCTTCTTAGTCACAACTTAAAAAATGAATGGCAAGCTACAGTGTTACTATTCTCTGCTCTCCCTACTGTCCCCTGGTAATACAGGGGAGACTATTGTAAATATCTGAGATTAAAATCCACGAAGACAAAAAGGATATCCAAGAAACAAAATACAAGCGGATGAAAGATGAAGAAGAAAACACAACTTCACCATACAGGTATGCTAGGACTTTGGGGTTAAGATAAACTGAGAATTACTGAGACCAGGAGACAGTGGAGTGAAATAATCAAACAACGTCAACACCTGTCTTTGGTTCGACTAATCTGAAGATAATGATGAAGGTCCGTTTCTGATATCTAATGACTTCCCCTTGCTTTCTATGTGTGAAAATCACCATCATTATCATCATGTCTTCCCCCACTTCCCTCCCTTATTCTTCAACATTTTGTCACCGAATGGAACACAAACACTCAACCATTTTATATCAAGCCATCATATCCTTTATTATCTCTTGTAACTCTTTCCTAGTCTTTCCCATATCATTCATCTCTGTCTCTTTCCCCTCTATGTATTTTCATCTCCCATAATCTCTTCTACCTTCTGGATTCCAGAGAAAGAACCTTACAGTTTAGGCTGGTTTTCACAATGTGTGCCCTGTTCAACATCAACTTCGTGTGTGTGTGTGTGTGTGTGTATGTGTGAGTGAGAGAGAGAGAGAGAGAGAGAGAGAGAGAGAGAGAGAGAGAGAGAGAGAGAGAGAGAGAGAGAGAGAGAGAGAGAGAGAGAGAGAGAGAGAGAGAGAGAGAAAGAGAGTGTGTGTGCATGTGTGAGAGAGAAAGTAATTGTTTGTTAGGTGTTTGTGATTGTGAGCGAGTATATGTATATATGAGGGGGTGTCTATTTGCGTGTTATTGAGTGGGTGCATAACTGTGGTTCTGATTAATTGATGTAGGTATATATGAATGTGTTTATGCATGTGTGTGTGTCTGTGTCTGCCTCATAACATGGCAATATGCACTGTTTATGCTCACAAAATTCATTTGACATGTGAATGCAACATGTACAATAGATAATAGATGTACAAAAGATGAGTGATTGGAAGGGTGCAATGTAAGACGAGCCTGCTTGCCAAGTTTGTAACCTTTTGTATATAAAGTTTGTTTGTTATTTTCCTCACCTCCAGATTCACCGGATTAAATTTAATTATCTCAATGAAACTCAGATTGGTGATTATGTCAAACCATTTTGATATTTACTGTGACTTTGTAAATTTCATGTGTCCATGAATGTTTATAATAAACATCTCACACACAAATAATGCAACTCTGCACTTACCGAAAACAACTCCAAAGAGCTTATATCAGTGCGTAGATCAGTGACGTATCCCCTAGTGATAGTACGGGCATAAGCTGGCAGACTCCCCTCTGCTATACCCTGCAAATTCAAAACACATGTCAAATTTATAAACAGTTTATAGTAATTAGTATTAAAATGAGGAGTGGCTAGCCAAGTGGCCTAAAATGCTGGGTCCTCTTTCAGGAGACCCAGGTTTGAATCCTCAGTAAGGTGTGGATTATTTTTCTGTCGGGGGTAAAAAGAAACCTGCACAGTTCACGGCGACTACACTAGCCAGGCGGCCTTAATTCCTCAGGCTCAAGACCCCCCTGTCCTACACAGCAAGGTACTATAGGCAGTAGATGACAGCTGACAGTATTAAAACAAACATCAAAACAATGTATTCCATTTGTGAATTTACACACAGAAGCCATAAGCAATAAGCTGCACAACATGGCCCTACACATATTTACCTCCATCGTGCCAGGTGCAAACTGCAGTCACATTTTTAATGTAATTAACAGATGAATTGTCAAAATCTCCGAGTCTTCATCGCCCGCGCCTGGCAATAACGACCAGGTACGACTGTGAACTCGACTCGCGTTATTGCGCAGTGCATGGCCAGAGGTCAGCGTGGGACACGGAAGCCACGAGACCGGACAGCCGGGCCAACGAGGCATCACGGCTAGTAGCTCAGACGAGCCTAGGACTTCAGACTGGACGGACATGAAAGTGTACTGCGGTGTATGAGTCGATGCTTGATGGACGAAAGCCTGTATGCTTTATTGAGGTAGAATACAGAGTGCGTGAGTGTATATTCTATTGCATTTATATATTGATGTATGTACATTGAATGTTTCGAGCAATGGCATTATCGCGGACTTTGCGCGATGCCTGATATGTTTGCTGTGTGAGAAGTGCGATTAAAAGTGATTGAGTTATATTCGCTGAGTGTTGCTCCACTCAGTTAGTGTGAGTGATTGTTTTCACGCCTGTTAGTTTATACGAGCCAATGGTCTTACAAACAAGACCCTGACATGAATGTTTTTCTCAATGAAGTGCATATGTATTTCAACAAGAACAGGATTAATCTGTTCACTTTATACAATATCTTACTCTACAGTATGCACCTGGTGAGACGCAGCGAAATATGCCAGGCAACTTATAGTGCAACCTATTGTTTATGCTTCTGTGTCCATATTGTACAAAATAATAGTTTAATTAATTATGTCTTTGGCTACTGCTGTATTAAAGTAATGACTGTTTAGGACTGTAACAGTTAAAGTGATAACTAACTGGGACTGTAGCAGTAAAAGTAATAACTGGGAATGAAGCCGTTAAATGTTATAACTGCCTGGGACTGTAGTAGTTAAGGTAATAGTTGTCTGGGACTGTAGCAGTTACAGTAATAGCTGCCTGGGACTGTAGCAGTTACAGTAATACCTGCCTGGGATTGTAGCAGTTACAGTAATAGCTGCCTGGGATTGCAGCAGTTACAGTAATAGCTGCCTGGGACTGTAGCAGTTACGGTAATACCTGCCTGGGATTGTAGCAGTTACAGTAATAGCTGCCTGGGACTGTAGCAGTTACAGTAATAGCTGCCTCGGACTGTAGCAGTTACAGTAATACCTGCCTGGGATTGTAGCAGTTACAGTAATAGCTGCCTCGGACTGTAGCAGTTACAGTAATACCTGCCTGGGATTGTAGCAGTTACAGTAATAGCTGCCTGGGACTGTAGCAGTTACAGTAATAGCTGCCTGGGACTGTAGCAGTTACAGTAATAGCTGCCTGGGACTATGGCACTTATAGCTCCCTTGGACTGTAGCAGTTACAGTAATAGTTGCCTGGGACTGTAGCAGTTAAAGTAATAGTTGCCTGGGACTATGGCACTTATAGCTCCCTTGGACTGTAGCAGTTACAGTAATAGTTGCCTGGGACTGTAGCAGTTACAATAATAGTTGCCTGGGACTATGGCACTTATAGCTCCCTTGGACTGTAGCAGTTACAGTAATAGTTGCCTGGGACTGTAGCAATTAAAGTAATAGTTGCCTGGGACTATGGCACTTATAGCTCCCTTGGACTGTAGCAGTTACAGTAATAGTTGCCTCGGACTGTAGCAGTTACACTAATAGTTGCCTGGGACTGTAGCAGTTACATTAATAACTGCCTGGGACTGTAGCATTTACAGTAATAGCTGCCTGGGACTGTAGCAGTTACAGTAATAACTGCCTGGGACTGTAGCAGTTACAGTAATAACTGCCTGGGACTGTAGCAGTTACAGTAATAGTTGCCTGGGACTGTAGCAGTTACAGTAATAGTTGCCTGGGACTGCAGCAGTTACAGTAATAGTTGCCTGGGACTGTAGCAGTTACAGTAATAGTTGCCTGAGACTGTAGCAGTTACAGTAATACCTGCCTGGGACTGTAGCAGTTACAATAATAACTGCCTGGGACTGTAGCATTTACAGTAATAGCTGCCTGGGACTGTAGCAGTTACAGTAATAACTGCCTGGGACTGTAGCAGTTACAGTAATAACTGCCTGGACTGTAGCAGTTACAGTAATAACTGCCTGGACTGTAGCAGTTACAGTAATAACTGTCTGGGACTGTAGCATTTACAGTAATAACTGTCTGGGACTGTAGCAGTTACAGTAATAGTTGCCTGGGACTGTAGCAGTTACAGTAATAGTTGCCTGGGACTGTAGCAGTTACAGTAATAGTTGCCTGAGACTGTAGCAGTTACAGTAATACCTGCCTGGGACTGTAGCAGTTACAATAATAACTGCCTGGGACTGTAGCATTTACAGTAATAGCTGCCTGGGACTGTAGCAGTTACAGTAATAACTGCCTGGGACTGTAGCAGTTACAGTAATAACTGCCTGGACTGTAGCAGTTACAGTAATAACTGTCTGGGACTGTAGCATTTACAGTAATAACTGTCTGGGACTGTTGCAGTTACAGTAATAACTGCCTGGACTGTAGCAGTTACAGTAATAACTGTCTGGGACTGTAGCATTTACAGTAATAACTGCCTGGGACTGTAGCAGTTACAGTAATAACTGCCTGGGACTGTAGCAGTTACAGTAATAGCTGCCTGGGACTGTAGCAGTGTTGCAGAGCTACACACAGGTTATGAACGTGATCGTATAGCACCACACAAGTCAGTCTTCGCGTTGTTAGAAAGGTATTTTATTGATGAATCATTCTATCTCAGCACATATGATGGAGACTCCCTTCTCGCTGGCCCCCAAGTGACGTGTGTGTTTACCTAGATACCCTTCTTCATTCGTGCACACACGTTCACTATGGTTTTCCCCCTAGTCAAGGAATGCGCAGCATTCCTTAACTCTTTACTCCTAACCTCATTCTCCCACTGTTACAATACCTCCCCTTCTTCAAAGAGAATTTTTCCTTGAAAAAATCTCAACCCCAACTTTTAATTAGTAACTTTACATCTCTATACTACAATAACAACAATTCCATATACTTCCTAAGTCAATTCCCCTATCTCCTCATAGCCAATTGCTAACCAGAGACCATAATATCGAAACTCTCTACAAAACTCGTTATAAAGTTCTCTAGAAAACTTTCTACAAAACTCTCCATAAAATTCCCCATAAGCGAACCGCTTTTAACTTTAAAACGTCCATCTAAATTATGATTGACAAAACTGAAGATATTCTCCTTATCCTTTATTTCCCCCCTGATTCACATTCTCACACTCTCAGTATTTTAGGATAGACAGAAAAAAAAATAGCTAGTTAGATTTGTGTAGGTGCGCACCTGAAATTAATAAAAGTAAGGAAAAAGTAAGAAAGTAAGAAGTAATCACCTTTCTCTTCCCATACATTCTCAAAACTTTATCAAAAAATAAAGTTTCAAAATTTATCTTCAGTTTCCGTCAATAATAATTGTTATTATCAAAAAAATATGTTAATCCAAAACTGCTAGCCTTTGTATTATTCAGATCATCAATTTCCCGTTTACCATTCCTTCAACAACAAAAAACTTCCTAACTATTATTATACTGTTAAGTACAGTCTTCCTCTTCCAATATGCAGTTATTTAAATGCCAAATTTCAACCTGGCATTCCCCCCATATTCTCCCATTAAACGCTGTTCAACCCAGCTCCTATTATAAACCTTGTATATACATTGCATACCCCACATGTAATAATAACATACCCCTCCATATACATATAGAATCACTTCACTAACCACTACTTTAATTCATCTTCTAACTGAACTTCAAAGTAATAATCATTTTAAACACCCTTAAGGTAACTCAATCAACCCAAAACATCGTAAAAATAACCATCTAAGTTAAGTTATTTTACACATTTCATAAAACACAATTGAAGTCCCAACAATTGAGCAAAACATTTCAATCCCCTCATCATATTTATCCCCCCACATTAATCAATGTACATTATAAATTTCAAGACCATATTCTCAGTACACAATAATAATTTTCCGCTTTAGAAAAACTCCATCAAGTACCTTTGTAAACACAAAAATATCGTGTCCAACTTCTTCTTCTATCTGCTATCTGCAGAACTTTGTATCACTCTTTTCATCTATCAGTTCTCCATTTCTTTAATAACCTCAAATTTTTTTCAATAATTGCTATATCTACATCAATGTCGCTATCCTCTCGAGGAGAGCTATCTTCTTTCATATCAGCTTCTTCATCAGTTTCTGACTTTTCATCCATCTCTTGTTCCCCATCTGTATATCCATTACTAGCAACCGTTAATCTCTTCCTTTCTACATCCAATCTAATTTTTCTGTCTTGCCGTCTCAACAAATTTTCAAATAGTGGCATCTCTTCCTCACTCGAAGAATCTTTCAACATCAGTGCTTATATTCTGTTGTCTTAACACCGCATCCAACCTTGATATTGCCCCGCCAACTCCAGTGAGTACCTGTGAAAAATCTTGGGATTCCATCCTAAAATTTATAATTATCAAGCAATATACAAATATTTCAACAATATTGATTTCAAACCCAGCAACAATACATAATCTGTTAATTACTCTAATATTATCTAATTATCTTAACTAAATCCTCCAATCGAAGATCCTGACGAAGAAATATTCCTGTTTCAACCCTGAATTCTGACACAAGAATTTAAATGACCTCCTGATTCAGAATTACCTACACCACATAAAAAAGGACTCTAATCAAGCTCGTTAAAATGATCAGAACAACGAAGAGCCTCTGGGTTTCTTTCCTTAATAATTTAATCGAAGTCGAATTCAGATCTTTCTAATTATTTCCTGACGTTTATCACGCTCGATATCAGGCTCGCAACAAGACTTTGATTACCTGCTCGATTACTGTAGATTCCCTTCAAATAAGGTCACCTTTACGCAAGCGACAATTGCTCACGACTTCAGCAAAAAAAAACTCACTTTCCAGCAGCCATCTGTGATTTTCATATATATATCAAACGTAATCCAGTCAACAACAATTGGACTTAAAGCTGACGCTATCCAGTCTCTTATTTTCATGTGGAACTCTCGCCATGGTCAGTTTAAAATTACTTTATTCAAACCCCGAGTTGAGACAAGTTTCATTTATGCCTTCTTTTACTTGAAGTGACTGTATAAAGTATTGCAGACCTTGATTTCATAATTATGGAATTTGTACCATAACCTTGAGTTCACCTTCAACAATCCCACGGGTTAAAACTCATAATTTGTACTGATTTTTGATGCAGAACGGCATTACTTGATCTCAATATAGCATTTTGCGTTGGTCAGTTCTCCAATTAATTTCATAATTATGCAATAACATCAGTCTTTCAAAAAAATAAGTATCAATCAAACCTTTTCTTTAGCGCTGACCTTGAAATTGGTTCTCCTTCTTAATCAGGAATCTAGTGAAAACCCAGAACAGCTACCAACAGTCGGCTTTCATCTGTTGAGTTTCACCATAATTACTTCTCCAGACACGCCAGACCTAACCATCTTCTATGGCGGTACTCTCTCTCCGCGACCTCCCATGTTTGATAATTTCACGGCACCAAATCAACCTGTGTTGCAGAGCTACACACAGGTTATGAACGTGATCGTATAGCACCACACAAGTCAGTCTTCGCGTTGTTAGAAAGGTATTTTATTGATGAATCATTCTATCTCAGCACATATGATGGAGACTCCCTTCTCGGTGTTGACATCTCTTCTCGCTGGCCCCCAAGTGACGTGTGTGTT
Organism: Cepaea nemoralis; assembly: GCA_014155875.1. Lineage (NCBI taxonomy): Eukaryota > Metazoa > Mollusca > Gastropoda > Stylommatophora > Helicidae > Cepaea > Cepaea nemoralis. Next base: position 223,882 of record JACEFZ010010520.1, on the reverse strand, counting down.
TACCTAGATACCCTTCTTCATTCGTGCACACACGTTCACTATGGTTTTCCCCCTAGTCAAGGAATGCGCAGCATTCCTTAACTCTTTACTCCTAACCTCATTCTCCCACTGTTACAGCAGTTACAGTAATAGTTGCCTGAGACTGTAGCAATTACAGTAATAACTATCTGAGACTGTAGCAGTTACAGTAATGACTGTCTGAGACTAGCAGTTACAGTAATAACTATCTGAGACTAGCAATTATGGTAATAACTGCCTGGGACTGTAGCAGTTACAGTAATAACTGTCTGAGACTGTAGCAGTTACAGTAATAACTGCCTGGGACTGTAGCAGTTACAGTAATAGCTGTCTGGGACTGTAGCAGTTACAGTAATAACTGCCTGGGACTGTAGCAGTTATAGTAATAGTTGCCTGAGACTGTAGCAATTACAGTAATAACTATCTGAGACTTTAGCAGTTACAGTAATAACTGTCTGAGACTGTAGCAGTTACAGTAATAACTATCTGAGACTAGCAATTACGGTAATAACTGCCTGGGACTGTAGTAGTTACAGTAATAACTGTCTGAGACTGTAGCAGTCACAGTAATAACTGCCTGGGACTGTAGCAGTTACAGTAATAGCTGTCTGGGACTGTAGCAGTCACAGTAATAACTGTCTGGGACTGTAGCAGTTACAGTAATAACTGTCTGGGACAGTAGCAGTTACAATAATAACTGTCTGGGACAGTAGCAGTTACAGTAATAACTGTCTGGGACAGTAGCAGTTACAGTAATAACTGTCTGGGACAGTAGCAGTTGCAGTAATAACTGACTGGGACAGTAGCAGTTACAGTAATAACTGTCTGGGACTGTAGCAGTCACGGTAATAACTGCTTGGGACTGTAACAGTCACAGTAACAGCTGCTTGGATTGTAGCCATTAAAGTAACAATTTCCTGGGAGTAGCCATTAAAGTAGTAACTTCCTGGGACTGTAGCAATTAACTTATTACTGTTTACTATTAAACCTGCTGTAATGCATAGTATTAAGAGGGCGAATCAATAAGTAAGTCACACAGTTCTGTGGAATGGCAGATAAATGTAGTTGGTGTATTCTATAGGTGTCATTAGGTGACAGCAACATCAAACTTTATATTCCCGTTCATCAGGTGGCGCTAGGTGTCTCATACGCATGTGCAGCGCATAAACAAAATGGCAACTGTACTTACGGAGTGTACAACCAAAGAGCAACGTGCTGTTGTACGTTTTTTGTGGGCAAGAGGACTGCCTGCAAAGGACATTCATAAGGAAATGCTTCCTGTTTATGCTGACAAATGTTTGTCCCGTAAAGTGGTTCATAGATGGGTAGAAAACATTCTTCTTCGCCTTGTGTCCAAAAATTCAAGGTTACGCAAAGGGAAGGTTATGCTGACAGTGTTCTGGGATTGTCAAGGAGTGATTGTAACCAATTTCAAGAAAAAAGGTGAAAATGTGAATTCTGAATCTTACTGGGAAGTTCTATCGATGCTTCATGATGCAATTCGAAGAAAATGTCCAGGACTGCTGACTAGAGGAGTGTTTCTTCTTCATGACAATGCCAGACCACATACGGCTCGATTAACTCAGGAAAAAATTAACCAACTAAGGTGGGAAGTTCTGGAACATCCACCTTACAGCCCCGACTTAGCCCCTAGCGATTTCCACCTTTTTTTGGTCCACTGAAAACCCACCTTGGCGGGAGATATTTCGCGAATGACGCTGAAGTTGAATGTGAAGTGATTATGTGGTTTAGAAAACAGAGCACGCAGTTCTATGCAGCCGGTTTGGGAGGACTGATAAAATGATGGGATAAGTGCATCAATGTTGGTGGAAATTATGTTGAGAAATAAAGGGACAATGTATGTATAAAAATAAACTGGTTTCAAGTTGTTATCATATTTAGTTGTTTTTCTACAGCCATTTGTGACTTACTTATTGACTTCTCCTCGTCGATTATGGTAAATAATTTGAGCTCCTGTGAGTTAATGTAATGGTTTTGTTTACAGTCAATCTTCTTAATTTCTGTGAGTTAATGTAATGGGAGAGACAGTTTGTGTGTGTATATAGGTGTGTGTTTGTGTATACGAGTGTATGTTTTGTGAGTTTTTGTGTGTGGCTGGTTATGTCTGTGCATCTGCCATTTGATTTGGTCTATTTGCATCAGTGCGTCTGTTTGAGATTGTCTCTTTGTGAATTAACATCTGCATCTATGTATGCGTTTATACTGCTCACAGTAAATAAACAAGACACACAAAGATGTCAAAAGACAGAACATTCCTTGCAGTAACCACACTTGCACAGAATTAACAACATGGTGATAACATGACTACACTTCATGAAAAGAAATAAATTGAAGAACTTGGTGACAACTGGCAAGATTGAGGGGAAAAGAACAAGGGGAGGGCAGAGAAGTAAATACCTGGATGACTTGACCACATGGTATGGTCGAGGCAAGAACATAGAGCTGATCCATGACTCTCGTGATCGTGTAAAATGGCAAAACATGACCGCCCACACATATCGACATGGCACATGATGATGATGATGATGATATAATGAATACAGATGACTATGATGTCCTATCGTGTACTTACTACAGCAGGCAGTCCCATGCCCATGGAGAAGCACATTTTATGTAAGTCATCAATAAAGGCTGCAGAAGAAATAACATAACTTCAGTCACAGCATCAAAACTAACTAGCAAACCAGGACACTGTGTACCATATCAGATTATTCAATCTGGAGACTGGTATGTGGTGTTATTCACTCTAAAGACTGATATGTCATGTCAGGTTATATAGTCTGGAGAGTGGTAAGTCATGTTAGATTATATAGTCTGGAGACTGGTATGTCATGTCAGGTTATATAGTTTGAAGACTGGTATGTCATGTTATTCAGTCTGGAGACTGGTATGTCATGTTATTCAGTCTGGAGACTGGTATGTGGTGTTATTCACTCTAAAGACTGATATGTCATGCCAGGTTATATAGGCTGGAGAGTGGTAAGTCATGTTAGATTATATAGTTGGAGACTGGTATGTCATGTTATTCAGTCTGGAGACTGGTATGTGGTGTTATTCAGTCTGGAGACTGGTATGTGGTGTTATTCACTCTAAAGACTGATATGTCATGTCAGGTTATATAGGCTGGAGAGTGGTAAGTCATGTTAGATTATATAGTTGGAGACTGGTATGTCATGTTATTCAGTCTGGAGACTGGTATGTCATGTTATTCAGTCTGGAGACTGGTATGTGGTGTTATTCACTCTAAAGACTGATATGTCATGTCAGGTTATATAGGCTGGAGAGTGGTAAGTCATGTTATATTATATAGTTGGAGACTGGTATGTCATGTTATTCAGTCTGGAGACTGGTATGTCATGTTATTCAGTCTGGAGACTGGTATGTGGTGTTATTCACTCTAAAGACTGATATGTCATGTCAGGTTATATAGGCTGGAGAGTGGTAAGTCATGTTAGATTATATAGTTGGAGACTGGTATGTCATGTTATTCAGTCTGGAGACTGGTATGTCATGTTATTCAGTCTGGAGACTGGTATGTGGTGTTATTCACTCTAAAGACTGATATGTCATGTCAGGTTATATAGGCTGGAGAGTGGTAAGTCATGTTAGATTATATAGTTGGAGACTGGTATGTCATGTTATTCAGTCTGGAGACTGGTATGTCATGTTATTCAGTCTGGAGACTGGTATGTGGTGTTATTCACTCTAAAGACTGATATGTCATGTCAGGTTATATAGGCTGGAGAGTGGTAAGTCATGTTAGATTATATAGTTGGAGACTGGTATGTCATGTTATTCAGTCTGGAGACTGGTATGTCATGTTATTCAGTCTGGAGACTGGTATGTCATGTTATTCAGTCTGTAGACTGGTATGTCATGTTATTCAGTCTGGAGACTGGTATGTCATGTTATTCAGTCTGGAGACTGGTATGTCATGTTATTCAGTCTGTAGACTGGTATGTCATGTTATTCAGTCTGTAGACTGGTATGTCATGTCAGGTTATATAGGCTGGAGAGTGGTAAGTCATGTTAGATTATATAGTTGGAGACTGGTATGTCATGTTATTCAGTCTGTAGACTGGTATGTCATGTTATTCAGTCTGTAGACTGGTATGTCATGTTATTCAGTCTGTAGACTGGTATGTCATGTTATTCAGTCTGGAGACTGGTATGTGGTGTTATTTAGTCTAAAGACTGATATGTCATGTCAGGTTATATAGGCTGGAGAGTGGTAAGTCATGTTAGATTATATAGTTGGAGACTGGTATGTCATGTTATTCAGTCTGGAGACTGGTATGTCATGTTATTCAGTCTGTAGACTGGTATGTCATGTTATTCAGTCTGTAGACTGGTATGTCATGTTATTCAGTCTGTAGACTGGTATGTCATGTTATTCAGTCTGTAGACTGGTATGTCATGTTATTCAGTCTGTAGACTGGTATGTCATGTTATTCAGTCTGTAGACTGGTATGTCATGTTATTCAGTCTGTAGACTGGTATGTCATGTTATTTAGTCTGTAGACTGGTATGTCATGTTATTCAGTCTGTAGACTGGTATGTCATGTTATTCAGTCTGGAGACTGGTATGTGGTGTTATTCAGTCTAAAGACTGATATGTCATGTCAGGTTATATAGTCTGGAGAGTGGTAAGTCATGTTAGATTATATTGTTGGAGACTGGTATGTCATGTTATTCAGTCTGGAGACTGGTACGTCATGTTATTCAGTCTGTAGACTGGTATGTCATGTTATTCAGTCTGTAGACTGGTATGTCATGTTATTCAGTCTGTAGACTGGTATGTCATGTTATTCAGTCTGTAGACTGGTATGTCATGTTATTCAGTCTGTAGACTGGTATGTCATGTTATTCAGCCTGTAGACTGGTATGTCATGTTATTCAGTCAGTAGACTGGTATGTCATGTTATTCAGCCTGTAGACTGGTATGTCATGTTATTCAGTCTGTAGAATGGTATGTCATGTTATTCAGTCTGTAGACTAGTATGTCATGTTATTCAGTCTGGAGACTGGTATGTCATGTCTGCCAAGTCGTAGCGGACCCGCTGACGCAAAAGTAAGAGGGAGCAAAACTCCTGAGATAACTAGGCATCTGATGTATGACGGAGATCACGTCAGTTTTGTTTGTCAATAGCTACAGCATTCAGATCAGAGAGCTTGATTGAAGAAGCAGCACGTTTAAGCCATCTCCAATACGTTGAGATTGTTTCTAGCAGGACAATTTTATTAATGGCTAAGATATAGTAAAAGGAGAATCAGAATCATGGCAGCTTATATATCAAGATAACGATGTGGGACAGATGCCGAATCTAGAAATGAAATTGAACATGTCACACCAGAAGAACGTTTTCGGCATCCTTGGATGGACAGAAGAAATGAAGGACTGCAATACTAATGATGCGATAGTTCTCAGTAATATGGTCAAACAGTTAAATACTTATAATTGATGTTTTATCAAGATCATCCCATCTGACTGTTACAGACCCGACCGAAATTTTATTGAAATGTATTGATTACCTGATTGAATACTGCTCAAGAATATCGACTAATAAACTTAGCCGCATCAAGTTATTTGCCAGCCTTCTTGTGAGTCCTTTTATTCAAGTTCCGTTACTTCATTGCTGCACAGTTGTCGGCACCTCTGGACTGTTTTCTATTCAAGCTTACGTTTCATATTATGCCAGATAACTACTCAGCAATGTCAGGTTATATAGTCTGGAGACTGTTATGTCATGTTAGGTTATATAGTCTGGAGACTAGTATGTCATATCATGTTATTCAGTCTGGAGACTGGTACGTTATGTCAGGTTATATAGTGTAGAGACTGTTACGTCATGTTGGTTTATATAGTCTGGAGACTAGTATGTCATATCATGTTATTCAGTCTGGAGACTGGTAAGTCATGTCAGGTTATATAGTCTAAAGACTGGTACGTTATCTCAGGTTATATAGAGTGGAGATTGGTATGTCATGTCATTTAATATAGTCTGGAGAGTGGTACGTCATGTCGTAGTGTAAAGACAGGTACGTCATGTCGGTTTATATAGTCTTGAGACTGGTATGTCATATCATGTTATTCAGTATGGAGAATGGTATGTCATGTCATTCAGTCTGGAGAAGGGTATGTCATGTCAGGTTATATAGTCTGGAGACTGGTATGTCATGTCATTCAGTCTAGAGAATGGTATGTCATGTAAGGTTATTCACCCTGGAGACTGGTAAACAGTTTTTCTACCTGTTACTCCACCACCATAATCATAATGTAGCTGGTATTTCACAGAACATTGCCCTCATCACAGCCCATCAAAATGCTTCTCAACCCCTGGCCAGTTCTCCTGCCTCATGCAACCTCATAATGTGCTTGCAACCTCCTGTATCATCTTTATCCTGGTTAACCCCTGCGTCTGCTTCCAGGAACCATGCCTATCATCACAGTTCTTAGTGATGTTGAATATGGCTAACGTATTTCAGCTTCCGAAACATGATGCATTCCACCATAAGACATTTACAACAAATAGGTCAGGTTGAGAAAGCTGTTATATTGCCATAGTCCGTTACTTTACTGCTGATTGTTATATTTGGTGGGTTCGTCTGTGAAAATTATCTTTTATTTTAATATTCAGAGTATTGACAATGGCAATGGATAATAACTTTCTCACATAGTGATACAACAATTTGATGAGACGGCCACACAGATTTCTAGAAAATTAAACATAAACATTCCACGGTTAAATGAAAGTAAATATTTGTTTAATCAAAAGTAAACATGTTGTGTTTAGGTAAAAGTAAATATTTTGTGTGTGTTTGTTTTTGCCGCTGGCTCGCTTTCAACTCAAGCATAGTCCATATATGTGCTACTACTTCTAGTTCACTGGACTGATTTATTCAGTGTGGATTAGCTTTCCCTATTACCAATGTCCTCGTCATCAGGTGAACCCACTCCAACTTCAGAAGTACTTATAATCGACGTCCTCAAGTCAAGGATGAGAAGTCAACATTTTAGTCTAACTGATAGGTGTAGAAGTTGAACCCCCTACCTCGGCATCAACACACCGTAAGTTTAAAAGCTAGCTCTCTTATCCATTCAGCCATGCCGACCTCCTAATTTGTGTTTAACTAAAAGCAAACATTCTATGTGCAATTAAAAGCAGACATGTTTGTACAGCTGTAGAGAATCAGTCTATAGAATGTCAAGCCATACACTTAAATAACACATATATTATGCACAGATGGAAAATATATGCACCTTGTAAACATGTTTAATATGATTAGCTGTATAAGCAGGTAACATGAAGTTTAAAAAAAGTGCAGTTAATCAACATGCATAAGTTTAAACCCACCTCTCAGAACAAAATAGAGCAGAGTGTAAAAATCTGAGTTAGGCTTCTCTGCAATGACTACCACTTCATGGTCCTTAATTGGTACCTGCAGGTAAATGACCAGAGTGAATTTATATTTAACCCTCAATGTCATATTACTGTCACTGTACTGTACTCCAGAAGCACAAGTACACTCATGCATCCACTCACCCACACCCCCCAAAAATATCCACACTCATGCACATTCAGTCTTTCTTTCTTTTCCTCCGACTTCTATCACTCACTGCTGTTTAGTTATGTCGAAACTAAAGTCTGGGAGGTCAGCATGGTGTGTTCTTAAACATCTAGTGTGCTGATGCCGAGGTAAGGGGTTCAACCCCTACACTGGATAGTTGGACTACAATACTGATCTCTCGTCCTGGACTTGGGGAAGTAAATTACAAGTACCTCTGAAGTCGAAGTGGGTTCGCCTGATGGCAAAGTTAATCCAAGCGCAAAATTCAGTCCATCATTACTAGAAGTAGTGTGTATGGACTACGCTCGAGTTCAAAGCGAGCACACAAAAATCCTGGTTCTCTGGATGTATGTTTCTGTAATTAAGAGTTTTCATTGGGACATCCACAAAGCTTTGTGTGAATACATTTCTCAATGATACACCATTCACTCCGTAACTAACTAAGCATTTGTAAGTCTTACATCACTGTCTGTCTACATTTGTGCAGGAGTAATGGTACCTGTCTTAGCAGCAACTGTTCAATCTAATATGTCCTGTTCTTATATAGAACAAGATCATCTGCTTTGTTTGATCAACATAGTGAGTGTTGTCTCTGTTTTGGCTAATTTTTCTAACAGCCTTAATTCTTCCCTCTGGACACTGGGATGGAATCTGTGACAATAAAATATTTAAAACCTACGTAGGAAAAGAACATGGGGAAGGCAGAGAAGTAAATATCTGGATGGCCACATTGTTTGGTCTTGACAAGAACACAGGGCTGATCCACGACTCTGGTAATCATGTGAGATGGTGAAACACGATCGACAACGCTTATCGGCACGGCACATGATGATGATGAGAAGAACAGGCTACACACAACTTTTCAGTAAACAGATTTTTGTATTTCTAATGATATTTATATTTTCAGTGCTTCATCATGTTACATATTTCTGTATATTTCACAATAACTATGGAGTATAGGTCTTTCTTCACTCAGTAAACCTTACCCTAACTCACATGTACATCCCATCTCACTTTCTCTCTGTGTCTCTTTTTTATATACTTACTATCACATATTCTCTCTTTTACTTTCTCTCATTCACTCACTTATCCACACAGTTGAAATCTGAGAATATTAAACATTCTTACCAGACTTGCAAATGCTACCGCCTTGCCATAAGTAACAGTTAAATTAAGTGCTGTATAGACTGCAACAAGGTCACTAAAGTAGTTTGAACCGTGGACCTCAAAATAATCCTGGGCACCTCTCCTCCAAGCCTCTATCTCGCCTGAAACAATAAATATATTTTACTGCATGTGGGACAACTGTTTTTACAGTCGTTTCGGCCAAAGGCATAAATATCATAACTTTGCTGGAAACAGTTACAATGCAAATACCATACAATAATAAGAAATAATATTAGACGAACAAAGAAGAAGAAGACAGATGGAAACCATCACTGCCTAATGTAGTACTTAAATATTGGACTTCTTAATTTCTTCTTCTTCTCTTCCTCCATTTACCCGGGGGGAAGATGCACAAATATTTCATGCACGCTTTCTACTGCTCTTTGTAAGTTGGTATTCATTTCTTTAAGGTTGTTATTGATACCATCACTTCATCTTTTACGTGGTCGTCCCTGGCTCCGAATCCATTATATTTCTTCAACGTGGCTCTTTGTGGCAGGTAGTACCATGGCATTCTTATGAGGTGGCCAAACCATTTCATCTGTTGTTCTTTAATGAAGTTAGTCAAGTCTTAGTTAGATATGACTATGCTACAGAATGACAGTAGATGGTACTACCTGCTTTCTGTTAGCAACATAGCAACAAATGTTGGGTGGAGCTAAAAAAATCCAACATCCTACATTGTGCTAACGGCTTCGGGTGGAGGAACACAATTGGGAGTGTACAAGCCTTACCCTGGTGCGTGGAAATGCAACCTAAAGACTAAATATCATGGCTGGGCAGACCAGGCCCTAAGCCTTGATCAGCAATTGGTCTAAGATTGAAGTTTTGACAGGTGGAAAGTTAGAGCATTGTTTTGCTGATGCAGCAGCTTCTGCAGTTTGCCTTGCTGCTATGGCAGCTTGCTTTGTTCCACATGTACTGGTGTTACCTTTCCTCTGGAGTAAACTAGGCAGGCAGTGAGAGGGATTATGCTGAATGGGCAACACAGTCTCTATAATTCAGGTCAGGCTTTATGCTATGGAGAGGTTATTGTGCCTTTTTTGAAGCACAATGTAGCAAACTGATCTATCAAGATGGCAAGGTGCCAGTTTTATTAATGATGTGCATGACTGGTATCAGATCTGATCTTTTAACTCTTTCTCTGCCAAGGGCCCATACATCGCCACAATTGACTGACAGTGACGCCCATGGGCCCTTTAATCGCCACATTGTAAACAGTGGTTTATTTGATACATTTCTGCTACCTGCCACAATTTTCAATCAATCAATCATTTGCCATGCCGGAAAGCGTGGGCGGTCATGACTCGCCATTTCACTCGATCACAAGTGTCGTGGATCAGCTCAGTGTTCCTGTCTCGTCCATGTCATGTGTCCAAGCCATCCAGGTATTTTCCTCTCGGTCTTCCCCTTGGTCTGTTCCCTTCAATCTTGCCAGTTGTCACTAAGTTCTCCAATCCATTTCTTCTCATAACATGTCCAAAAATTTTTGACTGTCTACGTCTAATTTCTCTAATCAGTTTACGATGTTCATTTGTCTCCTGTAGTACTTGGTCATTGGTTTTTCTGTCTGTCCATGGTATTCTTTGCATTTTCCTCAGAAACCACATTTCTGCAGCCATCAGATGCTTTTCAGCTTGACTGCTCATTGTCCAAGTTTCACATCCATACAAAAGAACAGGCTCTATGTATCCCCTCAACACTCTTTTTCTCGTTTCAATTGACATCTTTTTATTGGTCAGAATGTTTTTCATCTTGCTAAAGGCTACTTTCGCCATGGCGATTCTTGTTCTTATCTCTTCAAGGCATCTCCCATCAGATGTTATGACTGTTCCAAGATAATTGTACCGATTCACTTGTTGAAGAATATTTCCATTTACTTGTATATTACATTGTGGCACTTCTTCCTTCCTAGTGACGACCATAACCTGAGTCTTTTTACAATTTAATTCTAACCCCAGTTGCTCACTGTGTACAACAACCGCATCTACTAATTGTTGCAGGTCCTGCGCATTGTCTGCAATTAATACTGTATCATCTGCATATCTAATGTTATTGATGTTTCGTCCTCCAATGCTGATTCCATTTATATCCTCTACATTTCTGAAAATATTTTCACTGTATAGGGAAAAAAGATCTGGAGACATCACACATCCCTGCCTAACACCTCTCTTAATTGGCTGATACTGTCCCACTTCATTATCAATCCTTATTGCAGCTTGTTGTTTCCAATATATGTTTTTTTATAAGTCTAATGTCTTTCCCATCAATTTGTAGATCTGCAAGCATATCCACCATGTTGACATGTCTAACTCTATCAAAAGCCTTTGTATAGTCAATAAAGCAAAGATGTATATCCTTGTTTACTTCTATAGCACGTTCAATAACTGTTCGCAGCATATACACAGCATTTACTGTACCCTTTCCTTCTACAAACCCACATTGTTCTTCCCCTATTTCAGGTTGTATCTTCTTCCTCACTCTTTGCATGATAATTCTTAGCAAAATCTTTGTGATGTGACTCATTATACTAATTGTTCTGTGTTGATCACATTCCAAGGTTCCTGATTTCTTTGGGATTGCAATAAATACAGAGTTACATAATTCAGGAGGTATATCTCCAGTATCATATAATGTGTTCATCAGTCTGGTGACTTGCTCTAGTCCAAATTCTTCTAAAGCTTTAATCATTTCTGTTGTGATGTTATCTGCACCGCGGGCCTTGCCAGCTTTCATATGCTTAAGAAAATTTCGAACCTCCACCTCAAAAATTGGCGGTCCTTCATTATTAAATCTAATATCATACTGTTCGTCTCTGTTATCATCATAAAGGTGTTTCACATAATCTGTCCATACATGTAGAATCTGGTCTTTTTCTATTATGATTTTGCCATCTTCAGTTTTTAGACACCCTGTTGATATACTTGTTCTTTTATTAGTAAGTTCCTGAATTCTTTTGTGCACTAATTTGGTATTTTGACTGTTGTGTTGGTTTTCAATTTCTAAGCACTTTTCCACAATTTTAAGTGACGTTAAATTGAAAATTCACACACCCGGAACATTTTCCCTTCGGCATTGTAAGGTAAAGCGTTTTCATCCATTGATTTTTGTGAGTTTTTTTAGTTTTAGTGTTAATTGGTTTGTTTTGGTTTTTCGCAAATGACAACGCCCTTGAGTATGTGGCCTCGTAGATTTACATCAGATTAAGCTAGATATTAGATTTATAGTGATTTCAAGGTCTTTGTGAAAGATTCTAAAACTGAAACCACGTGCAGTATTCAATTAGTTAAATTATGTCGTTAGATATTTCGAACACCACTGAAAGTGAACGTTCGTCATAATATGATGGCACATATTGAATTATGAATGCGCTAATGGGCCACATTTATGCCTCTAAATTAGTTTTGCCTATCACAAAGTATTTAAGGAGTATTTAAATAATTAAATTTAAAAGAATAATAATCATAACTAAATGGAAAATAGTGTTTATATTCTTCTTCTCAGTACAATCTGAGTGGTGTGTTACTGACATTTTCCATTTTGTGTGAAAATTATGTGCTTCAAAATATTATGTTTTAACCCTTTTAGGACGGAACAACATTGGGCCAAATTTAGGTTTCACTCTGAAGAAGATGGAGCCATTTTTTTAGAGTACAGAAATGACAATTTTATAAATAAAAAAAAAATATTAGAACCCTATATAGGTAGGACAATATTCAGCAAATTTAACTGGATTAGCTGCTGTGGATACAAAATAAAGCCTTGGTAAGTGACATTTTTAAATATTTTTAACCTTTTTAATATTTCAATTGTTATTACTAAACCTCTCATTATTGTCATATTTCTAACCTATCAATTAATTATTAACACTGTCATGTTCCTTGTGCAATCCTCTTTAATTTGATATATAATACAATATATCTGCTACCATTTTAACCATTTTAAAAGCATTATTGTGACACACCCCTACTTCCAATTTTCTGCCATGAATTTCTGTTTGGTCAGGACCCAATTTTTGTTTGGCACCGAAAGAGTTAATTTCCGCATTCCTAATTCTATCTCTCATGGTTAGTCCTGCAGCTCTTCTAAGGCATCTAATCTCTGCTGTTATAATTTTACTCTCATCAGTTGCAGTAATCGTCTATGTTTGACATTGGTAGCATATTGTCGGCCAAAAAATAGTTCTTATGAGATTTGTTTTAGTACTTAAAGGTATCTTTCTATGAAACAGAAGTGATACTAGTTGTCCCTGTACCTGATTTGTCTTTGCATGTGTGTTGATTTCTCTAACAATTTCCCCCAAAGCAGTGAAAATTTACCCTAGAGATTCCAAGTTCTATGGACGTTCTTTCTTAGAGAAATGGAGTAACACCATCAGAATTTATCCAGAACAACAAAGACTGAGATCTGTGAAGATACATGAATGTCTAAGCCATTTGGCACGGCACATGATAACAATGATGATGATGAACAGTGTCAGTAATATTAGTCAGCCTTACCATGATGCCTTGCAAAATCAAACAGCACATGCATATGAGGATGCACCTGACTTGCTCCACACTTGGGCAGAGTGTCCCAGATGACAGCAGGGTAGCTAGCCTGAGGGTGATGATTATGTGCTTTGGTCAGCCTAGGCAATACAAAATTGATGAAATCAGTTAAATACAGTGTAGTCAGTTGTAATTTATGGAGTGGCACAGAAAAATAATAACTGACAAGAAAAATAATACAAGGGCCCATCTGCAATAAGATTTACTTGGGAACCTGTACATTTTCTTATAGTCCATGCCATGTGGTGTTGGTGATCATGTCTGTCCACAGCCTTCTGTCTCATGTACTGCCAATAATTTCTGACACCAATGTTCCTCCATGATATGAAGCAAAACCGTCTATCAACTTCTCTCTTGGTTTCCTCCTGCCTTTCATCCACTCCAGCCTTCCCGTTGTGATGACATACCCCAGCTTTTCCTTTTCCATGACATGCCCAAAGAGTGTGGACTGTCTTCTTCTGATGTGAGTGACCAGTTCTTTTTGTGAGTTAACTACCATCAAGATATCTTCATTGTTCTTTCTATCTATCCATGTTGTTCTCATCATTCTTCTATAAAACCACATATCCACAGCTTCCACATAATCACACACTTGTTTGCTAATTGTCCATGATCTGCTTCCATACATCAGGATTGGATCAATATAGCTCTTAAGAACTCTCACTTGACAAAGATAAATTGCAGAGAATATTTTTAATTTTGTGAAATGCTGCTTTTGGTTGGCTATTCATACATTTTACTTCCTTCCAGAACACATGATACCAGACCATTTGAACAGTAAGGAAAGATACTGTGGCTTTAGCTAAACATACACACTCTGGCACTGCTGCTTTGTCATAAATAAAATTAATTCACTCTATCCATACATCAGAACAGAGTATAGGAGACTGAAGGTAGAAGAGTAAAACATGATGAATTGATTAAAATGTTGGAAGATATCAACACTGAGGGGAATAATCTCAGAATAATGAAGAATATTTACTGGAATGAAGTAGCAGCAATTAACTGCTTCTTATGCATGTGTGGTAGGTAGTTTGATTATTCTTTGCTTCCTTTCAGGGTCCTGGTAACGCACATTAACCCTAACAATACTTAAATATTTTCCAACCTTTCTCTAATGCTTTTCCTCTTCTTCATTCTTCTATCGAGGGGAGTACATCACACCCAGCTGTGCATCTCTCTAATTCAGAGTTATCATGCTGACTTCAGCATGCACTTTTTGTATGGGTTCCTTCATCTAGACAGACTCTGATGATGCTGATGAAGAGATTTTTCTCTGGACCCAGAACCAAATTACCATGAGGTTGTTTTACAAAGCTCTTCTTCCCCCCTTCTAGCAAAAAAAAAAAAAACCCAGCAAAGTGTGCACTACTTCTACTGAAACCTCACATCTGTGGACAGCTGTATTAGGATGTCAGCAGGTCAGAATTCAGTTCAGTAGACGGGGACTGGTGAGAAATAGGCCTGAGTTGGTCATGTTATCTCCATCAATGACAGTTTTCATTCATCTCCACAGTGAAGGTTTTCATTCATCTTCAGTGAAGGTTTTCATTCATCTCCACAGACAAGGTTTTCATTCATCTCCACAATGAAGGTTTTCCTTCATCAACATGGTGAAGGTTTTCATTTGTCTCCACAGTGAAGGTTTTCATTTGTTTCCACAGTGAAGGTTTTCATTCGTCTCTACAGTGAAGGTTTTCATTCATCTTCACAGTGAAGGTTGGCTGCAATTAATCGCCAAACACTGTCAGTCTCTCACGTTGATTGTACATTCTGACAGACTTCGGTTATTTCATCTCTTGATGTTATCTTCCCACTTCTATCGTTGTTTTACTCTTGCTTGCTTGCCTTTGACTTCCGCATGTTTTTATAAGATTGTTATGTCTTTTAACAAGGCCAAAATATTTCACTCCCCTAGTTTTTATTTCTTTCATCAACTCCTCGTTTTTATCTCTTTCATCAACTCTTTTTTCATATCCAGTTTTTCTAGAATCTGTGTATTTGATTGTTTTTGTTTCCATGAAATATGACATATTCTTCTGTATATCCATATCTGCATTTGACTTTCTAATTGCTTGTTTACTGTCTAGATTTCCGAGCCATACAGTAGTGTTGAACATACATAACATTTGACAAGTCTCATTTTTAATGCGCTGTTAATCTCTCTAGATGTTAATACTGATTTCATGTGCTTGCCTGCGTTCGCTGGTTGTGAACTCCAGCATGAAGTCCTGTATGCCGGATGGTGACATCCTGTTGTCCAACATCAGTGTGTTGTACCGGACTGAGGTTTGCATGAGTATCCGTTGTCCCATGTCTGGCTTATTGGTGTGCAGACTGGTGGTCCTCACTGTACAGGCAGATACTCTCCAATTTCGGAGGAATCAGCGATCCTACTGACTTTAGCCAGGACCCCGAAGGGACCTGTTGCCCAGGACACGCTACTAGGACGTGTCAGTAGGTATGGGCCAGTATAGAACCTGGCCTTGGTAACACCTCTGCATCCCTGATTTCATGTTATTAAGAACATTTTGTCCATTGCTATTCTCTTTTTGGTTTCTGTTTCACTTGTGCCATCATACGTTATTACTTTTCCTCCATAGTTTTGAGGTATTCAATTGTCAACAGACTCCAATTCAATGCTCAGAGGTATTTTTAAGCATGCTCTGGTGTGTCCATGTCTCTACTTCTAATAAAAAGCAGCAGACACAGAAGTTAAACCTGTATGTTACACTTGTAAACATTATTTAAAGAAAAAACTCAAAAAACTGATAAAACTACAGTAGCCTCTTCTTCTTTGTTCATCCAAAATGTTTGCTTCAGGCATAATTGCATTGTGCCTGTTTACAGCAGAGCTGCGATATTTGCGCCTTTCGGTCTACACATCCAGCTTCTTTAGGCATTTGTTGACCAGGCTAACCTTCCCGGGACTACATGATCTTAAGTAACTACTTCAGTTATAACATAACATTACCAGGTTTCTGTCAGTTGAAACAGATCAAGAAATTCTTCCAAGCTCCAGTGTAAAGGATCATGCTGTTTCAAGGCTAGCAAGGCATGCAGAGTGTCGATTTTAAAGACGTTTGAAGCAGAGAAAGCATGCTTGGATTCCACACGTCCAAATATGTGCTCCGCTGTAAATCTTGGAAATACATGCATTGAAACAAAAGATAAAAGTGGTCCTCAGGAGGTTGCCACTGCAAGGATGTGAAGTGTTGCAACTTCATGCCCTGCAAAATCATTAATAACATGAATCAAAATTGAAATACATATAAAGGGACATCCAGCATTCAAGAAAAATAATATGAGAAGTTTAAAGACTAAAAGGCATTTAAAGGCAAGAGTATCGCCATGGAATCAGCCACTCTCAAGTCTGCTGAATCACATTCATGCAGTAATTTCCTCTGTAACATCGCCTAAATATAAACTGTATTTGTATATAATTACAACATTGATATGCATATCTGGTACTCATGTCTTTCTTTAGGTTTGTGTGCATCTTGCTAGAATAGGGAATCTCTGTTTTGTTTTCTTTCTCTCACTGAGTACTAACTGACCGCGGTATGCGTGACATAAAGGTTATCAGTTAGGTTGCTAACCCTTGACAGTTGCTTTTAGCTGAGAAAGAGAACGGATGGACTGTGTGTTCTGTAAAAATAATAGAAGATTATTTCAATGGAGGATTGACCAGTTCCATTAAGGAGTATTGCTCTATTAGCAAGGAAAGCCTATAATCTATCATTCTAGGTGGTTATCCAGATCTAAAATCCTTTTTCCTGTGAATGAAAGTGCTGTTTCAAGGCTAGCAAGGCATGCAGAGTGTCGATTTTAAAGACGTTTGAAGCAGAGAAAGCATGCTGGGATTCCACACGTCCAAATGTGTGCTCCGCTATAAATCTTAGAAATATATGCATTGAAACAAAAGATAAAAGTGGTAAAAGATACCATGGTCTGGCAAGGATGAGACAGCGAGGAGTGACGAGGGATCTGGCCGACGCTCAAAAGAAAGGCGAGACGGACATATAATCAGATTGCTACTGGTACTGTTGGTGTTGGAACTCTTCGCTGGCTGCTGAGGATGGGGACGGAGCGCTTATGGGAATGCCCTGAATGCTGTGATGTCGATTCCTAAATCAATCAATCAATCATGAAAGTGCTGTTATTTTATTTCCACCCTAATAAGACAACCGTCAGTTGGGCCAGGTGGAAAAAATGGCTAGAGGTCTTTCAACATTCTGTTCTAATAGTTTACCTGGGTTCTTTAATAGCCTGAAGCTTGTAAGAGGTTGACTGTTGAAAGAACTCACTTGACATCTAACTCTATGGGTGAATAGAAATCATTTAGGCTCCTTTATTGAGGAGAATAGTGAAATTCAACTTCTCATCATCCTGTGGCGTGCCATAACCCGGAGTTTAATATCTACTCTGTTTCCTTGGGTTACTTTGGTATCTACTGTCCTCATTTTGAGTATAACCTACTATGGGGACTGGTTCTGAGAGGAGAGTGAATTAGTATCACTGTTACGATTCTATGTAGAATTACTATTAAAAGCCAATGGTTCTTTGTCTAGGATCATTCTTGGAAAACTATCTCTTGTCGGGAGGAATGGGGTCTGGTTGTGGCAGATCGTCTGTTAATCTGTTCTTTTCAATCTCAAGGAGGTCTTGAATTGAATAATAGTGGATAATGAGGGGTGAGGATGAACGTCTTAGTATGCCTGGAGGTACTCACTGGGTTATACAATTGTCTATTCCTGACTCCTCCCTTTTTTGACATCTTGATTATCAACACCCAAATTTAACCAATCAACATGTGCGCCATGAATGTGAGCTGAAGGCCAGAAGTGTCAGAATCCTGGGAAAATTACTCCAGAGCTGAAGCATCAAAAACTGTGTCTTTAGAAGTCATCTTTCATCTGTATCCTTGTTTATCGTCAGATCAAAGGTAGGTACTTTAGTAACATTTTCTAAATTGCTTTTTTAATTATATAACTGCATAGTTGGATACCTCTTGAAAAAACAAATCCAACGATACCTTATTCAAGTCTGCAAGTGAATTGTAAGCTGAGATATTAATTTTTGTATGTCAGTTTAATATTTAACATTGGCATATTGGTAACTATTGGTAACCCACTCTGTAAAGTGTGACCACAAAACACGTAAGCTAAGGGCAGATAACTGCTCTTGGTTTTTTTTGCGCTAAGGGGGATAACTCAGGTTTTTATTTTGAACGCAAAATTCAAATGAAAACCTCAAACTCCCTCTTCCTCCACTCCTAAATACTAGAATGGGTGGTGAATGCAAACGTGCATCACTATAATCTCGTCGCTCTGAATAATCCATAATAATATTAAATGATCATCGCTGTATTATGACACGGAAAACCGCTATATTCCCGCCATTGAAATTTAACATGACACATCTTAGCATACAATCTTAATAATTTCTGTTTGGGATGAACCCGTGGACTAAAATATTTGAAAATTTCACAGTACGCATAAGAATGGATGCTCAATTTAATTATTTATACTAAATCAAGCGGCAACGTCTATAATAACGAGTACTATATATATATCCTTAATACCGGGGAACAATAACAAGAAAACGTAAATCGCCGTTTGAAACATCGCCGGCAACGTTCAGTTACGGAAAATGTAGTACCTAGATCAAGGGAGTGGAGACATACCCGGTGACCCTGTTTTCCAGTTAACATAGAGTTCTGACACCAACAAATATTCATTAACAACATTCAACTCAATCCACCACCTCATGATGAAATTCACATCCAGAAAACATCAGTTCTAAATCAGACACATTCCTTTCAAGGATCATTTCCATTACGATCTTCACAATTATTCTCACTCTTGTATAGTCAGTCTTAATTAAAATTGTATTATTATAACTTCAACATATTGTATTTGATAATTCACTGAGTGAGTGGGAAGTTGTGGCTCTATGGTCTATCATAAGTCCGACTCAGATCTTGATGTCTTTGCTTAAACTATCTTTCTATTCCACCCTTCTCTAATCAATGTGCAACATTCTCCTAGGTTTAAACACTGTGTAATTATCTTACTACCCGGGATTAGGTCATAGGATCTCTTGGGATCTTATGACAAAAATTGACTTCACTGCACCAGGTTTTATCCCATATGGCTCGAGCATTTTCTGCAGCATGGTCTGTCAAAAGCATCTTACAGAACACAAGAGAAACAAAGAAAGATACATCTCCAGCATCCACTAATACAGTTAAAAAAAAACAGCAACAATGAAAAACAAATACCAAGAACACTAGCTATTATATTAACTCATACCTGAAAGAATCATATTTAGTTCATAAAAAAGAAACAGATATTAAAAGTGTAAAGTTAGTTGCATGTTCTTTGCAGGATGTCATAATCAACCCCAGCATTTCTTGGCAGGTCATTATTTTATAGACAATTTTACGTTCAGTAGTTTGCCATTGCTTTTTGAACAGCCAATGCTCATATCATTGTTAAAATTAATGCAAAGTGGTAGACTCTCAAACTGCCCATGGCTGACTTTGAATCCGGTATGCCAAGATTGTGAAACTGTTCACTACCCTTTAGTCACAGACATCATTGAAACTTTTACTGACATGTTAACATAAAAATTAGCGAAATTAATTTGTTTTCTTTGCAATATTTTGCCATACACATTAAACTGTAATTCTTTGTAGATTGAAAATTAGCTGAATTAATTTGTTTTCTTTGCAATATTTTGCTACAGACACATTACAACTGTAACTTACATGTAAACATAAAAATTAGCTGAATTAATTTGTGTTCTCTGCAATATTTTGCCACAGGCACAGTAAACTTGTGACGTGTAAACATAAAAATTAGCTGAATTAATTTGTTTTCTCTGCAAAATTGTGCCACAGACACACTAAAGTGTAATTTTGTATAAACATTAAAAAACTATAGCTGAATTAATTTGTTTTCTCTATAATATTTTGCCACAGACACATTAAACTGTAACTTTGAGTAAATATAAAATTTAGCTGAATTAATTAGTTTTCGCTACAATATTTTACCACAGACATGTTTAACTATAATTTTGTGTAAAGATAAAAATAAGCTGAATTAATCTGTTTTCTGTATAATATTTTGACTTCTGAGTTTAAATCTCTAAAAGCATAAAGTCAAACAAATCTAAAGAGAGCTACAATGCAATGAAAGTCCAGGTCAGTTAAAAGAAAATCTGCTTCAATGTGATGTCAAATACATAACCACCGGGCCAGGAGGAAAATGTTTGGTCACTAAAGGTTTTTTTTTAAAGGTGAGAAAATAAAAAAAAAAACATTAATAGCCAGACATTTCCCTCCCAGCGTGGTGGTAATGGGTTTGAAATTGCACTGAAACAGATTTTACATAAAAAGGTGTCACTAATGGATACTAAATTGTCTGAGTTTGTGTAAATTTTGTTTTTGTTTGAGGAATATTTAGACACAGAATGTATTTTAGCAGACCATTGTGTTTTATGATTTTGTCAGAGCTAAGACTTGGTGCAAATCAAAAACTACAGAGGCTTGATTTTATAAAGTCTAAATCCAATCTGGTAAACATGCTAGGAGCCCCTTTCTCCTTTCTTTGTCTCATTCTGCATTGGTGTATGAATGCTATGCTGGCAGGCTGGGTGCGTAGAACATGACATTAAAAAGTCTCGCAGATGACAAGTTCAAGAGTTGGTTGATTCAAGTCAGATGTTTTTTTGTATGCTGTGACCCTGTTTATTTTGCCTTTTGTGAGCATGGTTGTATGTTTGAATATGTCATTGTGGAGAAGTGTCACAAAGTTCATTTCTCATGGTGGCCGAACATGAATACAATGAGCAGCCACCTCACACGGTTTTGCCCCAATGACTATGAATAATTTGGAATGAATGAATGAGGATATGTTAGTGCACAACTATCATTTTGCCTCTCCTGACAGTTTTAAATTAAACAGTTAGCTTAACTGATTCACTGCCATGCGCCATTTAATGGCATAAAATAACATTCCTTGACTGCCATGTGCCACTATATTGGAAAAATATTGACAGTTCGTTATTTGATTCATTTTGCATATTTTCCTTAATTTAAACCCCAGTAAATGACATGTTTCACTGGAAGAAGGTCTTTCCAAAACACTGGATGCGAGGTAGCAAAAATCTCAAATTGTGGTTATTTTTATGATTTTAGAAATGGCAACGTCCTCTGGTTTTCGGCCTCACATATTTACATTAGATAATAGTTTTAAACAATTTTAGATTATAGTTATTCTGATTTAAAGGACTTTTTGAAAGATTCTAAACTGATAGAATGGGTAATGTGGTTATTCAGTTAAAATAAATTATTTGGCAAACGGTCATAATGGAAAACAAAACTAATCGTGAAAGTGTGTCATCATGTCAAATTATGCTTGCTCTAATGGGCCACACTTGCTATGCCTAACACAAATAAATTGAGGAGTATTTAAATAATTAAATTTAAAAGAATAATAATTATAACTAAGTAGAAAATAGTGTATATATATTGTTTCTCAGTACAAATCTCACAAGTGTGTTCCTGACTTTTTCTATTTTGTGTGAAAATGATGTGATTCGAAATATGAAGTTTATTGTGTTTTATTGGTGTTAAGGAGCAGTTCTTGTGATATTTGTGAAGAAAAGAGGTGTATTTAAAATTATTCAGTAAATTTCATTTGATTATTATCAACGATTGAGAAGTACTGCTCTGGTAAGTGGAAATTTTCAATAATTGTCACCCGTGTTCAATTTTTTAAAATATAAAATCTAACATTATTATAAGATATTTCTAACCTCTAGCAATAATAGTAATACTGACGTGTTCCTTGTGCAATTTAATTTGATACATAATAAAATATAGCTGCTACCATTTTAACCATTTATAGATCATTATTGATGTGTTCCTTGTGCAAGCTCCTTTAATTTGATATATAATACAATATAGCTGCTACCATTTTAACCATTTATAGATCATTACTGTGACACACCCCCACTTCCCATTTCCTGCCACCAATTTCTGATTGGGTCAACCCCACTTTTTGTTTGGCAGTGAATCGGTTAAACGAACATGAATAGGAACTAACTGTAGACTACTATATGTACATATGACTGTGTATCAGCAGCCACCCCACGTGGTTTTGCCTCAATAATTATTAAATTTCTGGAATAAATGAGCATGTGTTAGCAGATCAACATCATCCTACCTCTCTCGTTAACTTTAAACTAAATTCTAAATAGCTGGCTTAAAAGAATAGAAGCAGGCACTAACTGTAAATAACCATCTGCATAAATGACTGTGTACGATAGGGCTTCAATAGAAAACTTTAAATGTTTTTTTTTATTTTGCTTTTTTTGGTGAATATATTCTGAAAAAGTAAAGAACAAATGTATCACTTTTCGATGTAGTCATCACTGCGTTCAATGCAAGACCTCCAGCGCCTATAAAGTGCTTGGATTCCTGTAGACAAATATTCTCTTGGTCGCATGTGTAACCACTCATGCACCACCTGCTGTACAACCTCACAGAAGTCACGCCGTTTTGAAACTTCTTATTCCATTCATACACTTGCTGGACTTACTGGCATGCTGATCACCATACTGGACCTTCATTCATACACTTGCTGGACTTACTGGCATGCTGATCACCATACTGGACCTTCATTCATACACTTGCTGGACTTACTGGCATGCTGATCACCATACTGGACCTTCATTTGCTGATCAGATTATATAGGTTTCACCCCTTAACTAATAATTAACAAAAAAAAGATAACAGAACGCTGCTCCTGTTTGGTGCATGTCAAAAGTGGGGCGGCCATCTTTAAACTGTCCTTATGACATCACTGCATTTGTCTGGCCGAATGGATAACAACGCTCATTTTTAAACATCCGGTGTGCTGATGCTGAGGTAGGGGGTTCAACCCCTACACCAGTCAGCTGGACTAAAATGTTGACTTCTCGTCCTTGACTTAAGGACATAAATTACACGAACCTCTGAAGTCAGAGTGGGTTCGCTTGATGGCGAGGGACATTGGTAATAGGGAAAACTCATTCACATGCAAAATGCAGTCCAGTGCTACTAGAAGTAGCGTGTATATACCATCCATGACATCAAACTATTTATTATTTGTAAATTGTAATATTGCCGGTCTCCATGGCGAAGGGGTTGCGGGCGCAGTTCGTAATCCCATATACCCACGCTCGAAACACAGCTGCGTGCGATTTGGCAGCAGACCACGTTGCATTGGTTTCGCGTTGGTATTGGTGCTGGTAATTCAGAAAGCAATGGCAAACTACTTAACGTAAAACTTGCCAAGAGATCACAGTGACAGAAATGCTGATAGAGAGTTAATGTAAGAAGCGACAATGATGAAATATAATAACAGGACCAGAGAGGGTTAAAACATCAGTGTAAACAGTAACTAAAGACAACTCATGACAGGCGCAGTAAGTTGAACGATGGTCAGT
Source organism: Cepaea nemoralis (assembly GCA_014155875.1). Lineage (NCBI taxonomy): Eukaryota > Metazoa > Mollusca > Gastropoda > Stylommatophora > Helicidae > Cepaea > Cepaea nemoralis. The sequence goes on along the minus strand of JACEFZ010010520.1, from coordinate 200,060 downwards.
AACACGGGGGATTGGTCACTAAAGTCACATGATAAGATGAAAGGTCAGACGGTGACTACTCGGAGAAGTTGTTCGGCAAGGAGACAGCTGATCTGCTAACATCTAACCATGGCAGCTTAAGAAGATTTACTCTACGATCTTAGTGATTCACGGAAGATGTATTCTATTCAGTTTCTAGTGGGAATGGAAGAACTAACTAGTAGCGACAGCCATCGAGAATATCCCACAAAGTATCACTGTGCTAGTGTTAACAATGACAGATGCCGATAGGCCATATTTTCCAATGGCTGTGCTGAGGTGATAATTGTGTTCATTCAGGACAGATACAATTGTAAATTGGTCACTATTTTCTTATTTTCAATCGAGTGTTCACAGCAATGAATGAGTTGAGACCATGACGCCAGAGGCGACTTGGAGTGTAGAGACCCCAGGACAGATTGCCTTGCATGTATGATGTCCTGCTGAGTCACACACTAAGTGGAGACCTGTCTTGGTCAATGTGGGAACCTGACCTACAGCGGGTAACCAAAATAAATGTCTCAAGTACACTGACAAAGAGTGAGTCGTCAATTCATGTGTCAGCTGTAATTCTTTTTAGTGAATGTGTGCCTATCGCTGTATGTGAGATAACAAGCTATTCTTCAAGCATAAACAACGATATGGCAGTCCTGTAAAAAGGATATGCAAAAAAAAAAAAAATGTTATATTAGTAAAAATAAATCAAAAGTTATTTGATGATGAAGTAACTGGTTCTAAGGTTAAAAAATATATAAAGCTCCTACTCTTTTAACATGTTAGCTAGGATTAGTCTCGCAGATAAGAGAAGTGTGATTGTGCATACCTGTCAACAAATTACTGAGGAATTTGGGGGAAAGATACCCAGCCAATCTTAAATGTGAAGAAAGCACTTTATATTAAAAGCGTGACTTATTCAGCAACAGTGTCATGAAAACTAAATATTATACATGAATATTTCAATTCAAATTCTCTTTTTTTACATCTTTACCTGGCACATGGTTGTTCACTGTTTCACTACAACATGTTTCATGTCAGACAAAAAGTATAGGAAATTCACAGAAAAAAAGTCACATATATTTTAACTCTTTCAGTCTCAGAAGATCACATCAGTTGTTCAGAGTTAGTTAGTCGACAGATCATCCTCGCTGCACATCGAACCATTCAGTCCATAAGTGCTCGGATCCCCTCAGCAAATCCTGCAGCGTGTAGCGGCTAACGACACCAGTTCTGTGTTGGTTTATCAATCTTCTTTGGCTTCCTACGTAGTGTTCTTGTTTGGCCACCCCTCTTTTAATTTGCTGTTCTCGCAGTCTGGCCATGGTTGTAGATTCACAGTCATCACTTTGTTCTCGCAAAAGTCTTACTTCTCGTAGAGCATTCAGAATGTCAGCCTGGTCCAAGGCACATCCGCCCTCCACAGTAGCCTTACCTGCGAGCTTGTCAGCCCGCTTATTTCCTTGTACTCCCGCAATCCCTGGCACGAAGATGAAACTAATCTTTGCCAGCCGAGACCGCTCCAGAGACAGCAACCATTCTCTTCAGATCCACCCAGTCTCTATCCACTTGAGCATGCTCATTGAGTCGCTAAGGAAACTTGCCCTAGTGAATGTTTGTGTCTCGAGCCATGTTATTGCTTTACTTACTGCCATGACTTCCATAGTCAGGCTACTTGTGGTCTCAGCAAAAGCACCAGAGTCCTCCTTCACAATTCTCCCTCCGGCCTGAGCCGTAAAGGCCCATGAGCTTCTCACATGTCGGACGACTGACCCATCTGTGTAAATGACAGCATCACCATCTAGCGAACTCTTGAAAATCAATGCTTGTACTTCCGCCTCCACAGCAGCCGGATTTTCTTGTCTGCATTTTCTATCTAATTGGATGCAAACTGAAAAGGATGTGCAGAAATATGTTGGCACTTGTACCCACTCCTCGCCAGGTTCTAAGTCCTCAAGTGAACACACCTGTTGAAGGATGTCTTCGGCTTGACCCATCCACGGCCGTCCTCTTTTTAACCTGCTGCCCTTCACCTTCCTAATTTCACTATGCAGTGGATGTTGTGTGTTTGCGTTAACTCTGAAGTAGGTGTGTGCTCTGCAAACTTGTATTCTGTCTTCAATGGTTGGAAAATCAAGAAGGTAGCGCATTGCCCTGCATGCTGTATCTCTTGTACATCAAAGAATAATGTGCATAGCTTCATTCTGTATCCTTTCCATCCTTTCTATCTGCTTACGGCTGAGAATCAGGATTGTCATCGCATACTCAAAAACAGACATTACTAGCCCCTCGTACAGAAGACATAGATGGTGGTGCTCACAGTTTGCTGCCGCTATCACCCGCATCGCAGCCAAACCCCGCTCTGCCTTTTTTATCACCTGGTTTATGTGCTCATTATAAGCAAGGCTTCGATCAAACCGTATCCCCAGGTAATTCATTGCCTGCGTTCTTTCTACCGTCTCTGAACACAGCTTTACAGTTGGTGTTGGAGTGTTAATATGATTATTCAACGAGAACCAAGTCACTGTTGCCTTTGTTGGGTTGACCATTGCCCCAGCTTCAACAGACCAAGTACTTATGCGATTGAGTTTGGTTTGTAGTTCCGCAGCAACCTGATCTCTCTCCTTACCCTGACGATACACTAAAACATCGTCGGCATATGACAATGTCCTACCAGGTCCAGTGATCTGCTCACTGGTGATTCTCACAGTATAGGCGTTGAACAGTACCGGAGATAATGGTGATCCTTGTGGTAGGCCAGGATATATTGTTGTTGGTTCCAAAGTCCAACTGCCACATCTAAAAACTACTTTCCGTTGGAAGAGGGCTGCAGCGATCCAACTAAGGAGGAATGGACTTATTTTGAGTTCAAGAAGCTGAAGCATTAAAAAATCCAATGGTACTCTGTTGCACGCGTCCTCAAGATCAATCGCTGCAGCAAAGGTTTCAATGCCTGAGTGGAAACCTTCATAGACATCATGGGTATAAACTGCTGCATTCGTCCAGGTTTCCCTTTTTGGACAGTACCCACCCAGAGTAGGTGGGAAAACACCTTGTCTCTCTAGCTGGCTTGATATTTTCCTGGCAATTAACTTCTCCAGCAGCTTGCCTATTGTATTCTGCATGGCAGTTGTTCAGAGGATGAGTAATGAAAGGGTGAAGAAACTGGATGCAGTGGAGTAGTGGTTTTAATGAAGAATGTGGAGAATATCGTGGGTAGAGAAGAAAATCAATGCTGTAAAAATTACATGATCACTCAGAGATAGCCATACATTTGTGGGGCATATCAAAAGAAGTGGAATAAAGACATCAGCCTTATGTGGGAAAACACTTGGCCAGAGAGGCAGAGAAAAACAGTGACAGATGTATGAGGAAAACTTAAATAGCCAGTCAACAAATAATAATATAAGCAACACCAACATCTTTTAAAAGACTTTAGGGTTTGATTTAGGATTGTTTTCTCTGAGTTTTATTTCACTGTTAAAGACTGAGAATAAATTATTTCCTTAATTTTCAAAAATATATTGACTTTATAAGTGGCAATAAAGGGGGTATTTACAATTTATAACCGTGACAAAATGAATCAAAAAGTTCAACAGAATTTATCCCACTATAAAAACTTGGAAATACAGCCCCAAATACTGGCCAAATGTTGCAAATATCTTGGACTGCCAGAGTAGCTAACAACAATGACCCGATAAAGGCTAATGAAAGTAGTACATTATACACAACTATAAGAAATAGACAAACAGCGTTCTTTAGCCATACAATAAGAAAAGAAGCATTAGAAAACATTGTGACAACTGGAAGAAGAAGCAGCAGCAGCAGCAACAGCAGAAGAAGATGATTATGTTGCTACAGACTGTTGTATGCAGTACGGAGAATATCAGCATACCTATGGACATGTTCAGAGCACAATGACAACAATCCGCACTAAAGTGAACTGTCTGGCTGCTGCAGGTAAATACCCAATCTAAACATATGGGAGTTTGACCAAGTTTAGACCATGCTTGAAATGTCTTCTTCTGCTGTTGCCTTTCATCTCCCAACAGAACCTAGGCTCTCAGCCAACTCATGACTCACCACCTTATGTAGATTTGTTCATGACAGGTTGAATTGTGCAGCTAGAGTTCTATCTGGGATGAGTTTGTCTATGACATCTCACAATCTCTCCAGAATGATCCTGCTTAATATCTTCCCAGGAACTGACAGTAACATTGTTTCTCTATAATTTTCCCATTCCTGTGGGTCCCAAACCAACCCTCCTTATCGCCTCTTACAACATGCAAAGTAGGTTACAGTGTTGCTATTCTTTGCTTCCCTCATGGGTTAAGATAACACACGGGCGATGCTTGAAATGTGCACGCTAGGTAACATACTCCTGACTGTAGAGATTATTCATTGAACAGAGGACTGTTGACATTAATGATTTTTTTATTCATTCCTTAATTCTTCTGCTTCTGTGATCAATTTCTTATGTTCAACAGTCTAAACAAGGAAATTATCTTCCTCATCAATTCAGTGATCAGCAGGTGGCTGCCGGTACTCCACAGCTCTTCTCCACTTGTGTCTCCTGGGGACCAGGTTTCAGTTCTGAAGCCACCAAAAAGGGGATTCATTTGCAGTGTGTATTTTAGAGTTTGAGGACCATTTTCACAAGTATACTGGTCACTTTGGAGCTTTAATTTTGTAGAGATGGGCTTGTAATCTACAGTATCTTGTGTGAGAGTGCCCAAGGTCAAGTGATTAAGTTTGTAGAGATGGGCTTGTAATCTACAGTATCCTGTGTGGGAGTGCCCAAGGTCAAGTGATTAAGTTTGTAGAGATGGGCTTGTAATCTATAGTATCCTGTGTGGGAGTGCCCAAGGTCAAGTGATTAAGTTTGTAGAGATGGGCTTGTAATCTACAGTATCCTGTGTGGGAGTGCCCAAGGCCAAGTGATTAAGTTTGTAGAGATGGGCTTGTAATCTACAGTATCCTGTGTGGGAGTGCCCAAGGTCAAGTGATTAAGTTTGTAGAGATGGGCTTGTAATCTACAGTATCCTGTGTGGGAGTGCCCAAGGTCAAGTGATTAAGTTTGTAGAGATGGGCTTGTAATCTACAGTATCCTGTGTGGGAGTGCCCAAGGTCAAGTGATTAAGTTTGTAGAGATGGGCTTGTAATCTACAGTATCCTGTGTGCGAGTGCCCAAGGTCAAGTGATTAAGTTTGTAGAGATGGGCTTGTAATCTACAGTATCCTGTGTGGGAGTGCCCAAGGTCAAGTGATTAAGTTTGTAGAGATGGGCTTGTAATCTACAGTATCCTGTGTGGGAGTGCCCAAGGTCAAGTGACTAAGTTTGTAGAGATGGGCTTGTAATCTACAGTATCCTGTGAGGGAGTGCCCAAGGTCAAGTGATTAAGCAATCTGCATCACGCTGTGAAATCCATGGGTTCATTCCCTGGATTATATCATTCAGCCATGAATGCCATTTTTCTGGAGACTCTTGGCAAACAAAATGACATGACAATCAGTATAAAATTACCATGGTAGACAATTTAAATTATTGTCAGAATGTGTCTTGTGATGTTAGTTGATGAATTTATCTTTTTACTTTAGTTTATGTTGTGTGACTTCTGCAGTATTTACCTGAGGAGGTGCAGTAAAATATGCCAGGTAATAAATTGTGCTATTTATTGTTCGTGCCTTCATGATTCAAATTTACTACGGAAACCACAGAATCTGGCGGCACTCAGGACTTTGAGCAAAGGTCAAATGGACATATCAGACTGCAACTGGTACCAAGGGTATTGGGACTCTTCCCTGGCTGTTGAAGATGAGGATGAAATACATATGATATGTCTTGAGTGCTGTGATGTCAGTTCTTGACTCGACTCAACATTGACAATGGAAAAACATTCCTTTGAAGATAATAGGTAGATAGAATGTATAAGGATGAACAAGTTGGAGAGTTTTCATAATCAGATATATCTCATTACACTCTAAGGGACAAAAGGAGTGGATGTAAACAGAACATACTCATAATATTTAAAATATTATGTAAAAATATCAATATACACACACACTACTGCTTACCCTTTGTATTTGCAAAAGTCACAGTTTTCAGCAGTGCTGTTCATAATTTCATTAAAACTAAAAACAAAGTGGCAAAATGTATATTATTAAAACTGAGTCACAAATAATTTCACACATGATAATAAAATAAATTTGAAATGATACAAAATATTTAATGTAATAATGTTCAAGGACTCTCTACATACCTTAAAACACACTGTGCATATTTGGTACTAGACCCATAATAGTATAGACCAGTGGTTCTCAACTGGTGGGGACTCCCCCCACCCCCCTCCACCCCCAGGGGACAAATTTTGAGGTTTCCGTGGGGAGGGGGGGGGGGAAGGATTAAGATTATTTCAAGATTGTGTTAATACAAGAACCGATTACTTCATACTGTATTTCTCTCCATACTTTTACAGTTCTGTACTTCTCACCCTTCTGAAATTTGTTTTATAACGTAAGTAGACCTTCAAATCACATTTTATGTAATGTCTAGACTTGTTCTAGTGTGTGTTATTAAATTTAGCTACCAGTTTTATGTATACTTTGTGTGTATGTGGGGGGGGGGGGGGGGGGATAAATTAATAGGGAGGAAATATGAAAGGGGAGGAATGACATTCTGAACATATGGTGAAGGGGTGCATGGGCCAAAAAAGGTTGAGAACCACTGGTATAGACCAATTAGTGAGATGTGGTCAGTACAACACCGGCCAATTTTACTTCCACATACATTTCCTGGTTCCCATTTTAGGCTGGGTTGACTTGGGAGAACAGGTCAATGTAAAAAAGAATAATAAATATGCCTGATGGACTCTATGACCACCGGGCCAGCAGGCGAGCGTCTAGCCACTACATTACTAGGGCTCTTGATACAACATACACTTTCCTATTATTCAAGCTGAAAAAACATCTGATGGCTATGGAAATGTGCTTTCTGAGGAGAATGCAAAGAATACCATGGACAGACAGAAAAAAACCAATGACCAAGTCCTACAAGAAACAAATGAAAATCGTAAACTGATTTGAACAATTAGATGTAGACAGTTAAAATTTTTTGGACATGTTATGAGAAGAAATAAATTAGAGAACTTGGTGACAACTGGCAAGACCGAGGGGAAGACAGAGAAGTAAATACCTGGGTGGCTTGACCATGTGGCATGGTCGAAACAAGAACACTTAGCTGATCCACGATTCTGGTGATCGAGCGAAATGGCGAATCATGACCGCCCACACTTATCAGCATGGCACACGATGAATGGATGGATGGATTATTCAACAATTGCTTGCAATAAGTAGAACACTGAAAATGTGTCTGCAATCAACACACTCAGAGCTGTGACAGTACATAGTGTATACTGCTAAAGGCATAGATGTAATAACAAATGGTGTCAGACGTGAAATAGAGATGAAGATAGGTACTTTAGTAACATTTTCTAAATTGCTTTTTTAATTATATAACTGCATAGTTGGATACCTCTTGAAAAAACAAATCCAACGATACCTTATTCAAGTCTGCAAGTGAATTGTAAGCTGAGATATTAATTTTTGTATGTCAGTTTAATATTTATCATTGGCATATTGGTAACCATTGGTAACGCACTCTGGAAAGTGTGACCACAAATCACATAAGCTAAGGGCAGATAACTGCTCTTGGGTTTTTGCGCTAAGGGGGATAACTCAGGTTTTTATTTTGAACGCAAAATTCAAATGAAAACCTCAAACTCCCTCTTCCTCCACTCCTAAATACTATAATGGGTGGTGAATGCAAACGTGCATCATTATAATCTCGTCACTCTGAATAATCCATAATAATATTAAATGATCACCGCTGTATTATGACATGGAAAACCGCTATATTCCCGCCATTGAAATTTAACATGACGCATCTTAGCATACGATCTTAATCATTTCTGTTTGGGATGACCCCGCCGACTAAAATATTTGAAAATTTCACAGTACGCGTAAAAATGGATGCTCAATGTAATTATTTATACTAAATCAAGCGGTAACGTCTATAATAACGAGTACTATATATATCCTTAATACCGGGGAACAATAACAAGAAAACGTAAATCCGCCGGCAACGTTCGGTAACGGAAAATGTAGTACCTAATGAAGAAGAGGCTAGGAATGGCCACAAATGTTTTAAAAAACATGAAAAATACATTAACACCTAAAGAGATCAACAAAAAATTAAAAATGAGAACTGCCAAATGTTATATATATTCAACATTCTATTTTGGAGCAGAAACTTGGACTATGAACAAGCAATTAGAAATCTGAATTGAAGCCCTGCAGATGTGGATTTACAAAAGAACAGGTTGTAATTCATGGAAACAAAAACAATCAAATACAGAGATTCTAGAGAGGCTGGGAATGAAATGAGAGTTGAAGAAAGAAAAAAAAACAGAGACAAGTTAAATATTTTAGCCACATTAAAAGACACAGTAGTTGTAAAAATCATAATGGAGGGAAGAGCTGATGGCAGGTGAGCAAGAGACAGACAGCGAGACAATTGCGAAGATAACATCAAGAGGTAGATGAACAGCAGTCTGTCAGAGTACAACCAGTGAGAGAGAGAAAGAGGTAGAGATTTATTATAGCCAACATTCTTTAAGTCAGTGGTTCTCAACCTTTTTTTAAACTCATTTCTTTTCACCATATGTTGAGAATGCCATTCCTCCCCTTTCGTATTTCCTCCCTATAAATTCCACCCCCCCTCTCCCCCACCCTGCCCCTACACAGTATACGTAAAAATGGAAGCTAACTTTAATAACACATACTAGAACAAGTGTAGACGTCTACATAAAACGTGATTTGTGGGTCTACTTACGTTATAAGACGAATATCAGAAGGGCGAGGAGTACAGAACCAAGAAATATGGAGGGAAAAACAATATCAAGTAATCGGTTTGGTGTATTAACGCGATCTTGAAATAATCTTAATTCCCCCCCCCCCCCCCCCCCCCCCCCCTCCCTAACCCTAAAATTCCCCCCTAGGGGGGAATTCCCCACCAGTTGAGAACCACTGCTTTAAGTAGATGACATCTGATTGGTTTACCACTGGTTCATATACAAACACAGGCAAATTCATGGATGCTTAGTCCTCTCAGAAAATAACACAACAATGGAGTCAACACATACTCATAAAATGGCTAGCAGAGAAAATCTATTTAAAATTACAGGCGACGGGCATAATAATAATCTCTTGAGTCTATTTAGTCACTGAAAATACAGGTCTAACACCACATGACCATGTGATAACAGGGAGCCATGATAAGGCAGTGGTTAAACAATCGCCTGCTGGCCTGGTGGTCACGGGTTTGATCTGCATTGGGGTAGATTCAAATTGACAAAACTGACCTGGGCTACTAGGAAATGTCTTGGGAAGAAAAGGCGGCTGGAGTGATTCTGCACACATCACCCACCGAGTGCTGATTGGCCAATAACATGTGGGCCTAGCATTAAATGGCCAATGCACAGTAGGGCGTGTACAAGGGTCTTTAACTTTGCCCAGTATGTCATAATGTGTAAATGAAATATTTGTAACTTTTAACCTTGCTATAGTATCATGTCATAGAAACAGAAATACTTCGATCATATTAAACATCACAGTGGCCAAAGAACAGCAAATGAAAATATGGCTCCTGGCAGAGAAAAGCCGAGGTCGATGAACACAAATGTGGGTGGATACAGGGCATCGAAAATGCGAGAGTTAGTGGAATTGACAATAGATCAAGTCTTTTCAGCAGACTGCGATAGAGATTTTTTGCAATGGACCTGCTACATGGTGTTAATGATGATGATGATGTCTTATGTTATTACTTGTTGAAAATGCCATGTTACCAAGTTGTCTCGCCAGCCCAATAAAGGTTTTGATTTACTGTAGCTGATGGAAATTAGAATGACTGAAGGCAACTGTAGTAGGATTTTACTGACACGTGGAAGCATTGCAACGTCTGCACAGGAGTTCATGCTCAGGGTTTATGCTGTTTAATTGACTGCAGACTCTGCAATCTTTTTTATTTGATGAAGTCTTCTATCATCTTTGCTGGCTGAGTTATTTTTCTTTCCTCAATTTAGGTTCATGATTTGTTAGATTGTGCAGCTGAAGATTTCTATGTGATGGTATTGCTAGTCCCTGGGGTAGTGAGTCCCATGTCAACCCTTCTCAGTTGCCTTTTATAACATGCATAGAAGGTTACAGTGTTACTATTGTTTGTTTCTCGTATGGGCCACAGCGGCACCAGTTACAGCATATAATTCTCTTACCCCTTTACCTGGCAAAGCGTCTGAATGCGTCATTACCCCGGAACGGGCAATCCACCCGAAATCATCTGTGACTATTATGCATTGTAAACACGTGATTTTGCTGCTTTCCGAGACTTCTGATTGTACTTTCGGTTTCGCAGATTGCGTGACAACGTGGCCGCCATTTGCAAGTGTTTACTTTGAATTTGAACGGATTTTTGTATAGTTTTGGAGGGTTTTACGCTTTGCATTTCAAAATGGATTTCAATGATTCTTCAAGTGATAGCAGAGATTTCACTGGGTTCAATTTAAGTGCACGAAGATGACTGAATTGCAGCTAGATATCAGTGATACCAGCGTGGGCAGTGTACATACACACTTTGAAGAAAGTGATTCTAATTCTGAAAATGTGTTTGTAAATTGCTGTATAGATGACTGACAATCAGACACAATATGTTGTATTTTGTAAATATGTGTGGATTAGCGGCAACATTCATGCGAGTAAAATATTCTGCATGCTTTTCCGTTCATTTTGCTGTTTATTTGACTAAAATCTGTTGACTAACAACTGATATGTGATGTTTTTACTAATGTAACACGAAATTTTACCGAACCTGAAAAAATCTTGCCCGTTCAGGGCTTAAAAACAGACAAACGTCTGCCCTGTAAAGAGTTAAACTTACAAACCTTTCACTTACTAGGTTTCCTCTGACTGATCAGGTGGCAGCACCGGTCTCTTATCTCTGAGTGGGTTAAAAACTGTGTGCTCTCTTGTGTATTCACTCACAATGTGCACAACATCCTGTGACAAGTGACAATTTTGTTTACTACAGGATAAGAATAATCACAACCATAAAGCATAGAGAAAGAAAGGAGAAATACACAAATTTTAATTTAAGATAAGAAAAATAATAACTACAAAACATAAAGAAAGAAATGAGAAATATGCATTAAATTACTTTGATTATACATTTAACTCTTAGAGTATGGACAAGTGGAGGGGAAGCCAACATCAGTGACTATGTGTTTTAAGTATTTCAGCCAAAGTATAATTCATTTATTCATTTCATATGATAAATAACTCTGTGGTATGCACCTGATGAGATGCAGCTAAATATGCCAGGCAATAAATCGTGCAATCTATTGTTTGTGGCTTCTGTTGAATTCTTCTTGGTCCATAGTATTTTACTAACATTTAAGTTCAAGAGCCCTGATTGTCTTCTTTATGAAAGAAATAGTCCATGACTCACATCCGCATGTTTCCGCAGGATAGAACAAGTTCTCAAAATCGTTACCTTAATATGTTCACTGGTGTTGTGCCTTCGGCTCTTAACTGATTCAGTGCCAAACAAAAAGTAAGTTTGGACCAAACATCTTACACAATCAAATGGAAGAATATTGTAATGTAAATGTCTGTTCACTGCGCATTAAAATTGCGGAAGATATTACAAAGCAAATAACACAATAATCATAACATAGCGATATATTGTCCTTTTTGCCCAAATGGGAGGTCTCATTTGGCGATATATTATCTTTCAGCACAGAATTAGTTCATACCATTTAACGTCTGTATTTCTGTGGCCAGTCTAAACCTGACTTCTTTTGAACAGTCCCCATGCTGTTGATTAACTGATTCACTGCCGTGCACGACTTTATCAGCTGGGGTGGAACTCCTCGTGACTGCCATGCGGCACTATATCACCTGAATGCTGACAGTTCGTTATTACTTTCCACAATTTTAATGCCCGGTAAATTAAAATTTACACACAGAATAGATATGCCTTTGAAATGTATCAGACAAGACACACAGATTAAGCTTTGTGAAAGTGGTTTAAGCTTTGTAAAAGTGGTTTGCTTGTATTATTTTAGTAATGGCAACAACCTATTTTCTGCCATCAAATTCTATTTGGTCCAAACCCACTTGTTTGTTTGGCAGTGAAACAGTTAAGCTAAAATATTTAAAGTCTGTGAAATTTGCAATTTCTTCATTGCTGATTATGATGTTTGGTTGACATTTAAAAAAAAAAATACTTTGATTTAAAATAAATGAACCTGATCAAAAACTTCCTGATACAAATCCTGATTGTTGGCCAACCAGCTGTGCACTTTCTCCTGGAGAGGTTTGGGGATTTTGAGAGTGGCTTTCCTTGCTTCCAGAGTAAAGATTGAAGTAAACTTGACATACAAAGTCCTGGTATTTACAAGAAAAACAAATGACACTACATAAATCATCAGCAACAACTGCAATAATCTTGCTAAATCACTTAAATGAAAATAATTTTGTCCAATGTTAAATGTTCTCAAGAGGTATAGTGGCAGATATAGCTCCTGTCTTCAAATTGAAGACCCCAAAAAAAAAATGATGCTGTTCTACCTGAAGATGCTGCACAGAAGAAGAAGAAGACGAAAACCACACAATGAGTAGAGATATTAGAAGAAGACTGTCAACATATTTTGGGCATGTTATGAGGAGAATAAACTTGTAAAACACTGGCAAAGAATAACAAAGACAGAAAAGAAATGAGACAGTACTTCAAGAAGCAGATGACAAATACAATATTGCTTTAAAGAAATTACATGTAAAAGTTAAAAGGATCTCTTTTCACATCATAATGTTATTGGTCATCCCAATATATAGGGTGTATTGTTAATGACTGTGCAATGTTTAAAAATAATGCCAGTCCAAGTTTTGTATTCACCCTCTGTAAAGTTCATGCAACATGATAGGTAAATACAAAACTTGGACCGGCAATATTTTCAAACACTGCACAGTCATTAAAAATATACCCTGTATTTATAGAGCATTCAGCATTCAATGGTTGATGTCATTAATAACACGCCAGCCACCTTAACCTCCCACAACATTTCCTGGTACCTGTTGTAGGCTGGGTTGATTTGGGTGTCCAGGTCATTTTAAAACAAATCCCTGCCTTGGTGGTGACTTGAACACATGACCACTGTACTGACAGGCAAGCAGGCTACTGTGCTACCACGTCTTCTGATTATAAACATCTAATGGCAGTGGAAATGTGCTTTCTGAGGAAAATGCAAAGAATACCATGGACAGACAGAAAAGCCAGTGAGCAAGTCCTTACAAAAAGCAAATGAAAACCGTAAACTGATTGGAGAAATTAGACGCAGACAGTCAAAATTATTTAGGCACATTATAAGAAGAAATCAATTAGATAACTTAGTGACAACTGGTAAGATTGAGGGGAAAAAAACAAGGGGAAGGCAGAGAAGTAAATATCTGGATGGCTTGACCACATGGCAGGGTCGAGACAAAAGCACAGTGCTGATCCACGACTCTGGTGATCGTGTAAGATGGTGAAACATGACTGCCCATGAATATCAGCATGGCACATGATGATTATGTGCAAATGAACACTCAGTGTGAGATAACCAACACAGTTTTCCCCACAGGGCACGAGATCTACTGCCCCCCCCCCCCCCCACTATATTTATTATTATACTACGTCTTTACACAATTGTTTCTCTGTTTACTTTTGTTGAATTAACCATCAATGGTGACACAATGGCAACAACGGCATTCAACTGAACAATGAAGAAATGAATACTGAAATTGATTTCTTATCATACCGGCATAAAGAACTGCGTGACATTGCCCACTCTTTCTTGATGTTAGCCAGACCTGTTACACTATAGTTTCCGCTCCTGGCACACTGTGATCTGAAATATACCTGTGGACAGATCAGGTCACTAAAATGTGAACATGGACAATAAGAGTTAAACACAACTCACTGTCATATAAAAGGTAAAACAAGTAAAGACCCTCCCCCCCCTCTTTTTATGCTTGCTCACTATGAACTCAAGCATAGTCCATGCACACTACTTCTAGTAGTGCTGGATTGAATTTTGTGTGTGGATTAACTTTCCCTATTAACAGTGTCCCTCGCCATCAAGCGAACCCACTCCAACTTCAGAGGTACTTGTAATTTACATCCCCAAGTCAAGGACGATAGGTCAACATTTTAGTTCAACTATCCGGTGTAGGGGTTGAACCCTTTACCTCGGCATCAGCACACTGGATGTTTATGAACACACGTTCTTATCCAATCGGCCATGATGACCTATGCATAGGTCCTTTTAACACGTCTAAAGCACATTGGCGAATGGAGATATACCCATTTTTGTATAGATCACATGTCACTCAATGAGTGATGTGGTTGGTATCAGACTCATATTTGTATAGATCACATGTCACTCAATGAGTGATGTGGTTGGTATCAGACCCATATTTTAACAGATCACATGTCACTCAATGAGTGATGTGGTTGGTATCAGACCCATATTTGTACAGATCACATGTCACTCAATGCGTGATGTGGTTGGTATCAGACCCATATTTTAACAGATCACATGTTACTCAATGAGTGATGTGGTTGGTATCAGACCCATATGTGTATAGATCACATGACACTCAATGAGTGATGTGGTTGGTATCAGACCCATATGTGTATAGATCACATGTCACTCAATGAGTGATGTGGTTGGTATCAGACCCATATTTTAACAGATCACATGTCACTCAATGAGTGATGTGGTTGGTATCAGACCCATATGTGGTTGATATCAGGCCCATATTTGTATAGATCACATGTCACTCAATGAGTGATGTGGTTGGTTATCAGACCCATATTTGTATAGATCAATGAGTGATTTGGTTGGTTATCAGACCCATATGTGTATAGATCACATGTCACTCAATGAGTGATGTGGTTGGTACCATGCTGGTTTCCTTTACTTCCCAAGACATTTCCTGGTAGCCCAGCCCATCTCAAATTTCCTAAGCATATTCATTGAGTCACTGAAAAGGTATGCGTGAGTGAAAATCTGTGTCTTTCAGCCACAAATAAAGCTAATATAATTCTATGTAACATAAAATTGCATCATTCCATATGTGTATATTTACACATATTACAACATGTATTGCAGTTAGTATCATTTTAAGGAACATAAAGGTTGCTTTCAAAGTTACGTGATGTCATATGTGTATATGTACACAGATTGCAAACTTCTATTGCAGTTAATATCATTTTATGTAACATATGAGTTGCTTTAAAAATTACTTCACATCGTATATGTCCACGTATACATATTACAAACTTGTGATGCAGTTAATATAATTCTGTGTAACATACGCTGGCATGGGACTGACCACATCACCTACTGAGTGCCGGTTGATCTATAAAACATGTGTCTAGCACAATAAGCCCAATGTGCTTTACCGAGTGTTGAAGGGTCATTTACTTTTTTGTAAAACTATGTAACATAAGTTTCATTAAAACTTACATCATGTCATATATATGTACGTAAATGTATTGCAACCTTGTGTTAATATCATTCTAAGTAATATAAGAATTGCTTTTAAAATTACAGCACACCATTTGTATGCACATTATACCGTGTTTCCCCAAAAATAAGACCTACCCCTATGATAAACCCTAGCACGATTTTTCAGGATGGTGTTAATATAAGACCTACCCCTAAAATAAGCCATAATTAAGATCGTCAGCTAGAATGAGAGACTTGTTGCCGAATGACCAGTCGGGTGCAGACACCACTGGTGCAAACTTGATAATGAACGGATGTGGTTCATAACTCTCACTCATCACCCAAGTGAAATAAAGTTACCAATGCACTATGTGGACAAGAAATGCTCATTTATGGAAAGCTTTATTGATGGACATGAGAGACGGGCCATTGGTTCTACAGGAAATGGAGTCGCAAGATATTCAGGCTGGAATTCTGGATTTGGAGAGTTATGACAATGTTCCAGAAGAAGATGACATGTCTGTATTTGAATAAATGTAGAATTTTATACATGAATAAATGTAGAGTTTTGTACCTGAAAAAAAAAAATATAAGACACCCCCCCCCCCCCCCCCCCCCCCCCCCCCCCCCCCCCCCCCCGAAAATAAGCCCTAGTGCATTTTTTAAAGCTAAAATTAATATACAATCCGGTCTTATTTTTGGGGAAACATGGTACAAATGAATATGCAATTATGCATGCACACTATTCAAACTCTAATATCCTACCCATGCACTCTCTCTCTTCTCTAATGTGTTTACTCACATCATCAACTTGTGGTGTCAGTTGAAACTGTGGCCAAACGGAATATTTTGGATTCTGTGTTGCATAGTTGACAAAACTTAACCCCAATTTCTCTGTTATACTCAGCTGAGATAATATGAAGAACAGAAAAAATCCTAATGTTAAGCCAGCTAGTAGCAACCAATTCTTCCTCCATACAGACATTGCAGTCAACACACATGTGTTCACCCCGCTGTCATTGTTTCCTCCATGTAATGGCAAGAGGAGTTGCTCCTTTGAAGTCATAATTCCTGAAACAGATAAAACAAAACAAATTATATAATGTGAAAATGTATTTGCTGCCATAGTAACCTTAAGTGGGAATGTAAAACAGACACATTAAACCTGTTTCAGTTTTTCTACTTCGAATGTCTACCACTGAGCGTCAGAAAGAGAGTATTGAAATGTTATATAAAACCCGTTCATCACCATCATTCCATGTGCCCTGCCAACTGGCATAGTCATGGAAAACTGAAAAGTCTGGCAACCCTAGTAAGACATGAACATCATTTCTTCTTCTTCTTCTTCTGCGTTCATCCTGAGACTTTTTTTTGACGTGATTGCATTGTGCCTGTTTACAGCAGATTTGCATTCTTGTGCTGTTAGGCCGACACATCCAACTTCTGCGGGCATTTGTTGACCGGGTTAACCTTCTCGGGTGAACATCATTTAATCTGCGACAGATGTTTCTTAAAAATCCGCTAGTTAATGTTAAACTAAAGCATTGTAGTTTCCGTAGTGTAGTGGTTATCACATCCGTCTAACACGCGGAAGGTCCTGGGTTCAAGCCCCAGCAGAAACATTTGTACTCCCGTGTGTTGCTGGGGCCCATAAGGGAAGCAAAGAATAGCAACACTGTAGCCTACCACACATGTCATAAGAGGCGACTAAGGAGGCTTGATGGTTCTGTTGCCCTGCTACTGAGTGAGCGCGTGGCGCGACACTGTGAGCTGTGAGTTTCGTGTAAAATGATTTTGAATCTGCCCGAGGTCTTTTGGAATGTGACTGCATGTTCCGAGTGATGGCAGATGGCTATGTCCCAGAGTTGGCGTTTTTGCCTTATGCAGAAATGCGTGGCTGCTGGGCTTCTGGTTGACTGCCACTGCCATTGACGATGAACTGTATTTTGTGGACTGTGTGGGTGCACATCTAGGAAACATCCAGATGGGAAAATGACTGCCGATTCCATCAGAGATGAACTGGGTGTTTTGTGGGGGACTATTGTGTTGACATTCTGGCGGCGGCATTATGCACAGTGTATCTGTGCGGGCTGTTGTTTGTCGAGACTCCTGTCTTTTCCACTTTTCACATTGGGCAGTGGGGAGCATTTTGTGTGATATTCACTGGCACAGGAACGGAGCATAATGGGGACGACCCGTTGCTGTGAAGTTGGAACTGCGACTAACTAACTAACTAAAGCAACTGATTAATTAAAATCAAATATTCTTTGCGTCATTCCCCCCTCCCCGCTCTTTAAATTTTCGCTGGGCAACACTCAAGCTGGTACCAAACTCAATGTGACTGTGAATAAAGAATAAGTAGATCTGTGTGTATCCTTACTTCCACTGTAGCATTGCTAATGAAAACAATTTTTTTAATGAATGAAGTGCCATACTAAGGTTTAATGAATGTGCCCATGAAGTAACTAAATATATTGAGATATATTTATAGTTTTGCAGATGTAACAGTTATTACATGGTTGAAAAATTATGTCAAATAATGGGCAGGCACTCTCCCGCTGTTTATACTTCACCTCAATACCACAAGGTACAAGAGGAACATGATGAGATGATGAGATGAAATTGTGACCTTTTAGTCAAATTCTGACATTCTAAGTCGCTAAGAGTCAGCTTGTCGCATCTGCTATCGCACAAATTGGACATACATCATTAGAGATGCTGTTAGAGCCAGACACTTCACAAACATCATCAATTACACAATCTTCGGTGTCGGTAATTTTACCTTCTATTTCAGCATGCAGTAGCTTGCCATCACTTAAGAAACTAGAACGAGACTGTGCAAACTATGTAAACAAGCAAAGATTAATTATGAATATGACAGATAAGATGAGACGTTTAAAGGTGCAGGTAAGAAAACTTTAAAAAGCTCCACATAGAAAGCAGCTACCAAAGTTTTCATAGAAAAGACTGTATGAGAAGATAAAAAGGCAGACAGGGTCAGTAGATCTTTGTAAATCGAAATATGTCCAAGTTTTAACTTAATTTTCATCACCTAATAATTTTTACATGTCCGTATAGTTATTGGAGCTGGAGTGAAGACAGAAGTGTGCTTGCCTGCCAAGACAGTGGCCAGGTTTCTAAACCAACTTTAATTATGCATAAGGTATTAATGAAAAATAATTACCATTTTTAATTACTAACTAGGTCATGGCACATCCTATCGTAGCAGGAATGTGAACTTTAGTTTCCCAATATCAGTCCACAACTAAAAGAATGTACATCTTGACAGGTCTGTAAACCAACATTAATCATGCACAAGGTAATTAATGAATAATAATTAATTGGCAGCCATTTTAGATTACTAATTAGGTCACGGCACACCCTATCGAAGTAGGAATGTGACCTTTAGTTTCCTAACATCAGTCCGCATAATAAAATATACATTTTGCCATGCTCCTTAGTCAATATTTTGTAATGTACGAGGGTAAGTTAATAAGTTAGTCACAAATGGCTGTAGAAAAATAACTAAATATGATAACAACTTGAAACCAGTTTATTTGTATACATACATTGTCCCTTTATTTCTCAACATAATTTCCATCAACATTGATGAACTTATCCCATAGTTTTATCAGTTCTCCCAAACCAGCTGCATAGAACTGATTGATCTGTTTTCTAAACCATGCTTTAACGTCACATTCAACTTCGGCGTCATTCGCGAAATGTCTTCCGCCAAGGTTGGTTTTCAGTGGACTTAGCCCCTAGCGATTTCTCCAGTAAAGCATAGTTGGGCAGAAAATGTTACGAGGGCGAGTCAATAAGTAAGTCACACAGTTCTGTGGGATGGCAGGTAAATGAGAGCTACGGAGTCTCCGAAAAATTTAACTCATGAATCGAAGGACGCGGCCCGGAATCGAACCCACAACCTTCGGAGCCCGAGTTAAACGGCTTGATTTCACTCATTTCAGTTTAGAATTGATATATTGGCATCATCGAGGTACCATTAGATTTGGTTTTTCAAGGTCTATCTATCTGTGGTGGTCTCAATAGTAAATACTCAATTTTGAAATCATGATATAACGTACTACAACTAGCAATGTCAGAATTATCGAACTTTCCGAGCTGGGTCTTGGGACTCGATCTTGATTTCGCGCGCAATTAGTTCAACGATCACTTCCAGTCGTTACCATGTCTTCTAAGAATTTAATTCTTCGAAAGCAGCGTGGTACGACGAAAGGGGAATCTACTCTGATCTTTGTAGTATTGGACCTTCTATTATGCACCAAAAGATTTATGCCGACAAAGTGTTTTTTCTGGGATTTTTTTTCAAGTCTGTTCACGAATAGTAAGCAAATCTGTCTTATAACTCCTGAAAGTAAACAGAAGACTTAACTTTTTAATCCATTTTTGAATCCCTCGTCCAATTTTACATAAATGTGAAGAGTTTCAACACAGCTGGTGTTAGCTGGAGTTCAGGACAAAATATTTCGTGACATGGCCTGTCATAAGACAAAATTCAAGATGGCGGTGCCCATACCATACAATAGTACTAAACTTTTGCGGACTTTTATTTATTTATAATTAGAACTGGTAATTTAACTACTAAAATTAAACAGAATACAAGTGTCATTTGTAATTTGTAGCAGTAATGTATCTGTGTACTTGTATAATATTTCAGCATTTGACATGACTGAAAATAATTTTGAAAGCCAGTTTTCAGACCCGTCTGTAAACTTGTAAGTAGTGTAACTGTAAGTAAGGAGTACTTTTTTTCTAAGCTGCGCTGCAGCACTTAATTATTTAAATTTAAATACAGTACTGTAAAATAAGTTATATGTTTTAAATAAGTTAGCTATCTAATTATTAATTGCTCACTATTAGATACAGAACAGTGTAATTGTAGAGCAGAAGTAGAAATCAATTTTTAGTGAATATTTAATTATTTAATATTTTAATTTTTTATTATTTAATATCTTAATAATTAATTAACTGCTGCTTAATTTATGCAGCAGTTACAAACTTACTTACTTACATTAATGCATGATATTTAATCAACAAAAGAAAGCTGTCGCAATGCAGTTAGGACATTAAGACAATATGATAGTAGATTGTCGTGCTGTACCTGATGTGCTGAGAGAAGTGAGGAGTCTCGTTCATGCCAACGAACCAGGCAAGCTAATACAGGAAAGTACTCTTACTAATAATTTACATATATTTAAAAAATTAGTTGTGAAACATAAAAAGCAATTAACCAAAGAATGGCCATCACTTGTGACACTCTTTCTTGAACCATTTCCTGTGACATTCAAGACTCTATCTGTCACACCTACTTTACCACAGCCTGTGTCAATTTGATAAAACAATTCAGGTGCACACCTTCCTGTGGTGAGTTTCTATATATTTGTTAAAATATGAATAAATTTAGTGGAACTGTGATCAATCAATCAGGTGCCGTCTCCACAATGAAGGTTGGCTGCAATTGATCTCCAACACTGTCTGTCTCTCACCCTGACTGTACATTCTCTTGATGTTATCTTCCCACTTGTATCGTTGTCTACCTCTTGCTTGCTTGCCCTCCAGTATGGTTTTTATAAGTGTCATGTCTTCTAATGTGGCCGAAATATTTCACTTGCCTCTTTTTTTTTCTTTTTGTACTGCGATAAAGCTGAAAATATCAAAAATATAAAATTACGAGTAATGAAGCTTACAGAAAAGAATAACGAAAAACACAGGACGTTTTGACTAGCTTCATCAGCGAACAAATACCTACACAAAATACAATATATAATCACGGAGAAGACCCTCCAGTGACTACATTAAGGCATAAAATAAATAATACATTTAGTTAGGCCTCGCCGCCCCGGACGCAATGATATATGGCACAACGTTGCCACGGTAATAAAAGGCAGAATTTCTCAGCTTCCAATTTTAGGGCAGTGATAAAATCTTACTTATCTCTTAGGTTATCATTGCACTTCTCAACGCCTACACAGTGAGAATCACCAGTGAGCAGATCACTGGACCTGGCAGGACATTGTCGTATGCCGATGATGTTTTAGTGTATCGTCAGGGTAAGGATAGAGAGGAGGTTGCTGTGGAACTACAAACCGAACTCAATCACATAAGTACTTGGTGTGATGAAGCTGGGGCAATGGTCAACCCAACAAAGGCAACAGTGACTTGGTTCTCGTTGAATAATCATATTGTCAACAATCCAACACCAACTGTAATGCTGTGTTAAGAGACGGTGGAAAGAACGCAGGCAATGAATTACCTGGGGATACGGTTTGATCGAAGCCTTGCTTATAATGTGCACATAGACCAGGTGATAACAAAGGCCAAGTGGGGTTTGGCAGCGATGCGGGTGATGGCGGCAGCAAACTGTGAGCAGCGCCATCTATGTCTTCTGTACGAGGGGCTGGTCATGTCTGTTTTGGAGTATGCAATGGCAATCCTGACTCTCAGCCATAAGCAGATAGAAAGGATGGAAAGGATACAGAATGAAGCTATGCGCATTATTCTTGGATGTACAAGAGATACAGCATGCAGGGCGATGCGCTACCTTCTTGATTTTCCAACCATTGAAGAGAGAATACAAGTTTGCAGTGCACGCGCCTACCTCAGAATTAACGCAAACACACAACATCCACTGCAAACTGTGAGCAGCGCCATCTATGTCTTCTGTACGAGGGGCTGGTCATGTCTGTTTTGGAGTATGCAATGGCAATCCTGACTCTCAGCCATAAGCAGATAGAAAGGATGGAAAGGATACAGAATGAAGCTATGCGCATTATTCTTGGATGTACAAGAGATACAGCATGCAGGGCGATGCGCTACCTTCTTGATTTTCCAACCATTGAAGAGAGAATACAAGTTTGCAGGGCACGCGCCTACCTCAGAATTAACGCAAACACACAACATCCACTGCATAGTGAAATTAGGAAGGTGAAGGGCAGCAGGTTAAAAAGAGGACGGTCATGGATGGGTCAAGCCGAAGACATTCTTCAACAGGTGTGTTCACTTGAGGACTTAGAACCTGGCGAGGAGTGGGTGCAAGTGCCAACAGACTTCTGCACATCCTTTTCAGTTTGCATCCAAATAGATAGAAAATGCAGACAAGAAAATCCGGCTGCTGTTGAGGCTGAAGTACAAGCGTTGATTTTCGAGAATTCGCTAGACGGTGACGCGGTCATCTACACAGATGGGTCGGTCGTCCGACATGTGAGAAGCTCATGGGCCTTTACAGCTCGGGCCGGAGGGAGAATTGTGAAGGAGGACTCTGGTGCTTTCACTGAAACCACAAGTAGCCTGACCATGGAAGTCATGGCAGTAAGTAAAGCAATAACATGGCTCGAGACACAGACATTCATTAGGGCTTGTTTCCTTAGCGACTCAATGAACATGATCAAGAGGATAGAGGAGGGGTCGATCCGAAGAGAATGGTTGCTGCCTCTGAAGCGGTCTCGGCTGGCAAAGATTAGTTTCATCTTCGTGCCAGGTCATGCGGGAGTACAAGGAAATGAGCGGGCTGACAAGCTCGCAGGTGAGGCTACTGTGGAGGGCGGACGCGCCATGGACCAGGCTGACATTCTGAATGCTCTACGAGAAGTGAGACTTTTGCGAGAACCAAGTGATGACTGTGAATCTACAACAATGGCCAGACTGCGGGAGCAGCAAATTAAAAGAGGGGTGGCCAAACAAGAACACTACGCAGGAAGCCAAAGAAGATTGATAAACCAACACAGAACTGGCGTCGTTAGCCGCTACACGCTGCGGGATTTGCTGAGGAGCGGATCCGAGCACTTATGGACTGAATGGTTCGATGTGCAACGAGGATGATCTGTCGACTAACTAACTAACTAATTACGTCACCAGAAAATTCATAACTCCGCTTAGAATTATTAACGACACTCTTCGTTGAGATACCGTTGGATTCGTCTTGTCAAGCTCTATCTAACTGGTATGATTTCATAAGTAAAAACCCAATTTTTAAATATTGACCAAAATTGCTACAACTACAACAATTTTTAAATTAACAAACAGTAATAACACCAGTGTCACCAGATAGTAAAAAATACCTAGCTAGAGAGAGCTGTGTTTCTCACCTTCTTTTAATTGTTAATTTCTTTCTTTTATATGATGAGTGCATAATAAATCCAGATTTGCAGTATTCTGCAATCATGGTGGATGAAATTAAACGTTACATATCACTTATTGTCCGATAAACGGACTTGCATGTCATAAATCAGTCGAGGTCTGGTGCCATGTTTGATTGATATGCTGGCATTTAATTAGTGGTGCTTGGCAAGCCAACAGAATGATGTCCCTTGTTATTTGTGAGAGAGAGTGCTGTGTGTGGTGTGTGCTTGCGTGTGTATGTGTGTGTGTGTGTGTGTGTGGTTTGTGTGGCGTGCGTGTGTGTGTGTAAGTGTGAGTGCACCTACAAGAGCATGGCCAGAAGTCTTTACCCAGATGTTATAGCCATTACCTCATATGGACTACAATCCCTTTCAAATTAATTTCGAAATATGGCTAATTCGGTCACAGTTATTATCAGGGATGGGTCTCAATTATAACTTCGCTTATGAGGTTGATTTCGTGTAGTTGTGTGTCTGTGTTTGTTTGTTCAGTGCTGACGAAGGCTTTGGCCGCAACGTCTATTTTGTTTCGTGTAATCATGTTCTAGTAAAGCTCATGATCAACTTCTCGTGTTTTGGTGATTTCGCCTATCGACCCGTTTAAACCATGCATCCGGTTCTTTCCATCCACATCAAATGATAAGCGCTTAAGGCGCATTCAACCAAGCAAGGATTCAGATAAGTAACCTTTGTATTTTAATGTAGTGTTTTTCATGTAGTTGTGTCGGTTTGTGTTTGTTTATTCTGTGCTGATGAAGGCTTTAGCTGCAACGTCCATTTTGTTTCTTGTAATCGTGTTCTAGTAAAGCTCACAATCTACTTCTCATTTTTTTTTGGCGGGGGGGGGGAGGGGGGGGTGATTCATTCATTGCCTTACGAGGTTGAACTATGTAGGGGTAATGGAAAAATGACTGGCCGAATACCGACCTACACTCCGCAGTATCCCATATGGACGGATCGTAATCCCTTTCAAATTAATTTCCGAAATGTGACTGATTTAGTCACAGAATTGGGTTATTAATCTGATGCTGGGATGGACCCTAATTATAACTTCTCTTCTGATGTTGAACGGGTTAGGGTTATGGGAAAATGACTTTGCCTTGGTGAAAATCGTCCGCAAAAACTTCGTACCATCCACCGTCGTCATTATCACGCCGGAGGACAAAACCATCCCACCTAACATCAAATGGAACCAGAAGGGGCAAGTCCCGGAGCACTATATTCCAAGAGTGATACAGTGTTCCAGGCGCCAGAAGTTTTGGCACACCGGTGCAAACTGCAAAAGTGATGTGGACGTCTGCAAGAGTACTCCGTACCCGTACAACCTGTGCCCACATGCCAAGATCGAAACCGACTTTCACCCAATTTAAACAGAAAATGCGCCAACTGCTTCAGCAGCATTGGGCTAGATACATTTTCTGTCCCTGCCATCCGGACAGCAAAGAAACCTATCATATAAAGAGGCCAGGGGGCACAACGAAACGACTACAGGATTGACAACGACAGACAGAGGACAATTGGAGGGCCAACTGAAGGACTTAAAATCGAAAGTAGACAACATGGATCAAGAAGCGACCAATCACAAGAACTGCAAATGGCAGCTATACAACGCAAACTGGACGAAATAAAGCTCTTCCCGCAGAAAATCGAACGTGATATGGCTCAGAAGGCTGAAATTGAGGCACAGATGGAAGAAGCTTTGAAAAGAGTCCCAGAAGAAAGAGCACAGAACTGCTCAGAACTGCTGTTAAGTTGAGTTGAACTAAGAACTGACATCTCTGCACTCAGGACATTACCATACGCGTTCCACCCCTCGTTCAACAGCCAGCGAAGAGTCACACTACTAATCGTTCCCACCACTATCTGATTGAAAGTTCTTCTGGTCTCCCTCTCAGTTTTGAGATTCTACCAGAACCCCTGCCAACCCCCCGTAATCTCATCCATTCCATATATGGGTTCTCAATCTGTTCCTCCACCTTCTCCACCCGGTCCCACAGGCACACGACCACTTTCCCTTTGTCCATAAGTAATCTACCACTAAAAGGTATAATCCCTGCCAACCTATCAGCCTGTTCATTCTCCCTCACTCCCGCAAGGTCAGAGCAAGAAAAGAAAAAAAAAAAAAAAAAAGAAATACAATTCTCACAATCTGTGACCTCTGAAGCGAGGTGAGCCATTCCACACGAAACATTCCTTTTTCCTCCTTACTAAGGATAGTCCTTGAGTCAACTGCTCAAGAAACAAGAATGAAACAGCCCAAACAGACGATGTACACAGCAGAATCAGACAAAAAAGGAGAAAGAAACAAAGTGAAAATGAAAGCGACCAAGAAACAACGGTGACAAGGAGAAGAGACTACACTCCATCATTAATGAGAGCAGAATACACACTTTTAGAACAAACAAATAGACCACTAAGGTTTAACAAGAGACCAAGATACGAGAGAGATTGATGGAGTTACGCTTAAATCTGACTACCAATGAATCATTCCTTGAAAGAAGAACATGAATGGGGTGGAAACCTGACAACACCAAGCCTTAGAGGCGTCCAGTACCTGGCCAGGGATGCCAAATAGCAACAAAGAAGAAATACAAACACATAAGTCACCAATAATATGTTGTACGATTTATTGCCTGGCACATTGCGCTGCATCTCGTCATGTGCATACTGCAGAGTTATATATCATGAAGTGAATGAAACAATTAAAGCATTTAGTCACATGTATTGTTCGAATGTGGAACATCTATTATCCCCCATGGTAATTTTAAATTCAACACGAACTCTTTCTAAACAAGTTTCTTTTTGCACAAAACCGGCTGGAAACATCTAATTGCTAAGGCTTCACTATATTTGAGCAATCGTTTATTGTTCGTCAAATACAGTATACGAAACGCTTTTTTCTTTGTTCACGCTATAGCCGTAGTTTATTGGTAATTGGTTATTGAGAAATCGACGATGACGGCGTTTTATATCTTTTCGGCTGCACATGGATTGATGAAGACTGGTCAGCACTTTTCCACCCACACTGGTATATACTATCGACTATATGTTCGGTTACTCGATTTGCTAATTGGTTTCCCGTTCTACCTATGTAACTTGCTTGGCATTTACACTGGAATCGATAAATGCAGTTTGATTTTGTGTATGGAGACAGTGACTCTTTTACAAATGTAAATTCTTTCTACAAATTTATATCGGGGTGGTTTTGAATCTGATCATCGGTTCAGCGGCAAGTGATAGTTTGGCTTACTGCTGTTGTAAATATATATATTGTGCTGATGAGCGTAATCTAGCCTAGGAATCAACATACAGCTGAAAGATGCTGGTGTTGACCGCAATATCCTGAAACAGGATGGAAACGCGAAAAAAAAAAAAAAAAATATATATATATAAAATAACGTCGCCCCTCGAAAGGTTAGCTGAAGAAACACTTGAAGTTTGGGAACCGTTGATTCTGTTTTAAAAAAAAAAAAGGGTGGGGGGTGTTGGGGTGGCTGGCTATGACGCTTCATGAAGTCGGCTGGATATCCTTAGGTTGTAATTTGGTTAACGGTGTACAATTCTTCTTTTAGTGTGTCATCGGAGCATATCTTCCTGGCTCGATTAACACGTCGTCGCGGAAGTCCAGACTGAAGGGGGACTTTCAGCCGGACAAAAGTGTGAACGTACCAACGGCAATCGGAGAATATCACCCGTTCTGACCATTATTTTCAAAACGCAGCTAAATAGTTCAAATACCGGCAAACATAGAAGGCGAAAGTGTAAACCGCAGATTGGAATATATTACGTAACATCAGTCGCATCTCCAAGCAGCGGCCAAAGTATGTAACAAAGTATGTTTCAGACGCATGGTGTAAGCCTGTCAAAAAGATGACTGACATGTGAAATTACAGTTCATAGTGAAAGTAAAGGAGAAGTTACAGAATACTGGCCATGGGGCGTCCAGGTGTCCATCCAAAGTGAAAAGGGGAGGAGAGAAGGCGAAAGTCACAGTATTTAACCTACTGGAATTGCCAACAAAACTCAGACGCATGCACAGTTATAGCCTACCAGGGAAACCTTCTGGCGAGATATTACAATCTCATTTTGTCCAACTTCAGCATGAAGTCTAGTGTTAGGATTCCTAGCTAAAACCTCAGTTAACTCTTTCACTACCAAACAAAACTGGGCTGTGACCAAACAGACATTTATGGCAGAAAATTGGAACTAGGGGTGTGTCACAATAATGCTTTTAAAATGGTTAAGGTGGTAGAAGACCTATTGTATTACATATCAAATTAAAGAGGATTGCACAAGGAACATGACAGTGTTAATAATTAATTGATAGGTTACAAATATTATGACAATAATGAGAGGTTTAATAATAACAAATGAAATTAAAGAGGTAAAAATTATTTAAAAAACTGCACATATAAGGTGTTTTCTACACTCCTATACTGCTAATCATGTTTAATTTACTGAATAATCAAACAAACACCACTTGTCTTCAAGAATATAAACAGTATTGCGCATTAAAGTAACCCAAAAAGAAGTTTTGGTGCATATTCTGAACCATGTATTTTTCACAAATAATGACAAAAAATAATGGCTGAAATCTTGAAGGTGGGGTCTGTCACAGTAAAGTTATGAAAATGGTTACAATTGTAGCAGAAATGTTGTATTATATATCAAAATAAAGGGGATTGCACAAGGAATATGTTGGTAGGAGAATGTTTGCTTTAGGTTGTAAATAAAATAAAAATAATAATATAATTTGTAAAATAATTGGACAAAAGTAGGTAAACATAATGTAAACATTGCACTTAGAATGTGTTTTCTACACTCCTATACTGCTAATCATGTTTAATTTACTGAATAATCAAACAAACACCACTTGTCTTCAAGAATATAAACAGTATTGCTCATTTAAATCACCCAAAAGGAAGTTTTGGTGCATATTCTGAACCATGTCTTTTTCACACAAATGAAAAAAACTAATGGCCGAAATCTGGAAATTGGTGTATGTCGCAATAATGTTATGAAAATGGTTAAAATTGTAGCAGAAATGTTGTATTATATATCAAAATAAAGGAGATAGCACAAGGAATATGTTGGTAGGAGAATTTTTGCTGTATGTTGTAAATAAAATACAAATAATAATATAACTTCTAAAATAATTTGTTAAAAAGAGGTAAAAATAATGTAAACATTGTACTTACCGAGGGGGCGTTGTTATCCAATATCCTGATCACTGCTAATCCAATTGAATTTACTGAACAAACAACACTATTCTAAACTATAAACACCATTGCTTCCAATCAACCATCCGAAAAGAAGTTTCGCCGCAGATTCTGAATCATGTATTTTTTTTTCAGACAAAAATTAGGAAAACACTTGGCAGATTTACATTTAATTGTCATGTCTGTTTGTTTTTATTTACTATATGTGGCAGTCTATTTGTGATAGGCTGCAACGCAAACTTTGGCGCACAAGTCTGGTCTATTAGTACAGCCGGAGCAAACAAAAGATGATATGTGTCGTTTAGTTCGAGTGCTGCAAAGTGTCGTTTAGTTCGAGTGCTGCAAAAAACACAGTCTCTATTGACACCGACAAATTCTATTAAATGCTTGGCTCATGTAAATCTTTCGGCATAATTTCCTGCAACAGACTGAAATTCTTCGGCAGGCAGAGTGTCAAACTTTCAGGAATACTCTGAGCTACTTCGCGATGAGCACTTTCCTTTACTTGAAATCCTTCTGTAACAATTTTTTTCCTCCTTTCTCTGTTTGCCATATGGAATGTAGGATGTGAGCATTGATCTGTGCAATTTCAAAGATCTAGTAGTAGATATTCTTCCACCACGTAATGGTTTTCCTATCATGGATATTATAATATCCAACCATTTGGTCCATTCTGTCGCAGCCATTCATCGCCGTTTTATTTTCATGGAGACCATCTTCAGCTTGCTTTGCGGTTTTCGCAATCCGCTCTCAACAATTCTAACTACAGACTTGGTAGAGACAACAATGCATGGTTTTTTTTAGCTTTGTTTAGCCCTTCCACCAAATAATCATATCATCAATGGACACATTTTCAAATGGGTAAAATGCTTCCTGGATATTCTTCAGAGTCAACAAGAGGATAAATTTTTTTTTTTTTTGGGTACCCTCAGGTTGACATACATGAAACATGGTGTGATAAATATATTATAATTTTCTAATTGATTACTGGGAAACGTAGTGGCAGTGCCACATACCAAGGAGTATATAAATGTGCACTTGTACACCGGTAGTCTTTGATACATGGTCTTGGATCAAGTCCCATAGCAAT